>BSBM01001642.1:3650000-3665000 GCA_027924585.1 Larix kaempferi
AAGATTGATTACTTTCAGTACTTTGGTTAATTGATGATTAATTCGTAGCATTAGATGATTGCATTCTGAACTTATTTTTTGGCATTTAAATATTCTAGATCAGATCTCCAGTTTATACATTTGAATTGGAGTATTTACTTCTTCAATTAGAGATCCAAATTTCGGTATTTAGAATAGATCTGTCAAGTTTCAGCATCCAAATTCATAGTATAGGTTTACTGCTTTCTGCAATTTAATTCTTAAGGTATATTTACTGTTTTCATCATTTAAACTTCTTAAACATAGGTTTACTGTTTTCAACATTCAAAACTTCTCAGCATAGGTATTTCTCATCCCTAGATTAGGTAATCCTTCCATAGCTTATTCAATTTCCTTTTTAGGCAAACCTTTAAACATTGATACCAACACCCAACCACGACAAAGACTATCTTATAAGAGCACATATAGTGCCTCCACCTCTGAAGTTTGTACGTCCCCCAGGTTGATAATTAAAGTAGGCTCCTGGTCTAGCTACCCTCATTAGGCATCCATTCTAAGAGCTCACCACTTTTTGCCGCCGTTGCCGGGGAGGTGGTAAATATTTTAGGAGACATCTTCAGAAACAAAAAAAGAAGAAAAGAAAAAAATCACATATAAAAAAAAACAACATAAAGATTTTACCAATGAATGCCTCGTTGACAAAGGGATAAGTTTGGACGCTTTCTGCCTAGGCATCCCATGAGCGACAACGGTAACAACAGTTCTGACCACTCTTAGTTTGAATTCCTACACTCTGAAAATGAAACTGATTCCACATACGATCCAAACAGAGACAACTTCTCTGATAGTTCTAGCTCAAACACCACCATGGCAGACGAAGAAGAGGAACCTAGAGAGATGTTCACCTTTCCCATTAGCATACCTCTTGGAGATGTCAGGATGAAGAATATCAACCCTAATAATCTGCCAAACTTCCATGGGTTGACTTCAGAACATCCTGACACATTCCTGTTTGAGTTTGAGGTAGTTTGCAGATCCTTTGATTACACTACGGATACACAAAAGCTGAGACTTTTTCCCTCCGCACTGAAATATTTATCACTTAGGTGGTTCATGAGTTTAGAAGGAAATAGTATTTTCAGCTAGGACCAAATGAAACAAGCATTCCTAGAAAAATATAGGGACTAATGCAAAGCAAAAGATACAAGGGATGAAATATTTAGGATACAATAGGGAGACCGTGAATCCTTAGAAGACTATGCCTAGCGTTTTCAGCTCAGCTACAAACGAGATAACCATTGCACCCTAGACCCTGAATCACTGAAACTTGTCCTTCTTAGAAAGATCAAAGAAGATAATTTTGAGATCTTAAACCTCTTGGGAGATGGAGACATATTCCAGAAAACTTATGACCAGATACTACAGATCTTCAAATATCATTCTAGGTCTAGGAAAATAAAAAATGGAACAAGAGATACACATCTATCCATAGGATCATCATCATCTGCAGGACCAAACCTTACAAAATATGATCTAGGGAACCTCCTTGATGACATGAAAACTGAAATCCTACAATCCTTGGCCATGCAACTTGATGCACTCCAAATAAAGAAGAAGCAGGATGAAATTAACCAAGCCTTGGCAGTATTTTGTCCTCGTTGTAGAAAGAAACATGAGAAGGGGCAATGCACATTAAACACCATAGAAATATGTGGTCTCTGCATTGACGATCACTCCACTGATAAATGTCCCCTCTTACCCTCATGTAAGACTGCTATTCAAGATCCCACAACAGAAGGTGCAATAGAACAGCTCTATTTTGTAAATCAAAGGAGTAATTTTGTTAGACCATACCAACCTAGAAATCAAACCTACTGTACCAAATCCATGGAAAGCACCAACTTCATGGCAAGGGCCAACAAAATTGGAACTCTGCACCAACTCCATGGCAAGCACAACCAAATCCAAACCAATGGCAGCAGAATCACCAAACTTATTAGCAAAATTAGCAAACTTATCAACCAGCTTATCAACAATCTTATTACCCACCGACTTACCCTCCATACCCCCCACCTTTTCCTCCATCAACCATGAATTATGAAAATCAATACCCCCATCCATCAAATTGGAGAGCCCCATTACAACAGCCACTTATTATTCCGCCCCCACAGAATCAACCACCCCCTCGACCCCCACCAATTCCATCCCAACCCATCCCAAACCATAATAATAGTAGACCTGCACAACAACAACAGACTTATAATGTTGAAATCACACAATTCCCTACCTATGTAGTAGACACCATGGAAATAAACAAAATAAACCTCAGTTCTAGGAAAACGTTGCAAAATACACCACACAGAATATCCAAGAACCTAAGGCTCATAAACAAATGACACAGCCCCACATTCAGCATCTAGATGAACCAAATTTTCAGGAGGAAGAAACTCAACCACACACACGAAACATAAACCCTCCATTTCTAGAGAAACTTATACAAAGTGCAAAAGAGTAAGAAGAAAATGTGATTTTAAACGAATTGAAGCACTTAAACATCTAAATTCCGATTTTGCAAGCCATAAGGGATGTGCCCATCTATAAAAAAATTATTAGAGAAAATTGTCTGAAGAAACCTGGGAGAAGGAAGTGTGACCCGCCTACCATAAATGTAGTGGGACAATTAGCTGATTTAATGCTAGGTATTATTATTAACCCTAAATATCTTGATCCTGGCAGTCCTGTAGTAAACGTCACCATCAATAACAGACAAATAAATAGAAGCTTAATCGATTTGGGAGATGCTATCAATGTGATGACTAAGGAAACCATGATATACCTAGGACTCCAATCAATGCTCAGACCAACAACTACAGTACTCCAGCTAGCTGACACATCCACTGTGAAACCCGAAGGGATGCTCGAAGACATAATGATCAATATCGAATCCTGGAATACCCAACTGATTTCATAGTCATCGAAGTAAAAAGTAAGCTTAGTGGTTATCCAATCATACTAGGTAGGCCTTGGTTGGAAACTGCAAATGCTTACATAGGTTGCAGATCAGGAAACATGACTATCACCAGTGGACATGCTAGGAAGAAAATCACGATTTACCCACCAGCAAGGAAATCTTCAGACTTAGAATATCAAAATTGGACTGATGATTATAACGACACACCAAATCCAAACCTACAACATGTCCTAACAATTGATGCTGCACTATCATTAAAAGCAATAGATGAAGATGGTCATATAGATAGGTTCACACAAAATGCATATTCTAACAATGATGGTCTCGAAAGATTTTTTGACACAGACCAGCAACAAGAAGGCGAAAGTTCAAACTAGAACTTAAATAAAATGTCGATAGAAGTGCTATCTCTAGAAGAACAATAAAAAAGAGCAAAGACAGTGGAAATTATGCCTAGAAAGACAGTCAACATTAATTCCAATTTGAAGCAAGAGCAAGAAACACAGTTAATGAAAGTACTATCAGAACAAAATAAATCTTTTGCATGGACATATGCAGACATGAAAGGTATACATCCTGATATCTGCAAACATTACATTTACATCAAAGAAGGGTCTATTCCTATCAAGCAACCACAAAGGAGGCTGAACCCAACATTAAAGGACATTGTCAAAGTAGAACTACAGAATTGATTAGATGTTGAGTTCATATTTCCCATCTCTGACAGTGAATGGGTCTCACCACTGGTTATAGTCCCTAAAAAAGGAGGCAAATGGATAATTTGTGTGGACTACAGAGAGATAAATAAAGCAACCAAGAAAGCTCACTTTCCACTCCCATTTATCAATCAAGTGCTGGACACATTAGCTAGGAACAAGTATTTCTCATTTTTGGATGGCTTCAGTGGGTACAACCAAATTTTAGCAAAGACAACGTTTACATGCCCCTGCGGTAATTATGCATACATAGTACTACCCTTTGGTTTATGTAATGCTCTAGCAACATTCCAAAGGGCCATACTAAGTATATTCTCTGATTTCATAAATGATCAAATGGAAGTATTCATGGATGACTTCACACCCTATGGACAAAACTTTGACCAGTCATTAAACCATCTCGAATTAGTACTGAAAAAATGTATCGAGATGAACTTGTGTCTGAGCAATAACAAATGCAGAATTTTAATGGAAGAAGGAATCATTCTAGGGCACCATATATCATGAAGGGGGATAGAGGTTGATTAAGCAAAAGTTTCAGTAATCAGAATGCTGCCAGCACCTGTCAAACAAAGGGATGTGAGAAATTTCCTTGGACAAACTGGGTACTACATGATATTTATTGAAAATTATAGCAGGATTGTTGCACCAATGTTTTCCTTTCTCACACAAGACACTGAGTTCATATGGACAAACCATTGCATGACAACATTTGATAAACTTAAGGAGAAAACAATAACAACTCCAGTACTCCAAGGACCAGACTGGGCACTTCCATTCCACATCCACTCATATGCATCAGATAAGGCAATCGGGTCTGTCCTTGGACAAGAAAAAGAGAAAACACCTTATGCAATATATTATATCAGTAAAAATTTGGCAGGGGCATAATTAAATTATACTGTCACCGAGATGGAATTTTTGGTTTTCATACATGCCATTAATAAATTCAGGCACTATATCACTAGCTACCAAGTTTTTTTTCATACAGACCATTCAGCCATAAGGTATCTCATGAACAAACCCAACACAAGTGCTCGAGTCATTAGATGGCTGCTACTCCTCCAAGAGTTTGACGTCACGATTTTAGACAAGCCAGACAAACACAATGTGGTGGCTGACTTTCTATCTAGGCTCACACATGGACAAGACAGTTAAGTGATCACTGATAGTTTTCCAGATGAGCACCTTTTTGCCATATCCACAAGAAGCCCATGGTTTGCTGACATAGAAAAATATTTAGTGTTTGGGAAGTTTCCAAAACATTACAGTTACAAGGAAAAGACTAAAGTAATAAGGCAAAGTGCCACATACACATGGATAGAGGGCATGCTCATCAAACAATGACTAGATCAAATACTCAGAAGGTGCATTAGAGAAGATGAAGTGCATGACATAATGCATGCCACTCACAATGAACCATGTGGAGGACACTATGCTGCAAAGAGGATAGCCTATAAAATTTTTCAAATAGGGTACTATTGGCCAACACTCCACAAAGATGCTTATGAATATGTTTCACACTGCGGTGACTGCCAAAGGATGGGAAAACCAACACAAAAAGAAGAAATGCCACTTCATCCACAAATATCCTTGGAGGCATTAGAAAAATGGGGGTTTGATTTCATTGGTCCAATCAACCCACATTCTAATCAGAAAAGCTACATCCCGGTATACACTTACTACTTGCTACAGCCAATGAAACCAACGTGGCAAATTTCTTCACTGAGCAGATATTTCACAGGTTTGGAGCACCGAGAGAACTAGTTTTTGATCAAGGCCCACAATTTAAATCAAATTTAATAGAAGACTTTCTTAAAAGAAACAATGTCAAACATAGATAGTCCTTCTCCTATCACCCTCAAGCAAATGGTCAAGCTGAGGTAACCAACAGAGAATTAGAGGGGATTTTGAAAAATATTGTCCAACTCCACAAAAGAGATTGGGATGATAAACTGAGTGAGGCAGTTTGGGCCTATAATACCACATGGAAGACAACAACAAGATTCACACCTTATGAACTAGTATATGTGTAACATCCCGAAAATTACAAAAACAAAAATAAAAATAATTATCAACATCATTAATGCGGAAAATATAAATTAATAAATTTCTTCACTAAGATAATTCAAAACTATGACACATCATACCTCCCTAATAAACATGACGCGGTTACATTTTCCATTCAGATTTAAATGGATGCTAACTTCTTGACAACAGATCCTTTTATGATTACTGCAAGGAATACAATCTAAAGATTTGCTCAAGTTCTAAGTATAAATATATGCTGTTATAAGTTTTTACTATTATGGTGATGTTGATGTTGAGCTGATAGTTTGCTTGTGTGATGATGAAGGGGTCCTACGAGGTACCCCAGAGTTTACTTAGCTATGATTAGCTAAGTCATTTGAATCATGTTGCTCTGTGCAGATGGCAGGTAAGAATTCCTATGACATTAATGTTAAAGTGTCTTTCAATTCAATGCCAAGGTAGAATTTAAATGCTAAGTACATCTTTCCGAAACAAGTTACTAGAGGTATGAAATATCAGTATTGCTTCTAGTTTACGTGCTGACCTTCAAGTCCTTCTGTAATATAAAGTTACGTCATAAAAATACTGAAATAATGCTACTTTGATCATCGCTACATAGTTGAAGTATGGTTAGTGCTTGTGCTAAGGTCTTAGTAAAAGAAGTGAATGTCGTCACCCATTAAGCTATACTTATAGTATTACATTTGTCGTTATACTTTGCAAAACATGGTTAACATGGATAATATATGGTGCGTATGGTGATTATGCTTATGAAACTGGTATGGAGAAGTGTATCACCCAATTATCCATGCCTATAGACTCTCATTTATTTATGAATTGGAAAATGCATGCTAAAAATGTGCAAATATTTAAACTGTACTTATGCATGGCTAAAGTCTTAACTCCATATATGGTCTCCAATTATCCAATGGTTAATACTATGTGAACGTTTATGTGGCTAAGCTTATTTCTTTAGGTTTGAACACGAGCTATAATAGTGACATATTGATAAATACATTTCCCATGATATAATAGCACATCTTATAAATGATACGATGCAACCATGACTACAATATCTAATAGGAAATACGAGCCAAATCCTAACAAACAAATGATGCGATGTTGATAGGGTGTAAAGCTTGGTTTTGACACGAACCACTGGCTTTGACAAGTCTTGGCATTAATGTTGATTAGCTCGATAATGAAGTGGAGGATTGATGGTAAGATCTTCACGTGCTTGGGGTTTTAATGAGCACCACCCTAAGGCTGAGATATGCCATGCACGAGCTCTCGGTCTGCTTACATGGAAAAGGGTAGATGCAACAATTAAATGGTAATAATGCATCATTGGTTCAAAAAACAACGTTCCAGGGTTGACCACTACCCACCGTTGATCACTCGTAATATCTAGGGTGGTGGATGAAACCCTAAATAGGCGTAGGTAAGTCATGACCTTTGGCCTTCTTTCCTTCATTGTTACGCTTAGTGGGAGGTGAGCAGGGCCAACAGGAAGCTGAAGGGTAGGGTTGATGGTTTCTATGAGAAGAGGACTCCCTCCTTGGTCTTGAACTCAGGACCTGAGTGATGAAGTTACAGGTTCAGGCTTATGCATTAGTGCATAAGAGCCACGATACAGTTCCTTAAAGATATATGTGTTCATCTGGCAGTTGCTGAGAGCGTTTGAAATTCGAGATTCGGGTCCTCCATTTGAAATCGTCTTCAGGGTTTTGAAATTGTGGTTGCTGCTGTTGCTACCAGGCTTCGTCGTTCTTTTGCTGGTGTGATGTGCCACTGATGCGAGCTCTGGTTAGAAAGGTAATGTTTACAATAATAAATAATACTGCGATGCTTGTTTGCTTTCTGGTGTCTTCTCGTTTTTAACCCCTTCGAAATGTAATTTTGCAGGTACCTACTTTAGGGGATGGTTCCTATGCAAGTATGGCGAATGGAAAAGGCTCCTACTACTCCAAGTAAGCTCCAGTGGTTCTCAGAAAACCTCATAGGTGCCCTTTCTGCAAGGTGTGATGATGACTAACATATGCCGAGAGTTGAAACTTATGGACTTGTTTTCTTTGGGTGATGGCCGAGTGTTGAGTTTTTTCTTGTTTGAGTCCTATTTTGATGAGTACGAAACAATGGATAATATTCACTAGTTCAAATGGCCATTCGGCTCCTTTGATTTCAGGTTGCACCGTTTGTTAAGAATTTGAGGTCGTAGTTATACTGCTATTTGATAAGGGTATAACCCTATGCTCTGTAACTCCATGGTCGTGTTTAAAGATTTCGTTGATAGGGTTTAAGCCTTGCGTACTGTGGAACCCTAACAGGTCCGATATATAAGTATGGTTTATATTTTAAATGAAAAGACTCAGAACCTAGGGTTCTCTTGCACCTATGAACAATTGGTTTGGTTTCACAAAGAATGATTTTCTTTTAAAATGAGGTTTTCGAATGTGCGAATAGATGTTATTGTAATAATGAACGACAATGGTTGTAGTAGATAACAGTTTCCTTTCGCTTCACCATCGTTGTTGATGTTTGAGTTTTGGGGAAGCTTTGAGATAAGTTTGACTATCAGAAATGAGAAAGCCTCGGTGTCTATTTTAATTCACAATGAATCCTTCCTGTAGCTTCTTTTATTGTTATCTAGCTTTGCAAAGTGTCACTGTACCCAGAACTTAACCTGTGTAACAAGGTCTTGATGATGTGAATGTTTGTGATGCTGAGATGGGTTCTCACTAGGGTTATGAGCTGTCAATAAATAATAATATTGAATCATTTTTTCTGCAAAGTGGTACATGCTGTCTTGAAGAAATTTGAAATGCTAGCTAGGGTTTTGGGAAGAAATGTCTGTAGTTGTGAGAGGTTTATGAACTGTGCATAGATTTTGTATTTTGACTACGGAACGACATGGGTGATGAAATAATAGGTCTATCTATAATAATTTTGTGCAGAGAATAGCTTTTGAAGATTCTATAATTCTAGACTATCCTTTACTTGAAACTTTAAGGAAATAAATGTTGAAATGCACGATATTTCTTATTTGAGAAAGGTGTAATTGAAATGGAAACATATAAATCTTGTGCAGAGGTTAATTCTTGCAGTTGCTATTATTCTTGAAAATATAGTTGCTAAAGAAAATCATGAAATGTATAAGATTGATGTGCATTTGCTTACTGGCTGAAAAGAATAGAGTTAAAAGAAATATATAAAACTATGCAGAAACATACTGTGTTTTTCTTTCCTGTATTAATTAAATGAATTCTATGTTGCGGTTGATGCTATACTGGAATCTTTACTAGGTTTTAAATATAGGACATAATTCTGACAAGAACATTACTATAAGAGTCTAAATCATCCTCTTAGCCTCTCACTTACTAAATTTGGTCGATTTAATGCTACCTCTCTGTAATGGAGTACGATGCAGACTCAAGCATGGGGGAAAATGTAGAGGATTCATTTCATCAGTCAAATAGTTAAATTAGGTCAGGAATTAAAAATAGTTATTTCTACTGATCATTAGTGAAATTTCTAGAACAGTTGCTGCAGAGATTCATACTCCTGAAAAGTACAAACAAAATAAAGAAACTGTAGAACCTAATAATTGTAGGAGAAACAAATCACCCAAGGAGCCTGTTCCACCCAACCTGCTCCTAAAACAACCAAGATTCCTGCCTTAGGACCCCCGATCCTATTCACTGAACCACCAGGAGGAAGAAACTTTAGAAGCTTAGGTCCTCAATCTTATAGGAGCAAGTAGTTTTTCCAGTGTTACAGACTCAGCACTCAAAGAGACCTGCACCAGCACCTCTGGTTTTCCTTCCTTAGAAATAATCTGCAGACTTACAATTGCACTCTCACATAGCCTCCCTAATTTGAATCTCTCAGTCATCACCTGATGCACATGAGGAATATTTCTACAGAAAATATTGTAAGAGCTGCCTGCTCAATTCGAATTGCCTTATATAGGATGCCTAGGCCTTTTTAGTAGTTAACTAGTCATAAGTGAGCTGCCTGCTCACCTCCCTCCACCTAGAGGGGGAATGCCACAAATTTAGGGGTAGTTGTCCCATAACCAACAGCTAGTGGTAGAGTGCAAATGCTTCCATCTGTCCCATGCCTTCTAGCAGCTTCCATTCCTCCTAGTGGGTCAGTGAACACTCTTGTAACAACTTTCTTGAGTGTTTGTATCCTATTTTAATTTATTAAAAATAATAATGAGTCATTACAGTCACCTTTGACCAGATTTGGTCATAATTACAAAACTCTGTAATTATTATTTAACATAAAGTATTTTGCAAAATTTAAAATAAATATCCTCAAAATTTGGGTAGGTGACAATATGGAAAGAAAGTCATGCTGCCAATTGAATTTGAAATAAAGACATTAAGAATTGTAGTAGAGTTAAATATTGAACTATCAGAGATACAACAAGAACGCATGCTAAAATTGAATCCGCATGCTACAATTGAATCAACTGGATGAGCAATGCCAGCAAGCACTTTCCCATACTGAAATCATCCAACAGCAAAGGAAGAAGTGGCATGACAAACACCTAAAGGATAAAAAGGTCAAGGAAGGTGATTGGGCACTACTGTATGACTCCAGGTTTCACACATTCAAGGGAAAGCTAATAACTAGATGGCTGGGACCTTACATAATTCAAAAGATCTATGAAAATGGAGATGTAAGGATCATTACAATTGATGAAGAGGAGTTCCCCATGATAGTAAATGGACATCGACTCAAACTTTACAAAAAGCCACAGTCAAAGGAGGAGTTTACATAGGTACTCTACCAGCAACAACTGATGCTGATAGAGAGCATGGAAAATCATTGAAATTCAATTCATAAAAAAAAAATTAAAAAAAAAAATTAAAAAAAAAGAGAAAAGAAAAAAGGAAAAAAAAAATTGCTAAAAAAAAAACAAAGAAGCAAAATGAAAAAAGGAATGAAAAAAAAGAAAGAAGAGAAAAAAAAACAAGAAAAAAGAACATGATAAAAAAAAACATGAGAAAGGGGGATGAGAAAAATGCCAAATACCAAACTACAAAAATGATACAATTAGGTAAACACAGGTAAAATTGCAGGGCATCATACATCCCCAAGACGAACCAGCATGCAAACTGCAAACAAATCAATCAAGAGAGACAGGTATCAATAATCAAGCGAGCCAGTCATATATTCAAGTCAGCAGCAAAGATATCACACTACATAATTCAATCAAGCGAGCCTACCATCGAATACAAGCGAGCCAACAATCTAATAAAGTGAGCCCGAAAATTATCAACATTGCAACAACCAAGCGAGCTAGCCACATAATTAAGAATAAAGTAAAGGTATCAACTACTACAAAATTCATTTACCGCAAACAAGCTATTCAATCACATCTGCAATATCTTCACGCAAGCCTGCCATCTATTCAAGAGAGCCATCCTAGATTACAACAACACAAAGAATAATCAGCAACCCAATGTAAAAGCATCATCACAAAATCAAATTAAAAAAAATGGCACGTAGTTCAAAAGCAGCTAATACAGCAAATTCAAACGAACCAAAGGAAAAAGCAGCAAGCGCACGTAACTACTGACATGCCAAAATTTACTACAAACAATGCGAAATCTACTACAAAATTCAACGCACGTAAAAACCGAGCCAAATCATGAACTCATGTACGCTAAAGCACATTGAGGTAATCTCTAAACATCTTTGTTTTATTTTAAGGTCAAATAATTATCCCGCAAAACGGTTATTTCCGAAGCTGAGGACAACTTTTAAATTAAGTCAGCAGTAAGGTTCAGACTACCTCATGAGATCATGATTAGCCACCTTCGTCATGTCAGCAAATGATAAACCCACATCTAGCCACCATACTTCCAAATAATCAGAGCAGAAGTGCAATGTACAATCATGAAACAAAATGCAGGGCTCGATCAAGCAACAAGTACAACAAACATTGATGAGGATAAGTGCAGAAGGCAGTTAAGTAAGGCTGCATAATCTTCCAAAAATCCAGTTTTGCATATATGAAACCTCTCAAAACTCTCCAGAAGCAAAGAACTGGAAGTTAGTGTGGTCACGCAGCCAGCAATCCAACCCTGGAACTTGTAATCAACCTCAACCATTTGAGGTAAGATAGATATGCTCCAAGTTTTGGTTTATTGTTATAGTAAAGGATTTCAGGATGACAAAAGGTTTCAAGAAAAGCGAACCATAGGAACACAATGCTATTTATCAGAACCCGCGAATCTTAACAATCATCCGCAGTGCGGGCTGGATGCCTTTTATCTTAGGATTGGAAGGATACAATACAGGGATTACTCTAGAGTTTGCAAGAAATTTAAAGCATATCAAGGATGAATAGTTCGTCACTCGAGTGAAGGGGTTACATATAAGGTTGGATGATGAAGTGATTTCCAAATTCACTGGTCTACCAATGGGTCTACATTGGAGCAGGGATGACCGGGAGGAAAACCATGAAGCAAAGGAAACATTTTTCGAGCAAGGAAAGGTCTACGATGAAGATAAAAACGGATTCAAAAGACTCTCCATGCCTGCACCATGGGATGAAATGGATGCAATCGTCCAGAAATACATTACATGCACTAGTAGGCTAAGTTATGTTCCTATTTTTCATTTTCGAATTCTGGAGCTGTTGAGGCATAAGGTCCATCTTCAATCGAACAACAACATTATCATTCCATACTATCTTCTCCTATCTCTAGAATCAATGAGTAAGAAAGTGATTAAAGGAAAAGAGGATGCTTTATACCACCATGGCCTGATCAAATTGATCGTTTGTGAGGAATTAAAAGTGTAGATCCCAGAGCTTTCTTGGGAAGAATTCGTGTTGGTATCTGCTGAGGATGTTCAGAGAATGAAGGGTACACCCACAGTCAGCATACCCCTACCTCCTGGATCAAAGAGAAAGACCGCCTCTACATCAGTGACTAAGAGGAAAATTGACTTGGATAGCATGGCTGATACCCTTGTGAAGATAAAGAATTCACGAGATGACTCCCCCAAAACGAACCCAGGTATTTCTACCAGCAATCAAGGGCTGAAGAGATGAAGTAAAAGATTCACACAAGCATCCAGAATCCGAATTACCAAGGAGGAGAAAAGGGAACCCAGCCCCCTAGTTCAAAATGTGTCTGATGAGGATGATGATCTTTGGGTAGATCAGGAAGATCCCACTACAGCAGAAGAACTGGATGAACAAGAAGAGGAGGATGGAGAAGAGGAGTAGGATGAACAAGAAGAGCAAGATGCAAAAGAAGAGCTGGATGAACAAGAAGAGAAGGATGAACAAGAATAACAGGATGCAGAAGAAGAACAAATGCAAAAGAAGAGCAAGACAACTTCCAGGGGAACCTTCCTGAGCACAATAAAAAACCTGGGGTCGTCAACCAACTCACTGAGGTGTGGGTAGAACTAGAAAAGCTTAGAAAGGATCTCAAAACATTGAGAATTGAATCAGGAAGCCAACCAACGTCTCACCCGTTTTCACATGAAAAGACACAAATTCTGAAAATGCATCATGCAGGGGAGCTAAAACTGTTTGAGTAGAAAAATTTAGCACTTAAAGAGAAATTGGCTGAGGCACAAGAGAATTTAGCCAAAAAGGACCAGGAGATTGTTCAATTGAGGGACGTTTCTAATACTACCACTAAAATATATGATAAACTACTGGACGTCAGGCCGCCATCAGCAATTTATGCATTTTATCTACAAGAAAAGTGCAGCAAATTCCAGCTCCAAAGGTTAAAACAGGGACTCCCGATAGAGATAAACTCCCCCAAATAATTTATGGATGCATCTCTAAACTCCACAAATTTGGAGAAGGACTAGCTAAGTGAATTTTTCTTGCACAATTTTGTAGTTCCTAGCTCTCCCAACTGGTCTCCAAACCCTTACATGGGCGATTTCTAGTTGAGGGCATTGTGTTCATGGATGAATCATGAAATTTAATGAGCTCAGGACTACCACATTTATGTTGCAGCAAAATGGCAAACTCCATTAATGGTCAGGGTAGAGGCGACTCACCCTGAAGGAATAATTTACAACCATAGGATCCTCACCCAGGATGAGTAGCTGATCCCCATTCTCCTTGCGAAGCAGCAGGAGGCTATGGCACACTTTGATGTTACTCCCCAAAGCACACACAAAGAGGTTCATAAGTCTATTAATGAAAGACGGCACAGAGTAGCAAGTGATCTAAAAAGAAGAGAGCTCCACTCCCCTATCAGACTTGAAGCTGCTCTTTTCAAAGCCAAACTCTACAGGGAATCCTTGATAAAGAATCAGCTTAGATAGATTGGGATGAGGCTGAATCCCCCATTTTTCCTTCCCCGGTTATTAAGGAACAGATTAATGAGGAAGAAGAGAGGAGAGCATGGGTCAAGGAGGATCAGAGCATGGGCTACTACAGGTAGGTAGGGACCCCCAGGGTGGTAGCATTGGATATTAGAGAAGTTGTCGGAGAACTGAATATGTCACCCAAGGATGGGTGAATCCTTCAAGTATGGGGGATAATGATGAGTCGAAGTTACAGGTATCTGATAGCCTTTTCCCCCATAGTAAAGCACAAGAAAGGGTGAAGAAATACACTTATTTTGCGGGAGAAATGATTTACCTTGATTATTTAATGAAGTTGTTTTAAAGATTATTCTTGTATGTTTTAAAGCGTGTTGAATAAACTAATTATATTAAAATCGAGTATGATTGAGCAGGTACATGTACACTAAGGGACAAACACGCAAATCAAGCGAAGGACTGAAAGATCCTACAAAGCTTAGTGCCTTTTCCCCTGATTTACAGAGAGAACTCCTGTTCAAACAGAATCGGAAATTAGACATATAGTTAGGTTAAGCATTAGAGGCATATATATGGGCCTCTCAGTTAGCGAGGGGGTCCTATTGCCATTTTTTAGAACCATCATTTTACATTTTTAGGCTGCTGAGACAATTTATGTTATAGACTTTTATCAAACCATGAAGTTACTATTTTGAATAAATATTTGATGTTGCTTTCAATTCGGTGTCTATAAGTTTTCTCCACTCCTAAGTACGGGTTGGAGAGGGCCCCTCCAACACGAAAGTCAGGAGATTTTACTGTTAAGGTATTTTTCATTATGTGTTTTGTATTGAATTTCTCTATATTGCATGTGAAAGTATTCTTGATGACATTCAAATAGCACGATTTGATTTATGTAGTAAAGCGACCATTCTGATTCCATAGTAGTTCATAATGCATTATGTAGTTCGGTAATGCTATTTCTGTAGTCCTGTAGCAGCATTCTGC
>BSBM01001642.1:3670000-3792500 GCA_027924585.1 Larix kaempferi
TGGTTTCAAAGGAACCTTATGTTGAATAATGTTGGTATCATAGCTTTTCAAATCCTCATAAGAGCAGGAAAAAATGTCAACAAATGCCTTCAGCAATTTTACATAACTGTTCCTTTCTTCATCTGGAAGAGGTTTGGATATTTTCACCATCTTGGGTTGATCTACCGTAGTAATGTTACAACTTATAATGTTATCTTGTGAATATTTCATTGTGGGATTTAGTAGAGTATCATTCTTAGAAAAAATCCTCTCAACAAGAACCAAACCCTTGGGAATAAAGTTTCCCTTCAACTCAATAATCTTGTGTTCAACAATTGTATTTTCTGAATATGCAGCAGTATCATTAAGTTCATCATCACAATCCTGGTCAATCAGTGAATTAGAAAACTCTCCAGTCAATTCCAAGAACTTTTTGATTTCCAAATCATCCTCAAAAGCTCTCCATTGTCTAATATTATCCGGCAATGAAGGACTATACTTGACCTCAATGGGATATTTTAGCTCGGTCTGTTTTGGAATTCTGAAATGTGTCGCTGCCAAAGCCACTGAGTCTACTGTTTGGTTCTGATCCCTGGGAATAAAAGAAATATTGAATGCTACAAAGAAATTGTCAATCATATCCCATACCTCGTTTCTATATACTTTCAACCAATCCTGTTTACCTGATAAATGTCCTTCACCTGCTAGACGACTAGTTCAGAGTCGCCACAAAACAGTAAGGTGTTGAATTCCCAAATCCTTTGCAGCTCTTAACCCAAGTATTAATTCTTCCTATTCAATTGTGTTATTAGTTGTTAGAAATTCCAATTTATCTATCAAAAAAATCACCCCCCCTCCTGGGGAAATCAAAACAATACCTACTCTTGCTCCTTCCTTGGACGATGATCCATCAAAGTACATCTGCCATAATTCATCTCGTTCTTCAATACTATGTTTGGTTGGTGTTTCTTTTTCTACACGTAGTATGCCAGTTGTATCTTCATTGTTGAAATGTAACATATAAGACCCCAAATCTTCATCTACATCATAAATGGGATGATTCGTTGGATTCTTATCATCACACACTATAAAAGCAAGTTGCACTTCCCTGTACAATCTTCTATGTTCTCCCCTAAATACTGGAATGGTTGCATATGCCAAATCCATCTGCAAAGTGACTCCTATTTTTTATGCCCGAGACCTTTAGAGTAACATACCGAACTTAGGTGAAATGTCGGCCACCACCACATCCATGATCACACTCTTCATGGGTAACTGAGCAATACTTACCACAAGATCCTTAATTACTCCTAAACACTTTACTGCTCTGGAATCAAATGCAAACAAATCATGATAGGGATTCGCGACACTCAAACCAAGGGCCTCCATGACTGCTTTAGGCACCAAGTTATGAGAATCTCCAGAATGTAACAGGCAGTTGCGGATCATTTGATCATGGATAGTCAAGGTAATGTAAAAAGGAGGAGGAGAGTTTGAATTATTTTCAGGCTTATCAGATGAGGCAGAGAGCCAAGAATAACTGTAGGGTGTTCTTCTTGTAAATTTTACAATATATGAAGGGAAATGATTAGCTTGTGAACTCAGTATTTTAAATGCAGGATCTCTAAAACAAGGAGTCTTCATCAATTCAATTAATGGAACTGGAATCTTAAGCTTACAAAGCTCATTCTCAAAATTGAAATTTTGAACATTTTTATTACTTTCTTCAATCTCTGCAGTTTTGGCTTGACCACCACGGTTTTGTCTCTTTTCTAGTGCTGGATTAGGTAACTATTTGGCAGGAACAGTCATCTTCTTTTTGGGAATTTGAGCAATTGTTTTTGGACCAGGTCTTAGGTTATAATCCTTTTTTGGTTCTGATTGATAAATATGAGCTGGAACTTCAGGGGCAAGATCATTTTCTTCTTGATGAACAATTGGACCAAAATTCTCATAATTCTGATAATGATACTCAGTGAGGAAACCTTCAGATGATAGATCTTCGAAGTGATTTAAATTCTGATCCAAATCTTCATACTGTAAGTGTTCAACTTCTTCTACTTCATCTATCAAATTGTTTTGAAATGGGGGAGGAACTCTCTAGTCTTCAATATCTCTTCTTTCCCCCTGAATGTCATTGTTTCTTCTCTCTCTATGCGTAAATCTAGGAGAAAATGGGCACCTAAATTGATTAGCATTTCTTTCTCCTTCCGGTGTAGGTTTATTCAAATTCTTTTCCAATTCCATCTTACTCACTTTTGTAGCTAAAATTTTAACCAACTTAGTCATCTCATCCATTTTTCTCTTTGCTGTCCTTGATGTGGAGGTTGATGGTGCCATTTCATTCTTACCCTTCCAGTCATGCACTTGATAATCTGAATGATCTTTAATCCTATTCGAAGCCGGAATATTTGATTCAACTTCCAAAGCAGCTTCTTGCATATTCAGCAGAGCTACTGACCTTCTTTCTCTTAGATGCAAAGAGAACTCATGATCAAAGGAATTGGCATAGATTAACTTACTTGAAGTTTCAGAAGGTTTAATTTCAGCTGGGATCCTTCCATACATCTTATTGAAGCATTTAGAGAAATCTGCTACAGCTTCATCATTTTTTCTTTTCAAAGCTGCAAATTCTGTAATGTAATAAGTATGGTATTTTGTATCTCCTCAGTCTCTCATAAAAATTTCTTGGAGTTCCTCTATTAGGGTTATTCAATTGGACGGTAGTTATCTGAATCATTTCCTTATCTCCCCATCCAAGCTCTGAACAAACATCCTCATCTACACATCGTTAGCTTCAATATTTTGATTGTCTACATAACTTAGAAATGCATTCCAATGTTCCTCTATAGTAGTTTCACCCTAACTATTAAACCTAGGAAGATACTTATGATAGTCTCATGCAGGAAGAGCATTCAGGGGCCAAGGGAGAACTAAAGGACCATATCTAGAAGCTACCATATGGTCCATCATATCAATAGGTTGTCCCGCCATCTTGGAGCTACTTTGGCTTGGTGAAGAAAGAGGCTTAATGGATTTACTCGGGCTTGGTTGAAAATTAAGTTTACAAGCTTTAAAGTGGATTAAGGGGATCTTACTAGAAGTTCAACTTTAACCTTTTGAGTAGACAGTGGATTAGTGAAAATCTGAAAGGTATCAACTTGGGTAGTAGGGATTAACCAAGACAAATATTGTTTTTTCTCTTCTGATCTAAGTTCTAAATATGAAAAAGGGAATGTTGGTTGTGACTGATCAGGAGTAAATAAAGAAGGAGAATATTGAGATCTTCCAAAAGAAGAAGAAGTTGGTTTCTTCCTATCGTCTTTCAATATTTTTTCTGGATCTGAGGCTCCTAAATGTAATGGTGATGTAGGTTTTCCCTGTGTGTTTGCTTTCCTAGAAGCCACTATGAACCAATACTGGTGAAAATGTAGTCTGTAACAATGTGTGATCCCATTCACCTTCCAAAATCAGATTCATAAACTATCCCAGTGAATATTTACTTCACTTCCGTCCCCGGCAATGGTGCCAAAGATGTTTGTGCTAGAAATTGTCCCTAGACTACAAAGGGTACAAGCTAGAACAATCTCAATAATACTAAAAGAAAATGAATTTGTTTTTGTAATTATTGTTTGAAGGAATCATTCACAAGAAGGGAGGTAATAAAATATCAAACATATACAATCTCTAATCATAAAGAAATCATGAAAACTTGAAGTGTAAAGACATAAACATAAATATAAACCATAAGCATTCATTCAATAAGAATCCAGATCTGTCCACAAATTCATAAGCATTTACAAGATAAATACTTTTATCCAGAAATAAAATTATCAATCAGGTGGTTAAACAAACAATAAAGATAAACTAGAAAAAATAGTCAATATATGGCTTATATCATATATTCATATCAATATTGAGTCTTCAAAAAACACTGATATGAGAGTTACTGTATGTGTCTAAATGAAAAACAACGTCATCAGTCCTATAGCCCTTCTCCCGAACAAAAAACAACCCCCATAGTGTGTCTATTTCTTTGTTTTATAATTACAAAAATCAAGTAGTTTCATAACCACCTCTTTAGGTCTCGAACCCTTTAATCAGTTACATTTAGCAGTTACATGAACTAACCTTCGAATGACTAAAGACTAGTTAACCAAAAGTAACTTCTAACAACTAGGAACAAGATGAAATGTAATAATACTCGGACAGCTGTGAAATTAGATCGAAACTAAAACTATTTAGCAGCTTATGCTAACATAGTTATTCCCTCCAATGCATGAGATCTCTTAACATGATGAGCCTATTTTGTCTCCATCCCTCGAACCTTGTTTGATAGTACCTTGTTCTGCTTGTTTAAATCTTCAATCTGCTTAGTCAATTCTTCATCTTGTGTCTCTTCATGTCCTTTTCTTCTTAGGGATTCCTTTGCTACTGAGATTAATTCTTGATAATGAGCATTAACATCCTCAAGGCCTTCTCTGATTATTTTATTTTTAGTGATGAGTCTTTCATTTGATTCACTTAGAAATCTAACCTGTGTCTTATGTTGCTGTAATGATATCTTCATATTTTCCAACTCAGAATCCATTTGAACACCTCCATGCAATGTTGAATCCTGATCTCAGAGCAATGGAATATCTAATTTCTTTAAAATAAGGTCTTATTCATACTTATTCCTTGTTGTTTCTTATGAAATGGGAGTTTTTGAACACATGCCATGTTCAAAACTAAGAATGATTTCTTCTTCTACAACTTCATCACAGCCTTTGATTATTTCTAGTATCATTACATGATCTTCCCCTGTAGTTGTTTGAGCCTACTGTAACTTTATCTCTTTCTTATTATCTCCATCTTCTTCCCCTGAAGAATCCTGAATAATGGTCACCTTCTCCTTCTCTAACTTAGGGTTTAAAGTCCTTCTAATGTTCAACCTAAGTTTATTCGTAGCTCTGGTTTTAGGTCTCCATTTAGGTTTTTCGAGGTCAACCAAAGACTTCACATCAGCTTTAAAATCTGGAAGATGAAATATTTTCTCCTTGGTATAGACAACTATAGTATTTAATGCTGAGCTTCCTTCTTCAAAAACGCAACTGTGTATTTCCTCCTTTGAACTAGCAGCTTCTTCTTTATTATAAACAACAAGGTTTTCCACTATATCATCTTCAAGGATATGTTTATGTTCTTCTTTAGAGATGTGCTCCTGCTCTGCGCCATCGGGCTTCATAACTTCTTTCTGTAGGTTGTCCTTCTGCAAACTACATTCTGTTGTGTCCTCAACTACATCTCTTTTGAATTTTTCACAAAGCCAGATTGCTTACTCGGCAAGGGTTTCTTTCTAGGTTCATATTTATATGTTTTAAACCCTGACCAAAATAAAAAATGATGGCACTTTTGATTTTTCTTCTCCATCTCTGTCAAAACAATCAGTTTGACCAAACCATGATGAAATAATGACTAGTTTGTATGATCATCATGACCCTTAACCCTATTCGACATCTTCTGAAGGATTCTGAGCAGAAAAAATGGCAAATTCATCTTGGATTGCTGATTTAAATGAAGAAGAAACCTAATGTGGTATTTAAAAACTGATGCAAACCTTCCCTCACAGATGAGGTAGTTTTGCACGATCCCAATGACCTCCTTCCACTCCGGTTTGAAGTTGCTTAAATGTACCCCCTTGCTCCAATCAAGGGATTCACATTGTGGTAGCAGAAACGTGCTGGGATCAAACTCAAAAGGAATTTTCTTAAACCAACATTCTCCTTCAATGGGCACACTTGTAGCTTCAGCAATTAACGCCTCTATCAATTCAAACTTCAATGTATTAAAGCTAACACTACAATTGGTCATATTCTAAGCAAATGCATGGGTAACATCTACATTGAAACCTGCAATTCTCTCAAAGAAATTAAACCAGCCAACTGCCCTGAATAACTCTGCACATTCTGGGAAATCTGTTGCCCAACTGGTATTTGTTGGCTCAAAACGACATAGATTACCACCTTTACCCATAGTTTCTATAGTTAATCACCAACTAGCTTCTTGGAACTAAACTGAATCAAAAAATTTGACAAATCTCAGAATACGTGGCTTTCAATCTTAGAATTTGTGGCTTCAATCTTAGAATTCATGGCTTCCCTTGTCTTCAGCTTCTTTAATGATGAATCATCATGAACTTGACAAGTGTTATGATGTAAGAAACATCTCCCTTGAGGTCTTCGATTATCATAAAAGATAATTTGCCAACCCTTACAATGAATTAACCACGAATTTCCATCATTCGAGATTCCAACAACGCTTTCATATATACAACCTGTTATTTATGTTGTGGGAATCTTTTCATATAAAGACTTTGCAAAATCGCAACATAAGAGTTAGGTTTTTAACATAAGGGTTAGGCCAAATATTAAAAAGTGTTTAAAAACTTACAAAAGAAATGAAATATTTAATAAGCCATCTATTAAAACATGAAATAGAAGTGAAAATGAGTAATAAAACCATATTGATGTAATAAAATGAAAAATCAAAATGACCAAAAATCAGGCAAAAATAAAAAGCAAAGAAAATTTAGAGCTAAGAAATACTAAAGGGACTAGGAACAATTCCAGTCCTAACATGTTGGATAGTTAATTATTGCTTTTGTAAATGTTTCAGAATGGTAGAAAATAGGTTTACCTTATTTCATCAAGACTATCCCATGGCATATCCGCTTGCATCGGTATAGATTTCAAATGGCTATTGCAAATATGAAAGAGCCAAAATTAGTGTTTTGATGAGATTCACTTTCAGTGTCTCGAAGGATTTATGTTGCTTTCCTCTCCACTGAAATACCTTATTCAAACTAGTAAAGGCATGCATAGGAGATGCTATATAAGAGAAGTATGCAATAAAATTCCTCCAATACTGGACTGCCCCTAGGAAGCTTCTTGCTTTCGTGACAATAGTTTTCTTGGGCCAATTCAAGATGACTTCCACCTTAGATGAATCTACTTTCAATTTTCCATTCCCTACAACATAGCCCAACTATAGAAGAGACGTCTTTCCAAATTCACACTTTGATAAGTTTACACATAGTTTCTCTCTTTTAAGTACATCAAGAACTTGTGTTACATGTATTAAATGATCTTTCCAAGTGCGAATGAAAAATAAAATGTCATCCAAATAAACAATGACAAAATTATCAATAAAGGGCCTGAACACATCATTCATCACTCACATAAATATCACAGGAGCATTGCATAAATCGAATGGAATCACTAACCAGGCAAACAACCGTTGCTTGGTCTTGAAAGTAGTTTTCCACACATCATTCCTTGCAATCCTAATATGATGATAACCGATTTCCAAATCCAACTTAGTGAAATAAAAAACATTTTTCAATTGATCCAGTAATTCATCAATTATAGGAAGAGGGTAATGATTCTTTGTCATGATCTTGTTTAGTTCCCAAAATTCAACACATATCCTCCATGTGCCATATTTCCTTGGCACCAAAACAATAAGTGAACCACATAGAGAAGTACTTGGTCTTATGATTCCCTTATCGAGCAAATATTGAAGTTGATTTTTGTTATCGTCATTCTCTCATTGATGACCTGTACATGCCAATGTTAGGAAGAGGAGCATCCTATTACAAATAAATCTCATGTTCAAACTCCCTCTTGGGAGGAAACCCCTTTGGTTCCTAAAACACTCCATCATAGTTAGAAATCATATCAAACAATTCATTCTTTTGACTGGGATCACAACCTGCAAGAGCATCAGATACATCCTTCTCTTTTGGATTAATAACCATAAGAACAAAAGACTTACTAGCATCCACAAGTCTTTTCATATGTCCTGCACTTGGAAGAGCAAGATTATTCTTCAATTTATGTGCTCTAACAATATACTCAACCATGTCTTTGAATATATGATATTTGTTTTCTTCACAGTAGAATATATCCTTTCTATCATAAATATATGGGCTACCCAAAACTATACCACATATATCAAGCATGACAACATCTAATGTAATGGACTCATCAATAGAATTTGACTAAATTGCAAACTTAAGTCTACATTGTCTTGTAACTTGCAATTGTGTATCCTTTTCTACCCAACACAAGGGGTAAGGTCTTCTATGAGGTTATATTTTTAATCCCAACTCCTTGATAATGTTTTCAGAAATTAAGTTAACATGGGATCCACTATCGAATAAGGTATCTACCTTCATATGTTTAACTATTACCTTGATATGAAATAATTCATTTCTCTTTTTATCATCATTCTCAAGCTTGGAGGATTGAACACAAGAACTAGAAGATGTTATACCTTTATTTCCCAGTGTAGTTATATTTGTCTCATCTCTTGAATCATAATGGAGGTCTTGTTGCACTATTGCAGCATCCTTTTTCTTCCCCTTTTTTTGAAACTTCTTTGGTAGCAGCTCTGGATGCAACTTCCAACATTTTTCCTCTTCATGCCCCTTTTACCACAATGAGAGCATGTATGGTTTTATGCCTCTTTCTTCACCACAGTTGTCTTCTTTGTTGGTTGTGGAGCTAGATCTTCCAGTCTCATAGATGATATTGTCTCAGCCGTGTATCCCAGCTTTATATGATATGCAAAAGGACTGTACACTCGTTCCCCCACATTGGGCTGTTTCACCAACATATTTTGGGCCCATGGTTTTGGGTATCTCATGGTATTTTCCCATTGTATTTCCCCTATAAAAGAAAGACATTGTAATACGGTTAGGGTAAGAAATTTATTAGGTTTTATGCATTGTAAAGATATCTAAGATCGAAAAAGAGAGACTATGAGAGAGTGTGAAGAGGAATTGCAGTGGCTATGTTGCAGGTTGTATCCCTTCACTTTGCTAGATGGTATAATATTAACGACTGGAAATTTTAGTGTGGATGTATCCCATCTTGGGTGAACCATGATATATTGGTGTCTCTCTTGTAATGTGTTTGTGTGATTATATTTATATTTCTGTTAATTGTTATTGCTGTGCGGTCCTGTTTTTCTAACAGTCTTAACCTTCCCTTTTCCTTTTAACTTCTTCTTGAACTTTGATGGCTTCTTATATGCATGCTCCATACTTTCATTACCCTTACTATCTTCCAAATGAGTAGCTTTTGATAACACTTCATCAATATTAGTGGGGTTAAACATCAAAATAGTATGGTGTAGATAAGAATGTAAACCACCAATATATTTAAGGAGGGTTTCATGAGTGTGTAATGGAATTTCCAATGTTAAAGCCTTCTTATTAAACTCGTGTGTATAAGCCCAGACATTTTTCCATTTTAACTGTCTTAGATGTAACCATTCTATCATAGAAATTGGAGTATAAGATGAAGGATATAATTTCTTTCTCAATGCATAAACGAACTCAACCCAAAAATTAATGATTTTAACATGATATGCCAGATCTGCTTTATTTTGACTCTCCCACATACCAACATTGTTCCACCCATGCAGAGAGTGACCAACTGAATCTTTGTAGAGTCTTCCTTGATTTTCTACGCCCTACAATACACTTCTAACTACTTGATCTAGTTATGCAATTTCTCGACATTCAATTCTCCATCATAAACAAGTAAGTCAAACTTAACATCCAATTTTATTAAAGGAAAATCATTAGATTTTAAAGGCTTTTTAGAATAATTTTTCTTGGATGAGTGTTCATTAGGCTCTTTATTAGAAGATGAAGATAAAGAGGTTGAACAAGGTTCTGAAGGTCCTCCACCTTCACATCCTCCTTCTACATTAACTGAAGATTCACCTTCCTCATTTCTTTTAACCTCTCGATACAAAGAGTCCACCAACTCTCTCATCTTGAGGAGTGTTTCAATCACATCTTCAAGACCCATATGAGAAGCTTCTCCTTCATGGGATTCCATCTCCTGTCTACAAAATATCTTTTGTATTTATGCATCATAGCTTTCAAGTCTTCCTTCTCCTCTCCTTAGCTTGGGTCTCATGAGCATCCACCTATCAAACCTCGCTCTGATACCACTTGATTCGAAAGATATTTAGTCATCATTTAACTAATATTTTTTAAAATAAATAAGAACTTTGCTTGACAATGCTTCTTTCATGAAAGTGGATTAATTATTTACTTATCCAAACTTGTACTTTAAGTAAAATTACTTGCTTGCAACAGAATTTTGAAATGATAAAAGAGACTATAGGAAAGCATCAAATCACACAAATCAACCAAGATTTGATAATGGAGTTCACCTACTTTGGTCTACATCTCTGGTTCCAATCCCTATTAGTGGGACCACTCTTTATTACTCTAAAAAATGCTTTAGAACTTTACAAAGAAAATATAGAAATCACCCCAAATTTCACCTTAGTGTTATGTTGTCCTGGAGCAGAAACAGACTTTACTAGTATCTTTAGAAGAAAATTATGGCTCTCGTAATTGTAAACATGGCTAGACTTTGGGGTAACTGAAGGGTTCTGTGAGCACATTTTCTCCTGAGTGCCTGGATGCAAAAATTGAAGATGGATTCAGATTCCTTGAAAAAAATTGAGTCTAAGTTTTGAGTATAAACTCGAGCATCTTTCGAACTGGGTGTCAGGACTCCCATTTTTCCATAGCCTCCAAGACTACCTCTGCTTTGTACAATCCATACAGTCAGTACAATTTCGAACTACCTAAACTTTGCATACTTCCTCGGCATGCATAATGAATGTTATTGTAGACATTGAAGTTAAAAATAACTCTATGAAAGTGGCGTATATCAGATCTTCCCTTTTATATTTTTTAAATATGATCATGGTGTTGTTGTTTTTTTTATACGGGATTTTAAGCTAGATTTGTGGTTGCTTAGGGATTATTCTTTATACGTTTCTCAATCTATTCAACTATTTTTAGAAACTTGTATATACATTTATGCCTCCCCTCCATTATGATGCATTTGAAACTATTGCCACTTGTATTTTCCATAGGGTCGAACCTATTGTATTGATCCGAAAAATATCCAGTCACTGGTTAACTAATAATTTTTAAAATAAAAAAGAACTTTAAATGATAGTGCTTGTTGCATGAAAGTGGATTAATTATTTACTTATTCAAACATGTACTTTAAGAAAAATTACTAGCTTGCAACATAATTCTGAGATGATAAAAGAGACTATAAGTAAACATCAAATCACAAAAATTCACAAGGGATTTCACCCACTCTGGGCTATGTCTCCGAGTCAACTCCCTCTCGGTGGGAACAATCCTTATTAGTCTGAAAAACGATTTAGAAATTTACAAAGAAAATCTATAAATCACCCCAAATGTCACCTTAGTGTACTGCTTTCCTAGAGTAGAAACATACTTTACCAACAGCTTTAGAAGACAATTTTGGTTCTCTGAAGTGTAAAGATGGCTAGCCTTCGGTGTAACTAAAGGGTTATGTGAGAACTATTTTTCTTGAGTGCATTGATACAAAAACTAAAACTAGATTTATATTCATAGTGAAAAATCAAGTCTTTTCAGTATAAAATTGACCAACTTATGATCTCATCCTCCGGACTCCCCCTATCGCACAACATGCAAGACTGCCTCTGATATGTATAGTCTGACTGCCTCTGATACGCATACTCTGTACAGTCTTGAACTATGTACACTCTACAAACTACCTCAAGATGCATGTAGACTCGCCTCGGGATGCATGTAGGACTTGTTAACACCAAAATTGACCCCCTAGGTTGTGGAGAGGGAAATTCTGGGTAACCACTAACCAGTCTTTAGCTTGCGTTTCTGACCTAACAAAAACAGAGAGGGCTCTCTCTTTAACTCACAGAAAGCTGGAAATCATCAAGATTGTCAATAATGAAGAAACAGACCAGCATTCAACATTTAAGATATTCAATGAAAAAACAGGTGCAGAGGATCAGATTTCTGCTGGAACAAATGGTTTAAAACCTTGGTAAGAGAATCAGGAGGAGAACTATTGGGAAATGCAGTCAAAAGATTAATCATAAAACACATAACAGTACAGCTGCATAAGATATCTAAATAGAGGCAAGCTAGCCACCCACGCACAGTCAGAGAGCTTTAAGGGGTGAAATGGAAGAGGAATGAATAGTCCATCAGCATAGGGCATCTAACAAGGATGAATCCTATGCCAACTTTAGCAGAAATTGGTGGTGAAATGCCTGAAATGAAAGGAACAGGGCATTATTTCTATGAATCCCATTCCAATGCTACACTTATCCAAGCATGAGAGAAATTTAACAGAAAGAAATACAAAGAAAGATAAACAAATTAACATAGGAAAAGGAAAGACAGACTGCAAGAATGATAACATGAGAAATCTCTGCAAATAACCCAGCCTCAAACACTGCTGATGTATTAACAATAAAATCTCAAAAAACAGAGCTGAGCTCTCCTAGGCTTTAGCCAACTGATTTTCTCACCACTAGTTCTTCTATTACAATGAATATATAGTTGTCCTAAGACTCATACTCGAACTAATCTTAACAGAAAATAGTTACAAGCTGCTGACACATCATCAATACATCTTTGCCACCTCTTTTTACAAAACAAAAATTAGGCCTAACTGCTTTTTACATCTGGCAGCAATTTTCCCTAAATGAAAAAAACTTATTAAAATAAAAGACAGAAGATATTTGGATGCCCGTCAAGTGGCTGCATCATTTAACCCTTTAAATTACTTCATGGCATTCGTTGGGTTTCACTTAGAAAGAAGTAATACCACCTACAAAAAATGATTAAGCTCTTCATAATATCATTTACAGAACTAGGCCGTGGCTGAAAGTGGAAAGAATCCTCAGCTTCCATTCTCCTTCAACGGCATATTCCAAACGTCATTTTTCTCCTCTTCTCGGCAGCATCCCTCACTATAGTATTTATCTTCTTAATACTTGCGCTAAAACTCCTCCAAGAATTCTGAATAGCTCTGGGAACAACTGCGACTGTAATAGCTTCGCTTATGATATTATCTTTTCTTCTCCTTGCCTTGCAGGTAGGGTTTCAAGAAGATCCAGCCGGTGCCAATAAAGACAAATCAAGGTAAAAAAGGATAATACCCTTCAGAAAACTGAAAATATAAAACAGAACATCCCATCCATGGGCCGTTCTGGTTCTCTTAATGAGAGACTTTTCCTCTACCTCGCAGATGAGAGTCAGGGCTTTCAAGAAGACGAGGGCGGCCATGAATACATGGACCCCGTAGGACATAAGATGATTTCTCACAATCACGTAGATCCATACCCCATCCAACACAATATATATCAAAGACAGTGAAACATAGAGCTCCGAAAGAAGGGTTTCACCGGCCAAAAGATAATCCCTGGTATCATCACCGCCTCCCTCAAGATGATACATAACGGTAGTTACATCCATTCCAACCACGACATCAGGGATACAATTGGAAAAGATTAGAGTAAACTGGTTTGCTTTGAGCTCTTTGAAAGTTTTGTTGAAGTGAAAAGAATTCTCCAAATCCTTAAATGTAATGAGGTGTGTGATGAGCTTCCTCTCGAGTACACAGTGGACGTCGCCGTGTTCTAGATCTTGTAGGACATGAAACCAGGAAAACCTGCTGCAACTGTGTGAAAGAAGACACCACGATAATATATTTCTCGTTTTCAAAAAATGACGAACTGGAGAAATTTCTGCGACGGTTTCTATAGCCATTTTTTAGGTCAAAGTCATCTTAACAATCCTGGTTATCTCCAAAACTCGACTGAGATCAACGCAGAGGGCGTTTTTCATGCATTCCCCAGCTCACATCTCCCTTAAACCCCCCACGGATGTGGCTTCCAACTCTGGTTTGGTATAGAAACTGCTCTGAGAAATCTCCCGCTGCGAGACCTCTCGGTCGATACCCTGCCATTGAATGCACCCTGAAGAGCATATCTTGTATGCTGCAATCAGACTATCACTTCCATGCCACGACCTCCATGAGATCCACAAGTATGGGCAAGAAAGAGACGAGAAGACACCACGCAGGAAAAAGCACCGGGATAGTGCCGACAAACTGGTGCAAATTAACAATGCCTCCGTAAAAGAAAACGTGTAACATCTGAGGGTACTCTACGCAGCCAACTCGTCTTTTCTGGTGAAAGCGACTGGTTCAAAATATTTGTTGAGACTTCGATAAGCTTTGATGGTAATAACCACCTCATTCCTTCGTATTTAATCTTTCAACCTTTATCTTCTCGCCTCTTACACAAATGACCCAACATTTTGGACAAAATGGAGTTTTTCTTCATCATTAAGTTTGGCATTTAGGGTTCGATAACTTTAGAAATAGTCATGAAAAAAATGAAACGACTCTCCTTTTATACTTCCCTAAACCTCTTTTAGTGTCGAAATGGTATTGCATGGCTTTTAGGTTGTTTACCATACCATTTTGCCTTCATGCGAAGGGCTTGGAGAATGACACATTGGATGGTGGATTTCTCATTGCTACTGGCCTTATCTCTTATCTCTCGAGCTCTTTGGAAATGCGATGTCGACGTGGACCGTAGATCTCTACTTGCTCCCTTCTCTAACTAAACCCTTAACTTGACTTTTCTACATTTTCATTTTTAACCTAAGGGAATGATCCCACATGCAAAACCAAAATATTCGCTTTATTCTTTATATATCCTCTTACTTTTAACATATGTCAAGTAACAAAAGAGAGAGACCTTTGGCCTTAGGTGCTTGGGTGATGGAGGATACGTGGGACCCCTCGGCTTGGCGCTTGGTCCCATGGTGAAGCCCTCGGTGCTGGGTTCATTACCTTTTGCCTCCATTCTTATAGTTTGGGCCCAAACCGAAAAAAACAAACAATGAAACTTAGGATATATAAAGTTAATCCCCTCCTCATAAAGTTCCAACTTTGGCTTTATTAAAACCTCCCCAAAGTTTAACTTTGGCCAAAATTTAAAACGATGCATCTCTCCATCAAATTTAGGCTTAGGCTAAACCTTTCATTTTTATATAAAAAATCCTTTAACCCTTTGCTTTCATATAAGCACTAAACATTGGAGTATTGAAAAATGTAAAAATTAATCCTTGACTTAAGATTAACTTTTCTTACCAAATCATGGTCACTTTTCACTTTTTTCTTTTTTCTCAAAAATTTTCCTTTTGTAACCTTGGTGCATACATCCGAGGACAATTGTTTCTTCTCGACCAAGTTCAAATCCTCCACCATGGAAATCTTCTATTTCGCATCGTCAACGATGCCCGAAGAAGATTAAAGCCAAAAACAATTGGGGTGCTAACAACTGTCTCCAGCCGGGGATGCTATCCTCCCTGCGAGGTAGCAAAGAACCCGTAGACCAAGTGCCTAATCCATTGTGTGGCTCCCAACCCCGACAACTGCAACCTGCAACCCATCCTTCATTTGAAAACTGCAACTGAAAGCTGCTAACTATCAAAACTAAAAACATACTGAAATTTTCTTAATCATGCTGCAAACTGAAAAAATAACACTGTACATATTGAAAAGTGCTTGCTGAGCAAACTTATTCCTGCTACCTACCCTACTTCATTGAAATGCTATTGCTAAATGAAATGACACAAAAATGCTAGTGAAGCCAATCCAGTAACTAGCCAGTTTCTTGGATCATGCTTACACTATCTTTGAACAAGTAAAGAAAACAGAAAACAAGCCACTCCAAACATCCATCGATAATGAGCTCAGGTTCCATAAGTGGAAGAAAATACATCTTCCCCTTAGACTGTAGTAATTTAGCATAAGGATCTTCAATAATTTGAAACATTACCATGTCCTGAGATTCAGAAAAAATGCAAGTACCTCTTTCAATTTGATCTGCAAGATTATGTGGTTGTGGATTCATGAGGATGCAAAGGGAAGTGTGGCTTTCTTATATATGAGCATTGACTGTACTTTCCTTCAATATGAGCAACTCTGGCTCTCTTCTTGGCATGCTATCCATCTCAGAATAATCTAAAACATCTTCAAATAACCAAGACCCTTCAAGATCATTAGACATGATAGCCCTATCTTCTTGATGAAAGAAAATGGTGTCTAATAGCTGATTTTCTTGTGGAGAATCATCATCACAAATGGGTTCCTTCAAAAGATCATCATGACCGTCATTATTTAAATTCAGATTTACATGCCCAAAAATGGAAGAATTTTTACTTACATATCTCGGACTGTGTGAACACTGTAGACCTGATTTAACTGGGGTTGTAACATGACCTTTCAGGAGCAGATCTATTTCATCTTTAGACAGAGGAGAATTTTTAGAAACACTGTGTAAGATCTGCTCACTTTTCTTGTCTAATGAAAAAACAACAGCATCATCTCAGACCTAATCTGCTTCTTGTGTTTTAAGACAAACATCAATGTGTTGTTCTTCAAGTGAATCAAATATGACATGATTCTCTAAATCAATAGCTTTTGAAAAAATATGACATGAAATGGGACTGATATGATAGTCTTCATAAACACAAGATGATTGACAAAACTGAAAACACTTCTCATCCACATCGGGAGAAGAGATATAAAGATCATCTACATGGTTACTGCTTTCTTTATTTTCAGCTGAGGGTGCTACTGTGTTTTGAGAGTTTTCTTGAATATTATGACCATGGACTTGTGAAGAAAAACGATAAAAGGCTTCAGACACGTCTTCACCATTCATACTTTGCAGATCTTCATCAATACTTTGAAGGTACCGTATGAAATCCTCAAACTAACCACACCAATTTTCGACTAAAGACAAAGATAGAAAATACCCTTTATAATGCTCATAAAATGCTGTGTGAAAATATTTTAAAGAAAACAAGCTGCCAGTTTTCAAACCTTCATACCAATCCCTTGCTTTTCCCTCTAAAGAAGCCATGAACATTTTCATAAGACAATCCTCATGAAACCTAATATTTAGCTTGTGCACATGTAAATGAAATTTGATTAAATGCAAAGCAGCATTGTCGTGATCTTCATCTCTGAATTTTGGTAAGTAGGTTTGCCAATCTACTTTAGGGATTTGATTCGGAAAACCAGGAAGATGAGACCTGCTTAAAGGAGCATACCTTCTTGACAATGAAGTCATCTTGAAATACTAGAGCTGCAAATTATGATTTGAAGATTGAGGAGACTAGCCTGTGAAACAATGGGCTGCTGGGTTTCTTCGATATGGAGTCACCATGAGACATTCAAAATCTCAAATTCTGATATGGAGTCACTGATCTTCCCAGTGGAATCACCTTCACACTGGAAATTTTTTGAGTGGAGTTGCCAGGTGAATGATACAACCTTCTTGACGTCTGACTGCTGTTCACCATTAGCATTCAGATCTGAACTTTGTCGTTCTCCTAGAGATTGTGAAACAATCTCGTCCTCGGCAACGACGCCAATTTGTTAACACCAAAATTGACCCCCTAGGTTGTGGAGAGGGAAATTCTGGTTAACCACTAACCAGTCTTTAGCTTGCATTTCTAACCTAACACAAATAGAGAGGGCTCTCTCTTTAACTCACAGAAAGTTGGAAATCATCAAGATTGTCAATAATGAAGAAGCATACCAGCATTCAACATTTAAGATATTTAATGAAAAAACAGGTGCAGAGGATCAGATTTCTGCTGGAACAAATGGTTTAAAACCTTTGTAAGTGAATCAGGAGGGGAACTATTGGGAAATGGAGTCAAAAGATGAATCATAAAACGCATAACAGTGCAGCTCCATAAGATATCTAAACAGAGGCAAGGTAGCCATCCACGCACAGTCACAGAGATTTAAGGGGTGAAACAGAAGAGGAATGAACAGTCCATCAGCATACGACATCTAACAAGGATGAATCCTATGCCAACTTTAGCAGAAATTGGTGGTGAAATGCCTGAAATGAAAGGAACAAGGCATTATTTCTATGAATCCCATTCCAATGTTGCACTTATCGAAGCATGAGATAAATTTAATAGAATGAAATACAAAAAAAGATTAAAAAATTAACATAGGAAAAGGAAAGATAGACTGCAAGAAAGATAATACGTGAAATCTCTGTAGATAACCTAGCCTCAAACAGTGTTGATGTATTAACAATAAAATCTCAAAAAATAGAGCTGAGCTCTCCTAGGCTTCAGCCAAATGATTTTCTCACCACTAGTTATTCTATTACAATGAATATATAGTTGTCCTAAGACTCATACTCGACCTAATCTTAACAGAACATAGTTACAAGCTGCTGACACATCATCAATACATCTTTGCCACCTCTTTTTACAAAATAGAAATTAGGCCTAACTGCTTTTTACATCTGGCAGCAATTTTCATAAATGACAAAAAACTTATTAAAATAAAAGACAGAAGATATTTGGATATTTGGATGCCCTCCAGGTGGCTGCATCATTTAACCCTTTAAATTACTTCATGGTATTCGTTGGGTTTCACTTAGAAAGAAGTAATACCACCTGCAAAAAATGATTCATCTCTTCATAATATCATTTACAGAGCTAGGCCGTGGCTGAAAGTGGAAAGAATTCCCCTGCTTCCATTCTCCTTCAATGCCATATTCCAAACGTCATTTTTCTCCTCTTCTCAGCAGCATCCCTCACTGTAATATTTATCTTCTTAATACCTGCGCTAGAACTCCTCCAAGAATTTTGAATAGCTCTTGGAACAACTGGGACTGTAATAGCTTAGCTTATGATATTATCTTTTCTTCTCCTTGCCTTGCAGGTAGGGTTTCAAGAGGGACCAGCCGGTGCCAATCAAGACAAATCAGGGTAAAAAAGGATAATACCCTTCAGAAAACTGAAAATATAAAATAGAACATCCCATCCATGGGCCATTCCGGTTCTCTTAATGAGAGACTTGTCCTCTACCTCGCAGATGAGAGTCAGGGCTTTCAGGCAGACGAGAGCGGCCATGAATACATGGACCCGGTAGGCCGTAAGATGGTTTCTCACAATCACGTAGATCCATACCCCAGCCAACACAATATATATCGAAGACAGTGAAACATAGAGCTTCGGCAGAAGGGTTTCACTTCCCGAAAGATAATCCCTGGTGTCATCACCGCCTCCCTCAAGATTATACATAACGGCAGTTACGTCCATCGAAACCACGACGTCAGGGATATAATTGGCAAAGATCAGAGTAAACTGGTTTGCTTCGAGCTCTTTGAAATTTTTGTTGAAGGGGAAAGAATTCTCCAAATCCTTAAATGTAATGAGGCGTGTTATGAGATTACTCTCGAGTACACAGCAGACGTCGCCGTGTTCCAGATCTTGTAGGACATGAACCCAGGCAAACCTTCTGTAACTGTCTGAAATCACACACCACGATAATATATTTCTCATTTGCAAAAAACGATCAATTGGAGAAATTTCGGTGAGGGTTTCTACAGCCATTTTTTGGGTCAATGTCATCTTAAAAATCCCGGTTATCTCCAAAACTCGACTGAGATCAATGTAGAGGGCATTTGTCATGCATTACCCAGCTCACATCTCCCTTAAACCCCCCACGGATGTGGCTTCCAACTCTGGTTTGGTATTGAAACTGCTCTAAGAAATCTCCCACAACGAGACCTCTCGGTCGAGACCCTTCCATTGAATGCACCCTGAAGAGCATATCTTGTACGCTGCAATCAGACTATCACTTGCATGCCGCGACCTCCACGAGGTCCACGAGTATGGGCACAAAAGAGACGAGAAGCCACCACGCAGGAAAAAGCACCGGGATAGTGTCGACAAACTGGAGCAAATTGACAATGCCTCCGTAAAAGAAAACGTGTAACATCTGAGGGTACTCTGCGTAGCCAACTTGTCTTTTCTGGTGAAAGCGACTGGTTCAAAAACTTTGCTGAGACTTCAATAAGATTTGATGGTAATAACCACCTCATTCCTTCGTATTTAATCTTTCAACCTTTATCTTCTCGCCTCTTACACAAACAACCCAACATTTTGGACAAAATGGAGCTTTTCTTCATCATTAAGTTTGGCGTTTAGGGTTCGAGAACTTGAGAAATAGTCATGAATAAAATGAAACGACTCTCCTTTTATACTTCCCTAAACCTCTTTTAGTGCCGAAATGGTATCGCATGGCTTTTAGGTTGTTTACCATACCATTTTGTCTTCATGCGAAGGGCTTGGAGAATGACACGTTGGATGGTGGATTTCTCATTGCTACCGGCCTTATCTCTTATCTCTCGAGCTCTTTGGAAATGCGATGTCGACGTGGACCGTAGATCTCTACTTGCTCCCTTCTCTAACTCAACCCTTAAATTGATTGAATTTCTGCATTTTCATTTTTAACCTAAGGGAATGATCTCACATGCAAAACCCAATTATTTGCTTTATTCTTTATATATCCTCTTGCTTTGAGCATATGTCAAGTAACAAAAGAGAGAGACCTTTGGCCTTAGGTGCTAGGGCGATGGAGGATACGTGGGACCCCTCGACTTGGCGCTTGGTGCCATGGTGAAGCCCTCGGTGCTGGGCACGCATTACCTTTTGCCTCCATTCTTATAGCTTCAGCCCAAACCAAAAAAAACAACGAAACTTAGGATATATAAATTTAATCCCCTCCTCATAAAGTTCCAACTTTGGCTTTATTAAAACCTCTCCAAAGTTTAACTTTGGCCAAAATTTAAAACGATGCTTCTCTCCATAAAATTTAGGCTTAGGCTAAACCTTTCATTTTTATATAAAAAATCCTTCAACCCTTTGCTTTCATATAAACACTAAAGCCTTCAACCCTTTGCTTTCATATAAGCACTAAACATTAGAGTATTGAAAAATGTAACAATTAATCCTTGACTTAAGATTAACTCTTCTTACCAAATCATGGTCACTTTTCACTTTTTTCTTTTTTCTCAAAAATTTTCCTTTTGCAACCTTGGTGCATACATCCGAGGACAATTGCTTCTTCTCGACCAAGTTCAAAGCCTCCACCATGAAAATCTTCTATTTCGCATCGTTGAAGCTACCCGAAGAAGATTAAAACCAAAAAATTTTGGGGTGCTAACAAAACTTCTGCCTCGAGATGCATGCCCAAACCACAATGCAATTTGTAAAAACCACCTCAATTTGCATTCCCAAAATCGTCTTGGAAATAATTCCTAGACTAAAATTTTTGTCTTGGTTTGTGTGCATAAAAGTCAGCTCGAAATTGTGGCTTGAATGGAAAAAAACATGGTTATATATGGGTCCGTGGCCCAAACCATGTTCGGATTCCTATATTGGCTCGCAACAAACTTAAATAAAATAATTACCATAGCCCTTAACAAATAACAAACATGTCGTATTGGTGGAATCATAGGTTTATGTGGAGGGAGGTATGGTTTTCAATCCTCTTAGACCTCTCCGACGTTGGCATTTTGTTACAACAAAACTTCATATATATATATATATATAGTGATCTTTTGGTTTTCATAACCATTAGCCCCCATTTAATTCCCCATACAAATTTGGTTGAAACTTAAATAAACGACGTTGGCATTTTGTTACAACAAAACTTCATATATATATATATATAGTGATCTTTTGGTTTCCATAACCATTAGCCCCCATTTAATTCCCCATACAAATTTGGTTGAAACTTAAATAAATTTTTTAATGTATTTTGTTTAGAAACAACGTGATGGTGTAGTATATATATATATAGCAATCCGTTGGTTGATATAACCATCATCCCTCATTTAATTCCCCATACAAATTTGGTTCAAACTTAAATAAAAGTTTTAATCTATTTTTTTTAGAACCTACATGATGATGTAATAATGCTAAAGGCATTGCAGTGAAGAATTTAGTGGTCGAGTAGGTCATGGTTTTGAATCTCATGGATCCATAAATTTTTAATAAATATTAACCATCCAAGAAAATGGGAAGCTTCCACATGGAGGCCCCTCACTGGTCGACCTGTGCAACTGTTCCATGTGTTCAAACATGATTGGTCCACACAAATTCCAACTCATCATTGACATGTCACATCGACCTGTCACATGGTACTACTAGATCAACATCATACCCCTATATGGATGCCACATGTTACCCTTACGGTGGTTCCATGTGGCTCCCTTTTTGCCATTTCTGCACTGTCCAAGTATTGTTTTGCCAAACATTCATAACTTAATATCTCATCCATCCAAAGTCTGTTTGACATGAAAGGAATGTTGTTGGAAATATCTTGTAGAGCCCTTTGTAATGGTACCCTTCTTTTCATCATTTGAAACTTTTAAAATTTGAGTGATCCCAGATACTCTTGGATCATGTATTTTCATGTGTTAGGCATCTTTATATGCATTTTGCACCATCCCAACATAAGATCCTACCTAACATGGAACACTATAGTCAACACCCTCTTATGATTTTAGTGCCCATGCTAAGTTTTTATCATAGGCTCAGGAGTATTTTTATTTTTACCATGACTTTGGGAAGAAAATGCATGCCTCTATTTCTCATATATTTCTAGCCAATCCCTGAAGGATCCCATTTTTTCAGTATACATTTTCCTTTTCTCATGGATACTTGTACAGTTAGGCCTAATGCTTTGTTGCATCTTTTGTACTTCCATTGCGCTCATTATGTTGGTCGTCAAATGCATCCATTACATTTTCATTTTGGACTGTATCCTTGGAAGAAACATGTTGATGTTTTTTTTCCTCTTGCCCAACGCCTTCATGCATTTTGTTTTACATAGGTCCATTCCATGCGCTTGGAATTTATAGTTGCATTCCTTGTGACACTTGTTTATTTCACTATACTATAGGATTCTTTTATTCCCTTTTAGGCTTCTTGATACTAAAAAGACAAAAAAGTCAAATATTTATAAAAAGAGAGAGGTGGGAAAGAATTTTGATCTCATATGAACATCATGAGAAACACAGTCAATCGCCTTTGAAGAAATATCTTGTGTCATGTATGTATTTACAAATTGTGCAGTTGTATTGGCCATAGGAACTTAACCATGATCTAAGTCCTAAAACTCTTTTGATTGGCTACTCTTCCAACCACTATGGAATAGTCTTCATTTCCTCATGCAATGTCGATTGAATATCATTTCCTTATCCACAAGTCATTTTCCTTGTTCAAGTCACATAATGTTTCATGTTCTTGTTCAAAGGAATTCTTAGCCTAAGTCGTCCATTCCTTGGAATCCCTAACTTTTCATTTCATCCTTCCTTATTGTCAGAACGTTTCTCACTATCATCTCATCCAGTGTTTGGACACATTGTAGCATAGTAGGTATCCATTGACTTCTTACTGATGGGTCACTTCTTATTGAATATGAAACACCACTCTAAGAAGATGATCTAGATTCATAGCACCCTAACCATAATTTCATCATTGATAGGTATCCTTGCACTCAAAACATGACAACACATCATTGGTAACTAATTGAGTTGTTTCCCATCATGTTTGGCATCAATATGTCTATTCACATTTTGGGATTCACGTTTAACACTTTGTTCCATTTTCATCATTGGTGGAAGCCCTTACCCTTCATAATGACTCACATTGTTGCTCATTACTGAGGGTGTCTCTTTCGAGTGTTATTCACATATTGTACATGCAAGAGATGTACTCAGTGGTCTTTCATGCAAAAGTTTGTCCAAATCCTTTTCCAAGTCAAATCAGTTCTTGATATTTCCTTATGTTGGCTGGAGGATGATGCCATAATGATTCCCTTCCAACATATCGCTTCCCATTGTTAGGATATTTAGACACTTAGGAGTTAGTTAAGGTCAACGTGTGTAATAGATTCATTAGGTAAAGTGTGTTTCTTTACTATGCATTAGTATGCCTTTGTAAATATTTAAATCCGACGGTCACGATATGTTCTAGACATAGAGTGATCCAATGGCTCAACTTCTCTTAGATCATACCTACCCTTGATCCATGGCTTAACACCCGATTGGTCCATGATCACTATTTAAAGAGAATGGAGGGTCATTGTCTAGTTGATCGATTATGAGAAGTTCATTTGTAACTTTCTTTCTTTTGCATGATAAATTGCTCCGTAGAAGCTATTTGGCCAGGGTCGTGGAGTGTTTCCCTCTCAAGGGTTTAAACCACGTTAAAACATTGTTGTGTTTATCTGTGATTTATTTGTGTGAAGTTGTTGCTCTAAGTGTCCAGTCTTTTGGGAGTACCCTGTGTACCCAAACATGGTATCAGAGCTTTTATGAAGAGCCGCTTCCGGTTATGATCTAGATCTTGAACTGGTGTTGCTGAAACTTGAAAGGGTTTATGGTTCTGGAATTTCTGTGCATTTCTAGGATGTGGGAGATGTTCCATTGCATCTGGAGCGCGGTTTCCATTGGGAAATAGTTTTCGTTTGATCGAAAATGGTTTCCGGTTTATTCAGAAATGTGTATTTCATCGGATCTGAAGGTATAACGTTACAGTGACGTTTATTATTATTAAAAAAAAAACATCTCATATTTTATCAGTTTTTATTATTAGATTTTTTTAGTTTCGGATTGTTGCTTTCCTTGTCTGCGTATGCTCTTTGTCATGCACCTTGTGCGATCTCGACAAATCAAAAACAGAAAGGGAAAGGGTTTTTCTCGGCTGTGTATGCTCTTTGTTGTGCACCTTGTACGATCTCGGCAAATCAGAAACATAGAGAAAACGTAGACTTTCCGGGAAAGCTAACGAGATCTAACCCTAAAAGTGTGAAAAAAAAATGTTTCAGTTTGTAGTGTGATTTGTAGGAAAAGGGGCAAGCACAAAAACCGAGAGAGAAGAGTAAAAATAAAAAAAAACCCTTCCTCCTTCCCTTATTTTATGTACCTTTTAACTTAAGCTCACTTGGTTCAAAGTTGCTTTATTCCTTAATAGGTCTTTAGTAAAGTCTTATTAAGTTACTTTTAAACAAAAGTGTATGCAATTCTAATTTTAAGTTACTTTATTGTAAAAGTGCATCTCATTTAAATAATAAAAATAAAAATAAAAAAGTGAGTCACTTAAGTTCTTTTCTTTTTTGCTGCACTATTTAAAGTAACATCATTGTAAAAGTGAAAATCACTTATTTTACAAAATTGATTCATTTAAAACAACTTTCTTGTAAAGTGATTTTCAAAGTTTCATCTTGGAAAGAGGGGGGTTCTTCTTTTTTAGCTGGATATTCTCTATCTGCCACGTCACTATTGGGGACATCTTCAACATATTTTTTGTTCAAGCATAACTTCATCATACAGAGTCAGTTTTCAGTGCATTTTTTTTAAACCACTTATTTTTTCGAGCTCTTCGCATCTAGACTATTGGTTTCTATTTTTACAGCCATTCATTTTACAAAATGGCTGCCCCTTGTGAAATTATACTTACCAGTTCTAACTATTTCTCATGGAAACCTCGTATGGAGGATGTTCTACGAAGTAGAGAACTTTTTAGAATTATCTGAGGCAAAGAAAGAGAACCTACTGGTGATGATAACAAAATAAAATGGAAAAATAGATGTGATGAAGCTCGTGGATTGATTGGGATGTCAATTTTTACTAATTTGCGATTCCACATATCTGGAATTGATGAACCTGATACTGCTTGGGACAAGTTGGAATATATGTTTGGTAAACACAATGAAATTCGAGGTCATCAACTTGAAAATGAGTTGATTTATTTAAATCCAAGTGATTTTTCATGCATTCAAGATTATTTATCTAAGTACAAGACTCTTAAACTCTTATGTGAAGAATGCAAGATTAAGAGGGAATACAAACAATTCATTTTTCATATTCTTTCAAAACTTGGACTTGCATATTCTGTTTTTGTATCTACATTTTACTCCATGAAAGAGTCTTTGACTGCAGCTAGCTATCAAGAGCCTAGTCTTGAATCATTTTGTGATTCCCTGATTAGAGAGCAAGATAAGCTCATCCATCTTGGAATAATCAACAATGCAGATACATCTGTGAAATCCTTATTGTCCCAATAGAAAGAAAAGTCCAAGCCTCCCAAGAAACAAAATTTTCGCAATAATAAGTCAAACAAGGGTCCCAAACCCTCTCAGTCAACTCCTTCTTAAAAAAATGACAAAGGGTCCAAGCCAAAAGGAAGGAAGACTGAGTGTCATTACAACTATTGTGGGAAAGATAATCATGATGAATCTAAGTGGTTCAAGAAGATGGCAGCCTTGGAAGCAGCAATGAAGAAGCACCACATCAACTTAGATTATCCTTCAGAATCTAACTCTCATGGACATGCACTTTGTGCTTCATGTTTATTCTTATACTGCATCTTCTTCTTCTACTTCAAATGAACGGCTCATTGATTCTGGAGCTTCTTATCATATGGCTAAGGATCAAGTCATCTTTTCTACTATGCATGAATGTAACACCAAACAAATATTTGTTGGTGATGATATATCTCTAAGTGTTGTAGGATTTGGAACAGTTCCAGTAGATAATGGTTATTTCAGTGATGTACTATGTGTTCCAAGAATTTCCTGCAATTTGTTATCAGTCTATCAAATCATTCATTCTGGTGAAGGTAAAACTGTAACATTTACACCGCACCAAGTTGTAATCAAGGATCTTAAAGATCCTCAACATGTCCTAGCTACCGGAATTGTTGATGATATTACCAAGTTGTACAAATTTAACAACTTTGGGTCATCACCCTTTTCTTCAGTTTTTGTTGCTCATAGTGATAACTTGAGCAAATTTTGACATGAGCGATTTGGTCACTTAAATTATCACTCATTGCAACAACTATGTAAAGACAATATGGTGACAGGTTTTCCGATGGTATCTTCCAGGAATGGTGTTTGTTCCAGTTGTGTACTCGGAAAACATCATCAGGACAGTTTTGAAAAACATATCTCTTGGCACGTCTCGGCTCCCTTGGAGCTTGTGCACAGTGACGTTTGTGGTCCTCTTCCATCTGCTTCCTTTTCTGGTTTCAAATACTTCTTAACTTTCATTGATGATTACTTGAGATGCACTTGGGTTTATTTCCTAAAACTTAAGAGTGAAGTATTTAACCTGTTCTTGGCCTACAAGGCCCTTGTTGAAAAACAATTTGGTCATCAAATCATTAAGTTAAGATCCGACAATGGAAGAGAATATGTTAACAAAAAGTTCACTACTTTCTGTATTTAACAAGGAATCCAACAACAACACACTGTTCCATATACACCACAACAAAATGGTGTAGCTGAACAGAAGAACCGCACTTTAAAAGAAATGGCTAATTGTATGATCCAATCTAAGGGACTAAGTCTAGGCTGAAGCCATAAATTGTGCAAATTACATAGTTAATCGCACCCCCACTAAAGATTTACAAGGTATCACACTAGAAGAAGCATGGATTAAAACTAAACCTAATGTAAGTCACTTCCGTGTGTTTGGTAGTGAAGCATGGGCTCACATTCTGGATGAAAAACAGAAAGCATTACAGCCTAAAAGTGAAAAGTGCATATTTGTTGGATATTCTGAAGATTTAAAAGGTTATAGACTTCCCCAACCACATTCTCATGATATAATCATTAGAAGAAATGTTAAATTTGATGAAAATATCTTGGTCTGCGAGCCTAACACAACGATTGTGCCATCCTTGGTTTGCGAGCCTTATTCGACGATTGTGCCTTCTTCTACTTCCAACTTCTTTGACAGATTTCCAACTCCAGTTTCTGATGATGATAGTGAAGATGAAAATCCACCTCCGCCTGCTCATGTTCCTCCAGTTGCACCAGCACAAGTGCTTCCTCGATGGGTCTGTTCAACATGTGAAGCAGCTAGTGATCTTGCTAGTGATCCTACAGATCAACGTCGAACACGTTCTCCATGTCAGCGAGCCTCTTCTCTTTTGGCTCAAGTTTCCGAGAATCATGATCCATAAACTTTTGCAGAAGCTGCAGGAAATCCAGATTGGGATGCAACTATGGATGAAGAATATCGTTCCTTAATGGCGATCGATAATTGGGATCTTGTACCTCTTCCAAAAGGAATAAAACTTGTTAGATGTAAATGGGTCTATAGAACTAAGCATGCATCAGATGGAAGTGTTGAACGACTTAAGGCAAGGTTAGTTGCCAAAGGTTTTTCACAAGTTGAAGGGATTGACTACAATGAAACCTTTTCTCCTATCACAAAAATGAACTCCATCTGCCTTGTTCTTTTCCTTGCAGCCTTACATAACTGGGAAGTCCATCAAATGGATGTCAAGTTTGCATTCTTACATGGTGATTTACAGGAGGAAATTTACATGGAACAACTTCCTGGATATGTTAAGAATAACTCTAGCCTTGTATGTCACCTTAAGAAATCCTTATATGGCCTTAAGCAAGCTCCTAGAGCTTGGTATGCCAAAATGGATAGCTTTCTCCTTGACACCGATTTTTCTAGATGCCATTCTGACCCCAATGTCTATACCAAGAAAGTAGGAAACCATCTCTTCATACTTTTTCTATATGTTGATGACCTTATTCTTACTGGTAGTGACCCTAAGCTTATAACCCATGTGAAATCCAGTCTTAAGCAAAATTTTGAAATGTCAGACTTAGGACATTTGCATTATTTTCTTGGTCTCCAAGTCCTGCAAACCAAAGAAGGAATATTTCTTTCTCATTCTAAGTATGCTTGTGACCTTATTCGTCACTTTCACATGGACAATTGTTAACCAACCCCTTCTCCCTTCTAGTCTGGAGTCAAACTTTCTGCCACGTGTCCTTCACCTGAAGTAGATGCCAGCTTGTATCGTCAGCTTGTTGGTAGTCTCTTATACTTGACTCATTCCCGTCCCGACCTTTCCTTTGCCATTGGTCGTGTTGCCCGTTATATGCAAACACCTCATGAAAGTCACTAAAAAGCAGCTAAAAGAATACTTCGATATATTCGAGGTACAATTCAGTTCGGGATTCATTACAGTACAGGGGGGGAACCTTTGTTGGTTGGTTTCACTGATTCAGATTGGGTCGACGATCCTGATGATCAAAAGTCTACTGCAGCTTATGTTTTCAGTCTGGGATCTAAACCTATCACTTGGGCTTGTAAGAAACAACAAGCTCTTGCTCTTTCTTCAGTAGAGGCAGAATATCGAGCCGCAGTTAATGCTATTCAGGAAGCTTTATGGCTTCAACAGATCCTTTCAGAGTTTGGATTCGAGCAGCAACAACCTACTCCACTTTGGTGCGACAATCAAAGTGCCATCAAGCTCACCAAAGATCCAATTCTACATCAACGCAGCAAACACACTAAGCTACATATGCACTTCATCGGAAATCTTGTTGATGAGCATGTTCTTGAAGTGCTCTTTTGCCCTACAGATGATCAAGTTGTAGACATCTTCACCAAGTCTCTTATAGAAGAAAAGTTTTCTAAACTTTGATCTATCTTAGGAGTTCATGAATTTTTCATTAAGGGGGGATAGGCTCTAATGCCTCCTTCCTTCTCCTAGTAGTGTAACTTTTGTAAATCCTTCAATCCTATCCCAAGTTGTTCTTAAGGGGGAATGTTAGGATATTTAGACACTTAGGAGTTAGTTAAGATCAACTTGTGTAATAGATCAGTTAGGTAAAGTGTGTTTCTTTAGTATGCATTAGTATGCATTTGTAAATATTTAAATCCGATGGTCACGATATGTTTTAGACATAGAGTGATCCGATGACTCAACTTTTCTTAGATCATGCCTACCCTTGATCCGTGGCTTAACACCCGATTGGTCCATGATCTCTATTTAAAGAGCATGGAGGGTCATTGTCTAGTTGATCAATTATGAGAAGCTCATTTGTAACTTTCTTTCTTTTGCATAATAAATTGCTTCGTAGAAGCTATCTGGCTGGGGTCGTGGAGTGTTTCCCTCTCGAGGGTTGATCTGTGATTTGTTTGTGTGAAGTGGTTGCTCTAGGTGTTTGGTATTTTGGGAGTACCCTGTGTACCTGAACACCCATCGATCTCAACGCATCATGCTCTATGAATGGGATCTAGAGAGTAAATAATACCTTTGGGATTGCCATCATTAGTGGCAGATTCTCTTGTTATTAGGCAGTTGAAATACATCAATGTCTCCTTCTTTTTGGCTTCTACAATTTTTCAACTCCAAGACATCTATTCACACTTGATAGAATATGCTAGGTATCTTGGCACTTATTATCATCATTGGTGATTCATCTCTTTTTTGTTGATTTGGTATACAACATTGATCAATATTCAAACAATGTGCTACATGTTTGACTTCATATCATCTACTTACATGGTTAGTACTCGCACCTTTCAGTGTTTTGGATGGAATATCTTGAGCCAACAATAGAAATACCATGTTTTTCTATTTCCATAGTGGTGCAAGATTGTACCGTAAGCTATCTCATATTGGTACCACATGGGATAACCAATTTAACACTATTTTATAGTTTTTCTACTCATATACACTAAGACGTAGATCCATTTTTGGCTATGATATTTTGACATGGATCCATTGTTTATCATCTTTGTATCCATTTTCCATCATTTTATATTTGATCCATAGATCCAATGTGTATTATGTTTGTGGCCATCATTTCACATTCATTATGTGTCATGGATATGAAATGTACTTTGATTTGGAGGGCATGTTCTTTTTACATGGGTGTGATCATGGGCATACCCACCTCGAGGAGAGAGTGTTTTGATGCTTGCTTCTCAGTTGCAGATTGTCTTCCAGATCGAGTGTTGGGGCATCGTACTCATGCCCATTGATTAAAAGTGTGGTTGATTTGTAATTCATTTCATCCATCTTATTCTTCTCTGACCTCATACATTAGGGGGGATCTGTCATAACATTAATTTACGAGCAATGATGCTTAAAATCCTCCTACACCCCCTCATACATCAATTATGGGAAAAATCCTTCAAAAATTCATTTTTTGGCTTGTGTATGCCCATAGTCAGATAGAAACAAGCACACATATGGGTGTGTGCAAGAAGATGAGGGTCACTTTAGATGCAATGTTACTTTTTCAAAACTCGTTCCTGATACATAAAACATAACGCGTTTATGATGTTTAGCACCTGCCATGGTAAGACCCGAGCCTAACATGTCATTGGACATGTAGGCTAGGTAACAATAACGCGTACGCGTTATATAACTAAAAAACGCTTACGCGTTATATAACTACAAAACGCGTACGCGTTATGTAGTTACAAAATGCGTACGCGTTATGTAAATCTAAAAAACAATTTAAATACACAGTCCCGACGATTGCCGACCACCCGCGGCACCCACACATCAGAAACGTGAAATTGACCCTAGACGAAGACGGTTTGTGGCCCACTCAAGCATTGGTGTTGCTCGATTTAGCTGGAGGGGACAAATTCACCGGTAGATTGTCATCCAATCAGGTAATTCATTCACCCATACTCTTTTTTTATCATTTTTAACCTAAATTATTATTTTTTTTTTGTTTAAAAAAACCTAGTTTTTTAATATTGATAAAATTGGGAATAACCCAATCTTTCATTAAATTCACATCTCCCTCAATCTCCCTCAACCAAGATGAATGAATAATTAAAATGAATCATTTTTAAAAAACTCAAAAATTCATAATCCAACCTAAAATTGAAAAAAATAGAACTCGGACCCCCTTTCTACAATGTATTCATCTAAGTCACCCAACACGAGGACACGGGACACGAGTGTCCCCTCCGCCAGCCACAACTCACTAAATATAATGAAAATGAGTGCACTCATGTCTTTTCATTAGCTGGCAAGGTTTCGTATCATGTGAAAATGTTTTGTATCATGTGAAAAGATAATGATACTCTGAACTTATGAGGCACCAATTGGAGAGACTGCGACTACTGCTGTGGAATCAGGTGTGGCAACTGCTGGTAGTTTGGCCCCCACTTGCAGTCGTTCTCAAGAGATAGGTACATCTGCACCATGCCTGTTTACATCAAATCCAAATACATACAATTATCATATAATGCTGAAACGATTGAAAGAAAATTTATAACAACTGATACAGATAACGCAGTACACCCCATCCCGTAGCTGGTTTTCATAATACCATCCAGCCTGGAAGCCCTTTTTGCTGTGGAATAAAACAATCCAAACGAGAATCTACGGCTCCCAACCTCACACCCTGTGTTTTCTTTGTTGTATCAAGTCAATGCTCGAATTCCATGCTTCCATGGCTCCGACCATCAATATATAATATTGCATGAATAGAAACAAGCTTTTTCTTATACCCCTATTCCACTGTGGTTGAGATACTTCCAAGTTCCACCTACCCTATCTCCTCCAGTCCTCCAGGATAGTTTGCGAAGCGAAGCTGGCAATGCCAGCCTGCCATAAACATATTTAAAGAAATTCGTTTTCTTTGAGGAGCTCAACTTCAAGGCTGACTAGATTTTTGACATCCTATGAATTTACAGGTCTACTATATCCACTGAAAAGTAAAGCCTCTCAACTTTACTACGTCAGTAAACTTTACTACAACTTTAATATATTGAGTGGATTGATAACCTTCACAATTAGATAAGAGATTGTACCTATGACTAGGAGGAGAGTTAACAATGCAACAAAATCACGTAATCGAATTTTGTGCATAAAATGAACATAAGACTCCCACCAAATTTCACTGAATCTACGTCTTAACAAAAGAACTCATCGTTTCACAGGATTCCACCCCATCAATCCTTTTAACAGTAATGGCCATAACAGTTGCTACAACCCTAGCGCGAGAAAAATCAATCGAGCTATGCATGACAATACTTGAAACCAGACTTTTTGAACTCCCTATTACATCATAGGAATCAATACTACTTTCTCCACAACATGTGGCACCCTCAATATCTTCCATCACCACAATTTACATTTGATAAAAAACTTGTTTCCAAATAGTAATTACCCCATTCTTTGCTCTAAAAAGGCCTCGGTTAACCTACAATCCAATCCATGCAACATGAACACATCCATATATACACATAGAATAAATATTAATAAATTTCTCATAGCCCTTCAATAGTGTTCAATATCTCATAGCCCTTCATAGTGAAATGGGACCCCACCCTTCAAATTTGATCCCTGGTCCCCACTAGACACGGTGACCCCCGGAATTATGACACGTAGGACACGGTGACCCCTGGAATTAATATATTTTTAAAATATATTAAAATTTAAAAATATAGACATATAGATCATCCAATAAAATTTAACATTTACAATTACAAATATTCAATAGAAATTACATTTACAATTACAAATATGAAATATTCAATAGAAATTAGATCATTCACAAATCACAACACATTTGTCATTCACAATCACAAAACACAATGAGACATTGAGACACATAGATGCAAACTCATCACTGCCCTGATCCTCCTCCTCCATGCCTGAATCAACAAACTCATCACTGCCTTGATCCTCCTCCTCCTTCTCTCTGCTAATCTGACTAACTTACTTTTTAATTGTCAAATGTTTAATTTTAAGTTTTAAATGTATGTAAGTGAATGCCATTAAATTGCTTATGTGAGTTTGATTTAATACATGTTCAATTTTGAAGAGACGTCATTATATACCATGTATATGTTTCTAATGATTTTCGTATTAATGTCTTTATTGCAGTTGCGGCTATGGATACCAATGCCGAAATATTGATTGAGCTTGCCCAATTCAGGGGCATAAGTGCAGCTTTTAGTGGTGGCGACAGGATTCGCCGTTCACTTGCATCAACCTTGGATGCAATTGTGGACACAATTTCACAATCTACGAATGTCCTATATGATATTGCATCTTACAGAGAAAGAAAAAGACAACAATATGCTGATGGACTAGATTACAATGCAGTAAAAAAGTTGAAAATATCCAAAGAGGTTATATTTGCATTGTTTAGGGACCCTCGGACGGGGGAAATCCCAAATGCAAGCAAGCCGCATATCTCCATTGAGTGGTGCACGTTTCAACCATTTGTTGATAACTGGATGGACAGATGGTACATGGTTTTTGATATGCCACCACACAACAACAGGGAAATTCCCTTATATTTCCTTCGAAAGATGTACGCAGAGTTCGTGTTGCATAAACACGTTAACTATTTTGACATCTTACAGTTTCAGGGGATCGGTGGGGGGATGCCCCAAAATCGACCCAATGCCAGGCTTCGAGACCAAGGTCGCCCTATCCCTGCACCTCGCAGGCAGTTGCCTGGGCCAGATGTCCCACCAGCACATCGCATTATTCCGCAGACACAAGATGCATTTTTGAGTTTGGCACGGGCGGTTGTTCGCCATGGCACGATGGTTCAACATATGGGTGAGGAAGGGACATCTGTCCCTGGTGTGGTACATACACCAGCTCGTCACCATGCTGGACCATCAGCTAGTGCAGGACCATCAGGACCATCCACGAGTGCAGGACCATCAGGACCATCCACTAGTGCAGGACCATCGACTATTCCCCATCCTAGTACTGATCCTCACGAGTGCACATCATGTGGTCGTCCCTGCTATGGTATTGCCTCAGATGTTGCCTTCAGTGGGTTTTTGAGAGAGGTATGTTGATGGCTAATTGTAATAAATTCTTCATTTATTTTTGTCTTTGTACACATATATATAGTTTGAGCTAATATATTATGTTTGTGAACTTGCAGTTGATGCTTTATGCCGGCAGTGACGCCCCAGAGCCGGATGTTCCAGACTCTATAGGGGGGCATGATGCTACCCATTCGGTAGGCCCATCTTATATACCACCTATTTCCGTATCTCACACCGAGGTAAACATTTTAAAATTTTAGTTTTTTAATACTTGTTAATTTGTTAATTTCCACATACTTTACATTTTAGTTCATTAATGCTATCTACGGTCTAATATTTACAATTATTAAACTTGCAGATGGCAGATCCTTCACTGGGGCAAGGTAATGTGGAGGTAGTACCCATGGTCATACCGTCCCCTGAAACATCTGGGCTCCAGGTAAACAATTAAAAATGACATTTTTTAAATACATGTTTGTTTGTTGAATCATGCATGTCTAACTACATGAACACTTGCTGACTGTAGGCACCATCCGAGACATCTGGCCCATTGCCTGGATTTGTATCTCCCTCTAGGCCATTCGTGAACAAGGGTCGTGTGTATGTGAGGCGTTCTACTCCCAGAAAGACTCCAGCTGCCCACGATCATGGGCTTACTCACACCACGGTAATGTATATCCTTCGATGATATTCGTTGTTTAACTTGAAATCCAGTGCATAAATCGTTTTTGTTAATGTTTGAATTGCATGTTTACTGCATCAGGAACCCGAGTTGTCTACTGAGAACCTTGCATCGATGGTTGATGCAGCAGTTAGTGCCGCATCTGCAGTGGCGACTGATCACACACAGGTATGTAACTATTTCAACATTATCTTTACATAGTTTATTATTGTTGGACCTATTGTTTATTCATGCATTTCTAACTATTTCAAAATTTTTTCATTGTAGCCACCACCAGCAGGAGCAGTGCCTAGCCCCCCTGGTTCGACCATCCTGGATGTTCAACCGATGGCTCCATTTGCTACACAAGCAACGCAATCTCCTTTGTCAGTTGAGGTGAGATGTCCTTCAGTGACCAAATGTTTCATGCACTTTCCATGCACCAGTTGATAATTGTTGAGCTAATGTATTAGTGTACATAGTTAGTTGAATTTAACAATTGATATTTAATTTGCAGGATCCAGGGATGCACATTGATCCTAGGGATGTTCCTAGAGGATCAACGTCGGGAAAGAACAAGAGAAAGCTTGAGTTTTGATAGTTTTGGATAGTTTTGGACACATGTGCTTTTGGATACTTTTGTATATATATGTACTTTTCGATACATTCAGTTTTGGAGACATGTACATTGACTTTATTGTGCATGTACTTTTGGAGACATGTACATTGTCTTCATTGGATACATGTACTTTTCGATACTTTTGGATATACATGTACTTTTGGAGACATGCACTTTTGGAGACATGCACTTTTGGAGACTTTTGGATATACATGTACTTTTGGAGACATGCACTTTTGGATACTTTTGGATATATATGTACTTTTGGATACATGTACTTGTGTCAATCTAATGTGTTGATTTGTGTGGATTATCTATTACTCATGAATGCACTATGTCAAAAGAACAAACTATTATATTCAAAGGTTTCAACGAATTCACTACATGCATGCACTAATTGGTATCTAATTAAAATTTGTGATTTTGGATGATCATTACAAGTTATGTCAAAGTTCTTGCTCGTGTAATTTAATCAAACTAAATGCAATACAATGTTTTCAAGGTTTCAACGAACTCACTCATGCACACCCATTGCCATCAACTACCAATGAAAGTCTAACATTATGAGGTTCTTCTTTAAAAATGGGTAATATTTCCTTGATGATCGTAAATTGAGAACCATTTGTAGCCACTCATATAATACCATCTTCACTTATCTTTGTACATGATAATCCATATAATGTGCTATGTTTTTTAACCTAAACAATCATCAAAAACCTAGAATTATAGGGATATGACAAAGAACCTTATGGGGCACCTTATATATTAACCTTGTGTATACATTAGGATCTTTGTCATACCATTGTTTGAAATGTCATTCAATACCTTCAATTTTATCAACATCAAATTAGTAGACAAAGTGACTCATCTTTGATCTCTTGTATAGGCCTTTGTGTGCCTTATCAATAAGATGTACATCATGAATATTATCATAGGTCTCATACATAGGTGCATCCTTATCCATGCAAACAAAGGTGTCATGGATCAACCTATTATCCCTTTATTCTCAATAATATTAGTATCATTATCTTCCATAGGATCAAATTCAACTCCATCACCCCCATTATTGCTACTCTAAATTGCAACCTTAGGAGTTTTGATCATGTATTTTTGTCTCTTTAGGAGTTTTGAAATATTATACTCTTTCCAAAATAATATGGAAGTTCAAATATTTAAAAGTGGCTTAAATTATAAAATGGGCGGAAATTCACCAAGTGTCCCTGAACGGCATTTTCATGCGACTTGCAACTCGACATAACTCGGAAACCGGACGTCGGACCGACGAACCGTCGACTCCGTTGGTCTCCTGGCATGCGATTACCTCTAGGGGCCCTCTCCCTCGTCTCCCCATGGCCCAGCGGCTTCATTGTGCATTCATTTCGTAAACTAGGGTTTTGCTCAGTTTAATTGCATGCAATCTCACATTGGTGGGTCAACTCTGCAAAAACCTCCCCCGAGCCAGTGTTGGCAGTGTTCCCACATCGGCATTTCCCACACACACTTGCGGGAGCCAACGGCACACAATCTTCCTGCTCCGTTTGCTTTTTGGCTCCCGGACGGAAATTCACCAAGTGTCCCTGAACGGCATTTTCATGCGACTTGAAACTCGACATAACTCGGAAACCGGACGTCGGACCGACGAACCGTCGACTCCGTTAGTCTCCTGGCGTGCGATTACCTCTAGGGGACCTCTCCCTCGTCTCCCCATGGCCCAGCGGCTTCATTGTGCATTCATTTCGTAAACTAGGGTTTTGCTCAGTTTAATTGCATGCAATCTCGCATTGGTGGGTCAACTCTGCAAAAACCTCCCCCAAGCCAGTGTTGGCAGTGTTCCCACGTCGGCATTTCCCACACACACTTGCGGGAGCCAACGGCACGCAATCTTCCTGCTCCGTTTGCTTTTTGGCTCCCGGACGGAAATTCACCAAGTGTCCCTGAACGGCATTTTCATGCGACTTGCAACTCGACATAACTCAAAAACCGGACGTCGGACCGACGAACCGTCGACTCCGTTGGTCTCCTGGCGTGCGATTACCTCTAGGGGCCCTCTCCCTCATCTCCCCATGGCCCAGCGGCTTCATTGTGCATTCATTTCGTAAACTAGGGTTTTGCTCAGTTTAATTGCATGCAATCCCGCATTGGTGGGTCAACTCTGCAAAAACCTCCCCCGAGCCAGTGTTGGCAGTGTTCCCACGTCGGCATTTCCCACACACACTTGCGGGAGCCAACGGCACGCAATCTTCCTGCTCCGTTTGCTTTTTGGCTCCCGGACGGAAATTCACCAAGTGTCCCTGAACGACATTTTCATGCGACTTGCAACTCGACATAACTCGGAAACCGGACGTCGGACCGACGAACCGTCGACTCTGTTGGTCTCCTGGCGTGCGATTACCTCTAGGGGGCCCTCTCCCTCGTCTCCCCATGGCCCATTGGCTTCATTGTGCATTCATTTCGTAAACTAGGGTTTTGCTCAGTGTAATTGCATGCAATCTCGCATTGGTGGGTCAACTCTGCAAAAATTCTCTCATGGAAGTTTACGAGAAATTCTCTCATTAGTTACACAAAATCTATTGTTGAATGGTGTTCTTCAATAATTGTAGATGGAACAAGAAGACGAGAAGAGGACTCAATAAGGAAAGGACATGTGCAAAGATATTTTTGGGAGGTGGTTGATGTAGATCAATCACATAGAATAATGCATGGAATTTGTGGATTTCATTTAGTTTGAAACTCAAACAATGTTATAGTAGAAATATGGACAAGAAAATTCTACCACTCCCCATTATTCTAGGTATAAATATTGAATTATCCTAGTTGGATGAGGACTAATCAACCATTTCACCACATTATGATCATGTCTCAAATCTTGTACAACCAAGTTTAGGGAATATGAGATTAAATCTTATCAACTAGAATGAATACATTACATTTTGTCTATTTAGTGGACTCACACGTTGGAACTGATGTTTTTTAAAATGAACATATATGCAATGGTTTCCCTGAAAGATAATGAATGGGGCACTCACTATTTGTTGGCATGTTCCTTAAAGGCGAACCAAACCCTCATGTCTCACTAATAGATGACAATGGTGATCAACTTGTAATCAGTTTGATGGTTATTAAAGGATAATATCTAACACTGGATGACTAAACATGGAAGAAGGTTGGTTATGTATTTCAAGATTAGACTAGGTGAATCTATATACCACTTTACAAACTTAGTTTTCGATACAAACCTCAAACTACAAACAATGCCAAGGAAGCACCCATCAAAGGTATGATACTTCAAGCCTCATTGTGAACATGAAAAGTTAATGGAGATCATTAGTAATAGACATGATCCAAATGGTCTACTTAAATGACCATAGGTAAGTAGATAAGTAAGATTGCCTAACATGGTCACTCTTGTGTTATATTCCAAGGTATATGGGTTGTTTGTTATTTTTGTTAATTTTTCAATTCATTTATGTAGATTACTCATATTAAATTGTTCATAATGAATTAGTCTAATAATGGTGTCCTTGTATGTGTCCAGATTATCCAAAGAATCACAAGCACATGAAATCCCATCAATAAGAACAATGGTCTTTTTCAACACCACCAAAGAAAAAATCAGAAAAATGAAATGACCTACTTCAAAAATTATTTTATTACTTATTGTGCATGGTCCATCAAACAAAAGGTAAACAAACACAATTATATGGCCTACAATGTAGGTCTTTTGATGCTCTATTTCACAAGGTTTTAACAAACACACTTGTTGTGATCATCATTAAAGTCTACAATTTCTTTCAATGAATGTGCCAAATTGACCTAACAACATAGGAAATTGAAAACCACATCCATTGAAAGGAATAATTCAGTTTTTTTTGTCATGAATTAATTTACTATCATGGATTTATGGCTCCCGGCAGTGTTCCCACGTCGGCATTGCCCACACACACTTGCGGGAGCCAACGGCACGCAATCTTCCTGCTTCGTTTTCTTTTTGGCTCCCGGACGGAAATTCACCAAGTGTCCCTGAACGACATTTTCATGCGACTTGCAACTCGACATAACTCGGAAACCGGACGTCGGACCGACGAACCGTCGACTCCGTTGGTCTCCTGGCGTGTGATTACCTCTAGGGGGCCCTCTCCCTTGTCTCCCCATGGCCCAGTGGCTTCATTGTGCATTCATTTCGTAAACTAGGGTTTTGCTCAGTGTGGGAGTGTGCAATTTTTGCACACAGGGGTCAACTTTGGAAAATCATCCACCGGGCAAGTATGGCTAGTGTTCCTAGCCCGAACCTGTCTAGACACACCTGCAGGACTCCCCGGAACCCGGTTTTGTTGCATGGTTGGAGTTCTATGCCCCCAGTAGGTATCCAGCAGGTGTCCCTGAAGGCCTTCTGGTAGTGAGACGGGACGAGCCATAGAATGAAGACCGTGGCTCGGATCGACGAACCGTCGACTCCGTTGGATTCAACACATCGGGATAGTGCCAAGGGTGCCCCTCCCCTCCTACCCGGTGGCCCATGTGTCACCTTGCAGGTCCATCTTGGAAACTAGGGTTTTGCTCAGTGTGGGAGTGTGCAATTTTTGCACACGGGGGTCAACTTTGGAAAATCATCCACCGGGCGGGTATGGCTAGTGTTCCTAACCCGAACCTGCCTAGACACATTTGAAACTAGGGTTTTTCAGGTACATGATGATGATGATGGTGATGATGATGAAGATGTTGATGATGATGGCTTGGTCTAAGGTGGTGCTCTCAACTAGCTAATTCATTATGAAATATTTAACAAGACATGAATTAAATTTAATATAAGTGTATTGTTTAATATAGTGAGCATGAATTGAATTAATTTTGTTGGGTGAAGCCAATAACCAACATGATGAACATAATATAATTTTAGGGTTTACTGATCATATGTAAAAAATGGCATATTCATAAACTTGACATACAAGAGAACTTTTGGCATATTTATAAACAACGTAAACGTAAATTTGGCATATCAAGAACGCAAAATTGACATATTCATATGAAACATACATGTGAAAATTGAGCATATATCAATATTCAATTACAAATAGTATAAATAGTATAGTATTAAAAGTATGTAACGTACCTCATCATGCTAGATCCCACCTATTATCATACAACCAAGCCCTCCAGATCATCTCGTATACTGATGGTCTCCATTAGTCTCTCGTGCTCTGTATCCGGTAACAAGTAGCGTACCTTCGATGTATTTCGACTAGGCATTGTTCGTACCTGAAGGTTTGTGCCAATGATTAAGTTGGTAAAGTGATACACACTTGCACCTGGTTTGTAATCCCTGTAAACATATCCACCCTTCTTTCTTCCATTGCTGTCCCGTGTCAAGTATTCACCTTTAACAACCATAGACCCAGTTGGAAAGTGGTTGTTTTCATCGTCAGTCATGGACACAATGAGGGTTTGCTTTCCATCTATACAGCGTGCCAACCAGTATTCATCACCCCATTCAGTATCTTTTGAGGCAACCACTGCGTATATGTGCCCTGCATTATATGATTGTAGGTATATGATCAAAATATTTTTCGTGCAATACAAGGCCATTAATGTGCATTTGAAGACTACGTAAACAAACAAAAAATGTTAAGGAAATGCATCATACCGGGTTGTACAAGGTCTGAGACATGATCAAAATCTGCAGAAATAGATGATTGGTCTTCTTCCAACGGAGTTAACTCAACAATTGCACGCTGATCAAGTGGAAGTGATATGCGATCCCATCCATCAACCCAATCCAATGATTCACACCCATCCCAGTCACCATGACAACAAGGCGGGCAAAAACAAGCGAGTTTTCTGGTCCAAATTTCAAATACCGGGTTATCAGAGCTTCGAACCGAATGAAAGCCACGAGTCCCAGGCACAGTCTTGCATTCCCATGCATGTGAACGATCTATGTCTACCACCTCCCAAAAAAATCTCTCCACATGTCTCTTTCTTGTGGATTCTACTCGCATAGTTGATTCCTCTCCCATTACTGACGTGCACCACCTGACTATAGATTGAGCATTTAGAATAGTAGATTCTGTAGATACTTTCAATTCCTCTCTTCGTAGGGCTGTTTTGACACATGCTCCGGCTCCATCATGCTCTCCTTTACCATGCCCAGTCTCAAAATAGTTCCACATATGTGGCACTTTGTAGTTTTTATGCAATGAACACAACCACTGAAATATGCGTGCATTTTTGAACTGACCAGCACACCCATCAGACCAAATCCAGTGTCGGTCCATCTGTATGTTCCTTCCCTTCAAGTGATCATAGAACATGATGAAGCAATGACGTACATAGTGGAAGTCGTGGCACCTATCATCACTTATGTAGAAGTGATATTCCTTCAGAATTTCTCTTTGCTCTTCAGTGCTATTTGGGCCATGCCTATATGTGATATGGACCATCAAGGAAACCTGCTCAGAGTGATAATACTGACTTTGGATCTCATTTTGAGGTTGCAGAGTGTAGTTCTCGGCAAAATCAACAACTGAAAGTATAGTACCAAGGGGAAATGTATCTCTGCATATTCTAAACTTCTCATCCTGCCATCGTGCCACGTGGACATGCTGAACATATTGATGTGTCTTTTCAATAAATTCCTTGATGAAGTCACTAACTTGTACCCGGTGACACAAAATGATCTCAATGTCAGTTTTTTGTTGTAAGTAAGGATTGAAATGTAACCGTTACAACATAATTTTATAGATATAAATGCATACCTGAGATGTCACCAATTGTATTTTTTTTCTTTCTTTCCCTGGGACTATTTCATAGTTGATATATTTGAAACTTTTCATGTCTGTAACCATTTTCCCAAATTCACTGTCTCCATTCTCGTGCATACATTGGCTCAATAATGCCATTCCAGCACAGTTGGAGCATGTTCCATCCAAAAAAGATTTTGCATAGTATGTTTGCCCCTCGGGCCTATTGCACATGATGCTATGAATGAATTCTCTTGATGAAGTCGGTGGTATTGTCATGGAGCAATCCTGCACAATGTTAGTATGCAACACATGACGAATGTACAAAAATGTTTCATAGTAATATTCATATTCTACATGGTATCTACAACAACAAGTGTTACGAAGAGTATTTATTCTAACATACCATGGCTTACATTTCTCAAAAGATCTTTGCCCCAAGTTCAATTGTCTATGCTCAATCTTAAATTTCTCGTAAAGCTATGTCTGTGTTATATCAAGAAGATGCTTAGTATGTGGTTCACGATCCTTTGAACCCCTTCTTAGTTTTAGTACATCCTTTCGGTTTGAAGAAGGCCTTGTGTGATCATGCCAAAAACTGTGCACTAGTCCCTTTACTGCATCAACTAGCTTCATGTCATGACGTGGCAACCGACCAACAAAGGCCCAAAAATATGTCTGATCGGTTGTGTCAAGATGTTCTCTTCTAATAGAATACCTACGGAGGGTTTTTACATTCAAATTAACTAGTTCGGATGTAGGCCTAAGAATACGAAGGGCCCTGGTGTTCTTATCTGCAATTGATTGTGACAACACATGACGAGCAGCATTGCGGTCCTTTGAACGTGTGTTCTTACCAATTTTACCAAATGCATCTACTAGGCTTTTAACTATATGAGAACTTGGTTCAGAATTCTTTATCATCTTTATCCCTAACTTTTTCCTAACAACATTCATGCTCCTAGATTTTAACAATGATAAAAATAATCTACATTTATCTCCATCACATTTAGAAACAAAATATTTATCAAGTATCTGTTGAGTTTGATAAGCAATACTACGTTTAGATAGCGTACCTTCAATGGAATTCATAAGTCTTTCATCAACTTGTATACGCTTCGGAGTTCTTCGACGTGTGCTTGCTAATGGAGGTAAGGGGGTTGGAATTGTACCATGTAGCGCATCACCAAGACGCTCTGGCGTTTCAGTAGTAGCTTGGTGTCCTTCATTCTCTTCCTGGTAGTTGGATGGTGGAAGTCCAACATCCTCATCCATGGTCTGTGGAAGTCCAACATCCCCTTGTGGAAGTCCAACATCCTCATCGATGGTGTGGATAACATTCTCTTCTTCAACAGTAGGCAAAATGTCCAACGCCTCTCTGACTTCATCGCTTGTATAACCACATCCGGATATCAAATTGGGTGTTTCTTCGTGAGCTTCATCTTGAGATGGTAACTTATCACTTTGACTTGAAGTGGGAATTGAAACATCCCCTAATGAGCACCTACGTTTTGCTTCTTGATTACTTCCATGGGGTGCTTGTTCAACAACTATTGTGGAAATTGAAGGTCCCTCTTGTCATGGATTAATAGGATGAACCATGGTATCCTCTACAATTGGATTTGGATTAGTTTCCAAAGAAAGCCTCCGATTCATCATGTATATTCTTTTCTTTTCTTTCTCTTCTTCAATGACTTCTTGAGATCTCTTCTTCCTTGTTGATTTGTTTACTCGGTTACGTGCATTCCCCATCACCACAATGATCAATTCAATATAGTTTGTTTTTGTTGCTCCTCAATTACAAGCTCTTCAATAATAAGCAAATGGAAGTTCTTCCTTGTTGGTCTTGAAGCTTGATATCTTATCTTGTGTGCTCCTCAAATATAAGCAAAATGAATCTTTCAAAGGCCTTATCTTTGGTGTTCTTCAATTGGAGATTCTTCAAGCTTGCTAATTATTTTCTTCAAATATGGCCATATAACCCAACACCACAGTGAGCAACCATGAAAGATGTCCTCAATGCTGCACCTGCATAAAAAAAAATGATGGAGTTGGTGTAGAATGTGAAAATTTTCAGACGCGGGCTCGTGCTGTTCGAAAAATCGCGGGATTATTGCTTCGTTCGGACAGAGTGAAGTTGCTCTCGGACAGCAACAGGCCATTATTTCTGGAGTTGCAAAACGCGTACGCGTTATATAAATACAAAACGCGTGCGCGATATGTAGTGAACAAACGCGAACGCGATATAGTCAAGCACAATAAATAGGTTAGGTGCACGGCTAGGGCAACGAACAAAATCAAAGAAAACTAACATTTGTTTTGTATGGTTTAATACCCCCTAGCTCTCTCCCAATAATCCCTAGATACCCCCTATCTCTTTCTAAATATCTGTCCCTCATTCTCCCTACATGTTTCTTTCATGTTTCTTTCTCTCCCTTCAGCCATGTCTCTACCACCCCACTCTCCATCTCTCCACCTTCTCTTTATCTTCGTCATTATCCCTCCCTATAGCACTCTCTCCCTTCTTCTCCCTTAATCACTAACCCTCTACGCCTTTATCCCTCCCCCCTGCCCTCTCTGTCTTACCTTGTTCCTAGAGCCCCTCCCCCATAAAGGCCTTTAGACCCTCTTCTAAACATTAATCCCTAAGTGCATAAGTGCACAAGATGATGAGGAGGAGGAGGGTGATGACAATGAAGATGATCATGATGTAGATGAAGATGATAAAGATGATGAGGAGGAGGAGGGTGATGACAATGAAGATGATCATGATGCAGATGAAGATGATAAAGATGATAATGTTGATGAAGATGATGGTGATGATGATGAAGATGTTGATGATGATGTTGATGATGATGGTGATGATGATGATGATGAAGATGATGGTGACATGATGGAGATGTTGATCTGATGAGGAAGATGATGATGATGATGGTGATGATGGTGATGATGATGAAGATGTTGATGAGGACGATGATGGAGATGAAGATGATGATGATGAAGAAGATGATGATGATGGAGATGTTGTGTTGATGGGGAACCTAGAGATGACAATGATGATGAAGATGGTGATGGTGATGACGATGAAGATTTTGATGATGATGCTGATGGCGATGATGATGAAGATGTTGACGATGATGGTGATGGTGATGTTTAGATGATGATCATGATGATGTTCAGAAGATCATGATGGTGATGCTGGTGATGATGATGGAGAAAATGACAATGATGGATATGTTGATGAGGAACCTGTAGATGCCAATGATGATGATGATGGAGATGTTGATGAGGAACCTACAGATGCCAATGATGATGGTGATGACGATGAAGATGTTGATGATGATGGTGCTGGTAATGATGATGATGATGATGATGATGAAGATGATGGTGACATGATGGAGATGTTGATCTGATGAGGAAGATGATGATGATGATGATGGTGATGATGATGAAGATGTTGATGACGATGATGACGGTGATGAAGATGATGATGATGAAGAAGATGACGATGATGGAGATGTGTTGATGGGTAACCTAGAGATGACAATGATGATGAAGATGGTGACGGTGATGACGATGAAGATTTTGATGATGATGCTGATGGCGATGATGATGAAGATGTTGACGATGATGGTGATGGTGATGTTTAGATGATGATCATGATGATGTTCAGAAGATCATGATGGTGATGATGGTGATGATGATGGAGAAAATGACGATGATGGATATGTTGATGAGGAACTTGCAGATGCCAATGATGACGATGATGGAGATGTTGATGAGGAACCTATAGATGCCAATGATGATGGTGATGACGATGAAGATGTTGATGATGATGGTGTTGGTAATGATGATGATGATGATGATGATGATGAAGATGAAGATGATGGTGACATGATGGAGATGTTGATCTGATGAGGAAGATGATGATGATGATGATGGTGATGATGATGAAGATGTTGATGACGATGATGATGGTGATGAAGATGATGATGATGAAGAAGATGACGATGATGATGGTGATGAAGATGATGATGATGAAGAAGATGACGATGATGGAGATGTGTTGATGGGGAACCTAGAGATGACAATGATGATGAAGATGGTGATGGTGATGACGATGAAGATTTTGACGATGATGCTGATGCTGATGATGATGATGATGATGATGATGGTGATGATGATGAAGATGTTGATGATGATGGTGATGGTGATGTTCAGATGGTGATGATGATGATGATGATGATGATGATGGAGATGTTGATGAGGAAGGGGGAGATGACAATGATGATGAAGATGTTTATGGTCATGAAGATGATGATGATGGTGATGGTGATGATGATGGAGATGTTGAAGATGATGGAGATGGCGATGAAGATGATGATGATGATGATGATGGTGAAGATGATGAAGAAGATGATGATGATGGAGATGTTGACCTGATGACGATGAAGATGATGATTATGGTGATGATGATGAAGATGTTGATGATGATGATGATGGTGATGAAGATGATGATGATGATGATGATGGTGATGAAGATGATGATGATGGAGAAGATGATAATGATGGAGATGTTGATGAGGAACCTACAAATGCCAATGATGATGATGATGATGGTGATGACAATGAATATGTTGATGATGATGGTTATGGTAATGATGATGAAGATGATGATGATGATGGTGATGGTGATGGTGATGTTTAGATGATGATGAAGAAGATGATGGTGACATGATGGATATGTTGATCTGATTCAAGGAAGATGATGATGATGATGATGATGATGATGATGGTGATGATGATGAAGATGTTGATGATGATGATGATGGTGATGAAGATGATGATGATGAAGAAGATGATGATGATGGAGATGTTGATGTTGATGGGGAACCTAGAGATGACAATGATGATGAATATGGTGATGGTGATGGTGATGGTGATGACGATGAAGATTTTGATGATGATGGTGATGGTGATGATGATGAAGATGTTGATGATGATGGTGATGGTGATGTTTAGATGATGATCATGATGATGATAATGATGATGGAGATGTTGATTTGATGAGGAATATGATGATGATGATGATGATGGTGATGATGATGAAGATGTTGATGATGACGATGATGGTCATGAAGATGATGATGATGAAGAATATGATGCTGATGGAGAATATGATGCTCACAACTCCCTCTAGTCTCTCTCTCCCCAACCATCAATCTCTCTCTCTCTCTCTCTCTCTCTCTCTCTCAAACACACACACATACACACACATTATGTCACTTTCCATTCTCAAACCCATCCCCCCTCCATCCATATCTATCTCCAACTTTCTCCCTCCATCCTTCACCCTACCTTCTCTCCCTCCCTCTCTCATCGCCTGTCTCTCACCTTCTATCCCTCCCTCATCTTTCCCTCAACCTATCCCAATCTCTCCATCACTCCCTCTCTCTCCATCGCCACCACTCTCTGCATGTCTCCCACCAACACTTTCTGTCCCTCCCTTCCTATCTCTTATTTCGTTCTATCCCCATCTATCTCTCACTCCCTCCAAATCCATTCCTCCCCATTGTCCCTCTCCCTCCCTCGCTCTATGTCTCTCCCCCCCTTGTATTCTTTATTTCTCTCTCACATCCCCCTTGCCTCCATCCATTCCCCCTTGTCACTCAAGTCTCACTTTCAACTTCTAACCCTATACCTCTTCAGAACCTATTCTACTCCTAATAGTGCTCTCAATCTCCACTTCCCTTCACCCCCTGTAGCCCATCATGTTCTCATTCCCTTCATCTCTCCCCACTCAAGCTTCCAACATCCTTCTAAGCCCTTGACCCTTTTCCACCCCTATTAAATATTAACCATAGATTCCCTTGACCCTTCCCCACCCCTTCTCAAATATTAAACAAAAATTCCCTTGACTTCCACACCCCCTCTTTCTCAAGTATTAAACATGTATTTTATGATTTGAATAACGCGAGCACGTTTTGTAACTATATAACGCATACGTGTTATGTAGTTATATAACGCGTACGCGTTAAGTATTGATATAACGTGCACGTGTTATTTAGTTATATAACGCGTACGCGTTATTTAAATCTAAAAACGCGGCAATATTTTTGAATTTAAACAGGCCGAGTCACATGCTCACATGTCAACAATAATACTATGTGTATGCTTTGGAGTTTGCTTCGGTAATTCCAAACCTGTGCTATGTTAATGAAAAACCAAAGCTAATTGGGTATTTCTTCCAGTTTCTGGAGAAGCCTGTGCTTAGCCACTCGTTACAATATGCTACACAGAGTCATTTTTGACGAAATCTTAGACACAAATAGCATTTTTTCTGCAGATTCCAAATATGTAACTTTTATTTTGAAATATTAATTTTTCCTATTTTCTTTCAATTTCTTTTCTGTCCTACCTCCTTAACTCGTGAAACACATTGTTAGTGTTTCTTCCATAACTTTTTCAATTCTCAATCATTTCAAAAAAAAATTGTATGGTGCACAAGAGGACACTAACCTCCACGTTCTATGAAAAACCCATTTCAAGATTTTTGCATTAAGACCTTCAAAGGCTCTACCCACAAAAGAGGTACTATTTTTGAGGTTTGATCACTTAGACAATTATAAAAAAATTATAAAATTACTAATTTAATTTTCGAAAAATAATGGCGCACAAGTGCTATGTGTTCTCTACATGCATGTCGATTTTTGTAGCTTGATTCCATCATTTAGGCCCTCAAAGGCTCTACCCACAAAAACATATACCTTATCATTTGCCTGAAAAATAAAAAGTGTCTGTTAGGAAAAATGAAACTTGACATAGCTATGCAAATTTTCAATACATAAAAGTTATATATTCAGAAACGTGATTCAATTTCCTACATTTCATCTTTTTTACTCAATGTAAGATATTTTCCATAAGTAAATCAAAAAATCCAAGTAAGTTGAGGGATGCCTGCTTTTTCAGTTTTCTATTGCATCTAACGTGCCAAAAGTGACCCTCATTAGCTTGCACTGACCCATATGTGTGTTACCCTTTACTAACACATATACACCTTAGTAAATACAAAAAATAAAAAATAAAAAGGAATTTCCATGAGTGTTTAGACAGTTGGAGTTCGGTCTAGTCATACTTACACCTAAACCAACCACCTAAATCACTTACAACAAAGCATAAAACAAATATATAAAATGGAATGATGGGGACCAATCATCATTAGAGCAAGTATATGTTGGAGAAATAGAATCAAGATTGTGGTTGTAGGATTTAACAATACCCTTCCCCTAAGTTCCTCATTCATACTAATTCATCCTTGTCTTTTAGAATAAGTGAGGATAGTCATACTCAATCCCTTTTACTCATCGCTCGGGAAGTTCATGGAAGAAGTCTTGTCAGTGGCATGGGCATAGAGAATCCAGATTCGTGATGGAGACACCTTGTTTGTGAGTCAAGTATACCTTGTACGTTTCAATTTCTTTGTTGAGTAATATGATATCACTCTTCTTTCCCTCCCACGCTTTTTTTTTGTTTATGTTGTAAATTGTTTACTTTAGATGTTTTGAGTGGTTGAACTGCTATATATTATTGCATGTTGGCTTACGTTGTCCAATTATGAATTCAAGTTATTGCTTTTATCATTATTTTTTGATATTCAAAAGAATTTGAGAAGTGTATTTTTTATTATTATTTGTAGAAGCATGAGTATTTTAAGGACAAATGGAAGACAAGCATTGGAGCCACACACTTGCAAGGATTCAACCATCGAATCAAAGTAAGCACATACTACCATCTCTTTAGATTCAATGTTAGTTGACAAAGTAGGAAATTAGAGTCAATTCTCTGTTGATTTATGATAGCCCTAAACCCTATCTATTTAGGTGAGTTAAAATCCCTTAACAACCATCAATTAGGACCCGAATTGGGATCAGGGTCTTAAAATCAAAGACACTTGGAAGCCAATTATTCATTGATTATGAATTCTTGAGATGAGCATATAGGGATCAAGGTTGGCTTATCCCTTCAATGTTAGATTAACATAATTATATCATTCTTGAGATTTTGTCCAAATTAGGTTTTTAAATTACTCTAAGACGATAAAGAATATGATGTAGTTTTCCTTATATCCATAGACACAATTTTGTTTATTTAAGTATAAAATTTATCTCTCAATTGTTAGATACTTGTTTGAAACATTCAAGAAGCCACTAACCATGGTGTTTTAACATTTATCTAATAGTTTTTTGGATTGAAGAATGTCTTCTTCTTATGTTACTAACTACACTATAAAAAGTTTTTCCTCCACTACTTATACATTCAACTAGTTTTACAATTATATTCCAATGTACATATATGTCACCCTTTTAATGACTATTTGTTTTATATGGATCAAGTTTTTCTTTAATACCATTAATCCCAATATAATAATAAACATATATATATATCATTTTTTATTTCATTTTGTCAACATAAAAAAGTTAAATCAACACTATATCTTAAATTAAAATAAGACATTATGATCCTTGCTCAGATCTCTTTTGGTCTTGCTTATACCTTACTAAAGACCTGTAATCTCTCGTTATTCTTTTTATATCAAATATTGCACTAATTAAGACTTATGTTTGATATGAGGATTATGAGAGATTTGGAGCCATATTTTTCAAAAAAACTTCTCCCAATATAGCAAAATTGATAGTAATTAACACTTTAATCTTCCGTGATTGATACCTAAACTTACTATAATACCATGGATAGGATGATTATGAGAGAGGTTTGGAATCATGCTTTTCACAGTAACCTTCATGCATACATTTGTAAATTTTCTATCATGCGAGGGTCACTTTTTAAATTTTAATTAAATATATATATTTAAATTAATAATTAATTTATTTTTGTTAATAATGAAAAAACTTGTATAATCTAATTATGTTAGATTCCATAATTATCATGTTTTATAATCTAATTATGAAAATTATACATGTTTTTGTTCTTAATAATTAGACCCAGTACGTCAATATAAAGCCTTGCATTACATGTTTTTAAGGTAAGATTATGTATTTTATGGACAAGATTTGAGGATAGTGAATATTTATGGTTCTCTTAAGTTATGGGAGGACAACACATAAATCTGTTAATTTATTTGCAAGTATTAAGAAATAAATAAAAGTTACTAATTAAATAATCATATCATTAACTTATTAAAATGACAAGTTACACTTAATTTCAACTATTGTAATTATCTAGCTTCAGACTGGCATATTCTCTCTATAAAATCCACCACTAAATCATTTTGCCACCTGTAAGTTGCCATGCCCTTATAAAATCCGTTTATCATTTACAAATCATGCATAGTATAAGTGGAAACTCATTTGTATAAAATAAAATAAAATAAAATAAAATAAAATAAAATTGAACCTATCTCACAGCTCTATCTTCTACTCCATATATTACATATCAAGCTCTAAATTCTCTCCCTCTCACACATATATATAAAATAAAATTGAACCTATCTCACAGCTCTATCTTCTAACCCATAAATTTACATTTTCTCACGAGAAGGCTCAACAAAATCTACATTCACACGGGGAATTTGAAGTTCATGGACATCCATAGTGGTTGGTGTAGCAATAAAGCTGGGCTTCTCATCGCCTGCCATAATCACAATCACTTTCATTTCGTATTTATCATCTGAAAGATTTGGCATATCCTCATTCTTCCCAGCTTGGAGATGTTGTAGAGAAAAGGCAGTACTACGCTCCTTGAAGTATGACCATGCCACAAGAATGAGAGCAAAGGCTATGAGAACGAGCATGACACCCATTCCAATAAACAGATATGGAACTGAAGAGTTCCATACTGATAAATGGGTACTTTCTGCGCTTATATTTGACATTGCTCATGCACTACATTTCACACCCAAAATCCTTCATGACTGCTGCATATTTATAGAGAAATCTACCAAGTTACATTACAACACACTGGGCCTGGGCTTCTGGGTAATATTCCGTATAACACACTGCACCTGGACGCTTGTTCAGAAACACTGAACCTGGACATAATATTCGATCACGTGGGTCTCAGATTGACGAGCATTATTTCTGGAATTACTTTCATTGGAACTGGAAGCCATTCGCCCAATCAGTTTCGTTATTTGTGGGTAATTGATTTGGATTCTGACACACCATCAATATAAATTATATATATGTGTCGTGCCGTGACTTGCTAGTTTTCTGCGTCGCAGAGGATTTTAATGGAAACCTAGGATCCTAAAAAGCAAAGGGCCGAGAAGGGCCAAAGCTAAGGCTAGTGGGCTTCATGATGCTCGGCTCGAATTTTCCACGTTGAGTCAGCTAAGGAGGCCACCTTTTCTCTTGGTTGTGTCGGGCACACACCAACGAGGGAAATTGCGTTGAAAGTAGGAGAGTAAAAGAATGAATGATATATTGGTATGTGATATCACATCTGGGTCCCGTTATCTGCTGTCAATATTTTAACCCAGGCGCCATTGTGTGGACTAAAATGGTCCCATTCTGAATTCAAATAGCAACCCAAAATGTTATATTAACCTTTCAAGTCATTTTACATGGCTAGATAATAACTAGGTCGATAACTCTGTAGCTTTTTCAACAGTAACGAGGCTAACAGCGAAAGAAATATTGAGATACTTATTTGAACAAGGTTTGGTTTTAATTAATAACTAGCACAACTACTTAATTTATGGGTAGTGAATATGGATAGGCTACAAGTTAAGTGTCACCATAAGTTATGTTTTACTAGTTATCTATGCATTCATGCATCAACCATCATGAATGGTTATTTTTTAGTTGGGTATAACCCAGCAAATGATCTATGCAAATAGATTTATGATTGTATTCCATATTGATAACAATTATATGACAAGAGACAATGATAACATGTCAAATACACATGCAATGAAAATTATTAGTGCAATTGATATGGGTGAGTGCAACGATGTTAGATGCAATAGAAAATTGAAAAATCATGCATCCCTCAAGTTACTTGGATTTTTTGAGATACTTACAAAAAATATCCATTGAGTTAAGAAGATGAAATGTAGGAAATTGAATCACGTTTCCATATATATATATTTTATGTATTGAAATTTTTCATAGCTATGTCAAGTTTCATCAGTCATGTTTTTTTTTTTGGAAAATTATAAGGTATATGTCTTTGTGCGTGCATCCTTTGAGTGCCTAAGTGACGATTTCGGGCTATAAAAATTGTTAGAAATGTAGAGAGTAAGGAACGCTAGTGCAAGGTTATTTTTCCAAAATTAAATTTCTAATTTTTAATTTTTTAAAATTATCTATGTGATCAAATCTCGAAAATGGTATGTCAAATGTGGGTGCACCAGAATAGAGTTTTTATAGCACGTATAGGTTGGTGTTAGTGCAACATACAATGTTTTTTTAAAATGCTTGTGAAATGAAAAAGGTATGGAAGTAACACTAATAGTGTGTTTTTTGAGTTAAGGAGTCATGATACAAGAAAATTAGGAAAAAATATAAAATTTTAATATTTTTTAAAAACAATACATATTTGGAATCTGCAGAACAAATGCTACCTATGCCTAAAATTTCATAAAAAGTTATTGTGTCTATCATACTATAAAGAGTGGTGAAAGACAAGCATACTGAGAAAATGGAGGAAATGCCCAATTAGTTATGGTTTACCATATTCCATAGCGTAGGGTTGGTAACTCCGAACCAAACATGTATGACTACGAATGATACATGGGCGCGTGAGGAGACATGATTTAGGCACTAAGGAACACTTGCATGTTACCTTTAAATTTAAATTTGTATTCCCGCCTTTGGTGTCAACGGAAACAGTCTAGTGTTTTTTCTCTACGAAATGCGCGAGCTTTTATTATTTACAAAACACTCTAGTGTTTCTTAGTTACAAAATGCTCTAGCATTTATTGTTGACAAAAAACTCTAGAGTTATGGAGTTACAAAACGCTCTAGCATTATGGAGCACATAAACTATGTGCTAAGTAATGGATGGAATAAGGGGGGTGATAGAGAGAGGGGATACGATAGGGGAGGGGACTATATGCTAAGTAATGGATTGAGGTAAGGAGGGTGAGAGAGGGAGGGGATACAAGAGGGGAGGAAAGGGACATAAATTGAGAGAGGGGGAGAGAGGAATGAGGAGGGAATAAATCAAAGACCTAAGCCCATAATCCCTAAGGACCAAACCCCCTAAAGCATTAAGCCCCTAAGTCATTAGCTTCTAAGCACCTAATCCCTTAATACATAATCCCTTACCGCTTTAACCCCTTGACACTTAAACCTAACCTTTTATACCTTACCCCATAAACAATCAATCCCTAAATCCCATAACCTATAAAGTCCCTAATCCCTAAATCCTTAATTCCTTAATTAACCACTTATATCCCATCCCCTTACTCCTTAACCCCTATCGCCCTAAGTTATTAACCCCTTATAATCCCTTAATGCCTAACCTCTTAAGACCTAACCTCTTAACCCCAGATCCCTAAATCCCTTTATCCCTAAAGCGCTAAACCCATAAACCCGTTAAGTCCTTCAATTTTTTACCTCTAATCCTTTAATCATTATCCTCTAATATCTAGTTTACCACCTAGAGGTAAAATAATTGTTTACCTCTAATCTCTGTTTGCATGTGCAGCCTCCCTTTTGCAAGTGTGCCTTGCATTTGCTTTTGTGCTCTGCATTTGCATGTGCACTCTTTGTTTGCATGAGAGCTCTATGTTTTCTTGATATCTCCCCCTTGGGCTTGATCACTCATCTCTCATGTTGGGAGCTCTTGCTTGGGCTTGTGCATTAGCCTCTAAACTCTAGTTTACCCCTTTTAATCCTTTAACCATTTGACCCATTCACCCTTAACACCTAACCTCATAAACCCTAACCCCCTAACTCCAAAGCATTAAATCTCTTAAACCCTAAAGTTCCTAACCCTAAAATCTCTTAACCACTTTACCTCTAATACCACAACCCCTAACCCCTAAACAACCTAACCCATAATACTTATGGAGAAATATGGTGGTCGAGAGAGAGAGGGGGCAGAGAAGGAGGGGGGGAGTGAAGAGGGATTGAGAGAGGGAGAGAAGGGGAGATAGATGGAGGGAGGGGGAGGGAGATATGTGAGATATGTGGGGTCACACATGCACACACACATATAGAGAGACAGAGAGATGTAGAGGAGGGAGATAGAGGGGAAGGGAGGGAGAGAGAGAGAGAGAGAGTTAGGGGGGAGGGATAGAAAGAGAGAGTTATGAGAGAGATGGTGGGGATATAGAGATGGAGGGTGGGGGAGAGAGCGAAAGAGATGTATGTAGAGATGAGAGATAGGGGTGGATGGTGGAGGATATATATAGAGAGAGAGAGGGGGGGGGGGGGGGAGATATGGAGGGGGATAAAGAGTTGGGGGGGGAGGGTTAGGGACATAGAGATAAATGGGGGAGAGAGAGTCTGGGAGGGAGGTATAGAGAGAATGTTAAGGAAATAATAGGTAACATAAAACGCTAGAGCATTTTGTAACTACAAAATGCTAGAGTGTTTTGTAACTACAAAATGCTAGAGTGTTTTGTAACTTCAAAACACTCTAGCATTTTGTAACTACAAAACATTAGAGCATTTTGTACTTACAAAATGCTAAAGAATTTTGTAGTTAAAAAACATGTGAGTGTTTTGTATTTAAGAAACATGTTAGCGTTTTTGTTTCTTGTCCTGTGTGTAAACTAACATGGCAGGCTTGGGCCCGCACATGCCTAGTTCAAAGAAACAGTGGAGTTTTTTGGTTTTACTAAACTCTTGTGGGTTTCACGAAACTAGGATTGCATCTAAAAGCCCACTCAACTTTGTGTGAGGGCCCATATGCTTCTTCTTACTATGTGTAATCAATAAATTTAACGCAATATTGTATAGGATATATGATATATTTATAACAATTGCATATGATATTAATAGCAAAATACAAGGATACCGTGCCATACAAATGCTAAGGATATGAATCAAGCAATGGTTTCTAATAGGCATGATACAACTCAAGAAATTTTATATGCATATACAAAACTATTACATAAAAATATGACAATTGTAAACTCAATGCTTTGACAACTAAGAAATCAATGAATACGAAGAAATGTCCATTTCAATAAGAGAAAATGCTTTATCGTATTTTTTCTCTATGCACTCTTTCCGTCATTATCCTTCTGCCTCCCTTTCCACCCTTTGAAAATAAGTAAGAGGTAGTTGTAAACTAGATTTTACTTAATATATTTAGTTATGATAAGTAAATAAGTCATTGTCCTTGTGCCTCCCTTTTCATCCTTTCAAAAAAAAGTTAGAGGTAGTTGGGAGACATGCTGCAAATCAAAGGAATTTTAATCGTTGCACTCAAGAACATGACAATTATTAGAACAATTTATGGTATAACCATGTGCAGGGGAGAAAACATTAATTATCATCAATATGGATAGTTATATGAGAACAAGCTATAATAGATCACAGGCATAAGAGCATTGGACAATTTCATTCAAGGATCTAGCACAAATTCAATTGTTTTATGAAATTGCCAATTTCAATATGACTATTGAGAAAACTGTTTCTAATAGCCACATTGGAATTCAAAACTTTTTATATGCATTAAGAACATTGCGTATTCAAAAAATAAGCAGGTGCGTCTTGACATAGTTTATAACATTGAAATTAGAGGTTACATCCACAAAGTATCATTTATCATAGGATGGTTAAAAACTATGCAGGTGTGTCTTGACACAATTTATAACACTGAAATTTGAGGCTATATCCACAAAGTGCAGTTTATCATAGCATGGTTACATAAACATCAACGTGATAACATTGAAAAATAATAAATTATGTTAACATTGTTATTAACTTTCAAAATATAGTGCCAAAGTGTGCATTTGGAAATGTAATATAATTACAAAATACAGTTTCATGATAACATCCTTACATAAACATTAGTTGTAAAAATATGGGCATACAATTGATTTTGTAAGCATCAATGGTAGAAATGTGCAAGCGCTTGAGTTCTATGGGAGCAAAGGCTATTGATGCTCAAGTTTTCTAAAGTTCAAGCTAAGCCTATTCTAGCAGGGAAGAAACAGATATTATATCTCTCACAAGGATAATTTTTTGTGATGATATAAAATACATGTGCATATGTCTCCATCCCTTCTCTTGTATATCGATGCCATGTAAATTGTGCACCTATCCAAGCAGACGATACTATTTGGGGATCCAACTTTGCTTTCTAGAAGATAAATAGGCATGGAAAAAAATTGAAGAAAACAATCCATGTAGACATTCGCAAAAAAAGATAGTTCTAATTCTTTCCAAATAAGCTGCAAATAGACAAAAAATGTGGAGCACTAGAAGGAAACTTTGCCCCTATGCAAAAAAATAAAGAAGCTGCAAAGGATGTTGAACCTCAAGTTTTCTAAAGTTCAAGCTAAGGCATTTATACCATGTAATAAACTCTATTATGTCTCTCAGAAAGACATTTTTTTATGTTGTTATCAAACACGCATGCATATGTATCCATGCCTTCTCTAAAGACCATTTTGCAATTGTATGCTAATGCCATGTTAGTTGTGCACCTATCCAAGTAGACGATACTATTTGGGGATCCAACTTTGCTTTACAGAAGATAAATAGGCACAAGAAAAAATTGAAGAGAACATTCCATGTGGACATTTGCAAAAAATATAGTTCTAATTCTTTTCAAATAAGCTAAAAATAGAGAAAAAAGGTGGAGCAACACGAGGAAACTTTTCCCCAATGAAAAAAAAGAAGTTTTCAATAGCTATACAACTCAAATAAAGCTCTTCAATTTTTTTAAAATAAGGTGGCAAGGGTCCAAAAAAAAAGAAGTCTAAATGTCAAGCACCTGCAACAATTAATAAATAAGAATATGCGAAATAGCAGAAATGACAGAACTCAGAATCACTTTTATATTGATCACATGCCACTTCGAGGGGGCAACCTCCTTTGAGCAAGCTCAATACAAATAACTTCACGGTGCCTTCACAGGTCTCAACACACACTTATATACTAAGTCTAGGCGCCAATACTATGGGTCAAAACCATGGGCCACTACAAACTATGGATCAACAATACTACGTGCAACTTACAAAGCATATGCGCCAACAACAATAACACAAACTATTGATCAACAAATACTAAGGGACAACTTACAAAGCATATGCGTCCAACAACAATATACTAACAAAGTAAAGACATGGGTTCCTAACATCCCCTCCCCCTTAAAAAAAGCTTTGTCCTCAAAGCTTTTGATGTGGAAATTGTTGTTGAATCTGAAGGAGTGGTTTCCATGTAGCATCCTCTGGTTGCATGTCGTGCCACTGAATTAAGACCTCTGTGATAGAGTGAGAGTGAAGCTGACGAGTGCGCTGATTGAGGATGGTCTCCAGCTCCAAAAGGATGGATCCTTCATTATCCAGTTCGGGTAAAATAGTTTGTCCACTGATGTTGGTGCCAAGAACTTTCTTCAGACAAGAGACATGAAATACTGGATGAATGCGGGAAGAAGGAGGAAGTTCCAATTTATAAGCAATGGACCCAATCTTCTGAAGAATCCGATATGGCCCATAGAACTTTGGAGCGAGCTTATGACGCCCTTTGAGTTTCAGGGAGGATTGCTTGTACGGTTGGAGACGAAGAAAAACCACATCGCCTACTTGGAAAGTGCGCTTAGAACGGTGCTGATCAGCTTGTTGCTTCATGCGATCTCTTGCCATGTGAAGATTGTCCCGCAAAATGCGAAGAATATGATCGCGGTTTCGAAGCACCGTGTCAACTTCCTGAACTGGTGAACTGTTGGGGGTGTATGGAAGAAGAACTGGAGATGCCTAACCATAGACTGCTTCATATGGGGTCATTTTAGAGGCAGTGTGGTAAGAGGTATTGTACCACCATTCAACGAGAGGGAGCCACTTTTCCCACTGATGTTGTTGTTCAGAGGTGAAGCAACGAACATAAGTTTCCAAGCATTTATTGATAATTTCTGTCTAACCATCTGTTTGTGGGTGATACCCTGAACTCATCTTTAGTTTGGTGCCAGTGTGGCGAAATAGTTCTGTCCAAAAATGACTCGTGAAAGTCGCATCACGATCCAAGACAATGGAAGAAGGGATGCCATGAAGATGAAAGATCTGGTCAAAGAAAATTTGAGCGACTGAGGAGGCTGTATAGGGATGGCTGAGAGCACAAAAATGACTATATTTGGAGAGGCAATCAACCACAACGAGAATCACTATCTTCCCGCTAGATTTAGGGATCCCTTCAATGAGATCCATAGAAATATCTGTCCAAATCCGTGTAGGTATGGGCAAGGGTTCAAGCAATCCTGGAAGGAGTGTTGTTTCACCCTTATTGCGCTGGCAGGTATCACATTTAAACACCATCTGTTGAATTGTCCTTTTCATGCCCTGCCAAAAGAAGTTACGCCATGCCTGTTCATACGTTTTGAGGAATCCAGAGTGCCCTGCCGATGGAGAAGCATGGAGTTCATAGAAGACAGCCTATTGAAGATCTGTGCTCTAGGGAAGCACCAGACGACCCTTGTATCTCAGAGAAGCACCATCCCAAGAGTAATGTGGTACAACAGAAGGGTTGTTGGTCAAGCATTGGATGATTTTAGATAAGGAAGATTCATTGACATAACCCTGTTGAACAGATTGCAACCAATTTGGAACAGGCATAGAAATAGCTGAAATAGAATCTTGGGCATCAAATGTGCGAGAAAGAGAATCTGCCACAATATTGTCGTTACCCTTCTTGTAAGTCATTTCATAGTCATAACCCATGAGTTTGCTAACCCATTTTTGTTGTGCTGGGGAGGAGACACGCTGTTCCAAGAAATATTTCAGACTCTGGTGATCAATATTGATGCAGAAATGATTCCCTAATAGGTATGGTCACCACTTCTGTACTGCATGCAAAATAGCCATCATTTCCTTCTCATATGTAGAGGTAGCTAAATTCTTACCTAAAAGGGCTTTGCTGGTGAATGCAATGGGGTGTTCATATTGAAGGAGAATAGCACCAAGTCCATTTCCGCAAGCATCACTCTCAATAGTGAAGGGCTTGGAAAAATCGGGCATAGCTAGAATAGGTGTAATACACATATCTTGTTTTAGTTTGTCAATGCACACTGAGCAGCATGTGTCCATGTAAAAGCATCCTTTTTTCAATAGAGCAGTTAATGGAGCTGCAATCTTCCCATAATCCTTGACAAACTTGCGGTAGTAGCCAGTCAACCCCAAAAAACCATGAAGGCTCTTGAGTGTCTGAGGAAGTGGCCAATTGTTCATGGCATCGATTTTGGCAGGATCCACGCGAACCCCTTGTGCTGAGATAATGTGCCCGAGATACTCAACTTCCTTCTGTCCAAAAACACATTTAGACTGCTTGGCGTGGAGATGATGGTCAGAGAAAAGTTGCATGACAAGATCCAGATGCTGGAGATGTTCATCCCATGTTTTATTGTAGATGAGGATATCATCAAAGAATACCAGAATGAATTTCCACAAGTAGGGCCGAAATATTTTATTCATTAAGGCCTGGAATGTGGAAGGAGCATTAGTGAGGCCAAAGGGCATGACCAAAAACTCATAATGGCCATCATGTGTGCGGAAAGCTGTTTTAGGGATATCATCCTCATGAACCTGAATTTGATGATACCCAGAACGAAGATCCAACTTAGAGAAAAATTGAGCCCCATGAAGCTCATCAAGAAGCTCATCAACAACAGGAATTGGAAACTTATCCTTGATGGTGAGGTTATTAAGTGCTCGGAAGTCAATGCAGAGGCGCCATGACCCATTTTTTTGCAGACAAGAAGAACTGGAGAAGAAAAGGAACTAGTGCTTGGGCGAATAATACCTTGCTTCAATAAGTCCCGAACGAGCATTTCAATCTCCGTTTTTTGGTGAAATGGGTAGCGATAGGGCCTGATGTTGGGAGGAATGCTGCCAGGAAGGAGCTAAATACGATGGTCTTTTGGCCTTGAAGGTGGCAATCCCACTGGTTCAGCAAAGACACCTGTATATCGATCCAGAATTTGTTGTAGATCCAAAGGAGTAGTGGAGACCGCTGATGGTTGCATTTGAATGGAATGGATCTGAGTGATGACACCATGTGAATTCTTCTTGAGGCATTTTTCCATGCGATGTGAATTGATGATGCTGAGAGACCCTGGTTATAATCCTGTCAATGTGTGTTTTTGTCCATTGAGGGAAAACTACATCCAAAGTTCAGCAAAATCCCATAAGATAGGGCCAAGTGTGCGTAGCCATTGAGTGCCCAAAACCACATCACATCCGCCTAAGGTCAAGGAAAACATGTCAGAGCGCAAAGTATAATCTCCCATAAATATACGCACATTTCGACACTTCCCTTTGCAAGGTAAGGTGCCCCCATTGGCAACCATGACTTCAAAGTTGGAACAAGGATGGATAAAACAATCAGCTTGTTTGGCAATCTGAGGGTCAATGAAATTATGAGTGTTACCAGAATCAATGAGTATTATAAGAAGAAGCTTCTTGAAGTAACCCCTGACCCGCATTGTTTGGGGGTGGTGATTCCAGCTAAAGCATGGAGAGATATCTATGGTTGCTCATCCTGAGACGGAGGGTCAATAGGCGGTTCCTGAATGTCGACCTAAGCATCCATTGTTTCTGGATCTTCGTCACCAATTTCAGAGGCAGGCGGAGAATCCACATCCAAGAGATAGAGCTTTTGCTGAACACATATATGTCCCCAAGTGAATTTTCATCACAATTATAGCAAAGCCCCTTTTCTCTGCGTGCTTGCATCTCTATTTCAGACAAACGCTTGATAGGAGTTGGTCGAGGAGCTTGCGGTATGGGTGGTCGTTGAGAACCCATATTTTGGAAGGGAACAAAAGTGGGCTTGGAGCGTTGTTGGGCTGCAATCTTGTCTTCTGCCAACTTAACCAACCCTAGGGCTTCCATCATTGTGTTGTGAAAAAACATTTTTACCTCAGAGCAGATGGCATCCTTTAGACCATTGATAAAACAACTCTGGTAAAAGTCATCAGACAATCCTTTAGTGTGGTTGGCTAGTTTCTCAAATTCAGTTTGATACTCTCTCATAATGTTAATTTGGCAAAGTTTAGTGAGGGATCCTGTGAAGTCATCAAAAGCACTAGGACCAAATCGTTGTAAAAGGAGCTGGAAAAAGTCTGGCCATTTTGGCTCTTCATGAGCCTTGATGTACCAACGATACCATTGAAGAGCTTCCTGTTCCAAATGAAAGGATGCAAGCGGAACTTTGTTGACATCAAAAGTATTATGCAGACTGAAATACTGTTCTGCACGATAGATCCATCCAGTTGGATCAGTACCATTGAAGCGAGCAAAATCAAGCTTTGAACCACGGAAATTGCTGGAAGAAGAGAACCCATTGTCTGATGAAGACTCGAACTGTTGTTTGTTGTTCATAGTTGAATGTTCAAGATGGAGGCCGAGAAATTTTTCATCCAGATCCTAGAGTTTGGCTTGGATGGCTGCAAGTGCTTCTTCCATGGTTTTTGCTCCTGTGCGGGTGACAACCATAGCTAGGAGTTTTTTTTTTTGGTTGACTCGGTAGAAAAACAAAAACATAAATTACTTCAGTAAAGGAAAATCGGGATTTGGGAAAAAATCTGAAGGGTAATTGGGGTTTGACTATGTTTTGGACACTGTCGAATAGACAGGGAAGCAAAAAATGAGGATTTCAGAAGCGGGGTGAAAGAATGGGAAAATTTGGTAGAGGGGGACAAAGAAGCAGAATTCAAAAAGGAACTCTGTGGAAAAATTTGAAGGTGATTGGGTGAAATCTGATGAAGTTATGGCAAACCCTAAAAATAGACAAATGTGGGATTTGGGGCTTTGGGAAATGGAATTGGGGATAGGGTCCTCAAGAATGAAATATGCAGAATGGGATGACAAGGGTTCCCTGAAAATTTCAATGGAAACAGAGTGAAAACAAGGGAGATATGGAGAAAAACTAAATTTTATACTTTTTTTTTCTCAGACTGGAGCGGCTACTGCTTGGAAGGGATCTGAAACAGATAGATCTGCAATGGCCTTGAAGTAAGCGAAAATAGAGGGATCTGAAATGACATCGAATGGATTAAAAACAGTTGGATCTAGAACGACTTTTAGAATGGATCTGAACAGCTGGATCTGAAATGGCGCAGCAGTGATCGACAACAGTTCAGCTGAAAATAGATATGGACCCCAGGTATGTGCGGCTTCCTAATATTTCAGGGTTTTCACTCGGCCAGCAATGTTGTCTGACGGCTTGCGTATTGGGGCAGTACCCCTCACTCCATGGCTCAGGTAAAACTAATAACCGCTTTGCCACAAACGACAGCTCTTGGTTTACCTCATGGGTGGGAACTAGTCAATCAGGTAGGGGTCTTGCCCTTTTTGCTGGAAGGTCCTCTCAATGGGATAGCTACTTCGGAGTTCCTGTGGTACTCCTCACAATGAGTTTTAGGGCTTATGCCCAAGTACTTCCCACAGTTAAGCAGATAGGGATTATTCCCAAATCCGAACCTGCAACAGATGCGAAAAACAATTCTGCAGAAATTTCACCCAGCGAGCCCAAGAAATTTCTCTGATACCAGATATAAAGCACCTGCAATAATTAATTAATAAGAATATGTGAAATAATAGAAATGACAGAACTCAGAATCACATTTATATTGATCACAGGCCACTTCGAGGGGGCAACCTCCTTTGAGCAAGCTCAATACAAATAACTTCACGGTGCCTTCATAGGTCTCAACACACACTTATATACTAAGTCTAGGTGCCAATACTATGGGTCAAAACCATGGGCCACTACAAACTATGGATCAACAATACTACGGGCGAATTACAAAGCATATGTGCCAACAACAATAACACAAACTATTGATCAACAAATACTACGGGACGACTTACAAAGCATATGCGTCCAACAACAATATACTAACAAAGTAAAGACATGGGTTCCTAATACTAAAGGCATTGTTCTATAATGAAAAACGGAACACTGTGCAAGAGTTTCACAATATGTGAACTAGTAGCAAATGTTGTTAGTTGTACCATAGTAATAGTATTCTCACATAAACATTGATTTTGTAAACTTCAACGCTACAAACAATTTTCGAAGGAATTGGAATTAGCTAGAAGGAAAATGGCATTATTGCCACTATTCACATCTTTCTCAAGTAGATCCATGCTTCAAGTGTGTAAGGGATTGTGTTTTATGGAAGTGAACATTGTTGAAGGTGAAGTTTTCTATAGTTCAAGATAACTTTTTTCTGTAAAAAAAAAACTATATTATGTATACTGGGAGGCCATTTCTATATTGTTACGAAACATGCATGTGTATGTCTCCATGCTTTTTCTAAGTACCATTTTGCATTAGGATGGAGAAGTATTTGACATTGGTTGGAATATAAGTAGTTTTTTTTGTAACGGTAGTATATCAGCACACAGTTTACAAATCTCGAAGCAGGTGCAGTTTCTGAATCCATCTCTGAATCACTAGAAGCAAAATATTCATTACTAATGAAATTTGAGTATTGTGCACCTATGCAAGAAAATGATATATCATTATTTCTATTTGAGGAACCGACTTTGCTTTGCAAAATATAAATAAACTAGGAAAAACGAATTGAAGAGAACCCATGTAGACATTTGAAAAGTAGATAGTTTTAATTATTATGAAGTAAACCTAAAATGGACAAAAAAAGGTGAGGCATTCCAAAGAAACTTCGTCCCATTGCAAAAAAGGAAAGATTCAATGATTTTATAGCTACAATATATCTCTTTCAAATGCTTTTTAAGTAGCATGCAAAAAACCAAAAAAAAGAAGCAATAGTCTAAAAGAACTACTCTACATTGCAAAAATGGACATTGTGCTAGTGTTTTCCAAACTCTAAAATAGTAGAAGAAGTTGTTACATATATGAGTTCTCTATTCCCCCCCCTTATAATAGTTTTTTGATATACAAAATTGGCAATTTTGCAAAACAAATCCAATCACTCGGGATATGTGATCCCAACAATGGTATTATGGATGGTTATTGTAAATAGAGCCTGTATGCAAAGACTACGCAAGTGGAAGACCTCAACTGATATTCTCTTTGTTTCATCATCATATGGAATCGCTATAAGTGTTGGGAATTGTTGATACAATAGTGACAGATGCAATGTTGCATCAATAGTTCCATCTAATGTTTCCATAATGCGTTAGAGGAAATGTTCATGGTTGAACGATGCATTATGTTTGTAGGTTGAACACTAAAATGAGATCTATGGAATTACCCGACTACATGCATTGCAAATTCTTCGGAATGGGGGCGAGTAGACATCTTTTGCTTTCAAGGTTCCCTATACCTGTAGCAAGGGGATGAATGTTAATAACTCTTACATTAAAATATGCTCCAATGGAAGATGGATAATGGAAAGTGGATATGGAATACTTTCCCGTGTCTTTGCTTGAAGCACAGCAAGCACATGTGCCTTTGCATAATCATATTTGAGCTCATCAACAAATGTTGCAAGGGAAAAGTGCAAGAGTTGTGATCCCTTTGGCCCAGTTCTAACAACATTCTTAAAAAGATACATTGGCGGAGTTTCTTCCAATAGATCCTAACTGACTTTTGAGAAAAGTGTAGGAAAAATTTCACTTAGTTGTAACTATAGTGTTTATTGTCATGTTAGAAGATCAAAGAAAAATGAAAGTGAGCTAAAACATGCAGAAGATAGATGTAAAATTTAAACATCAAGAGCAAATTCTGTGAAATTGTTGAGGCACATATAGTTGCAGTATCATTTATTGTCATCCCATCTTTGGTCAATAGTTCATAGATTCTATTATTTTTCTTATAGTAAACTACAATGGTTGCAACAGACCCAACATAGTAGGGATTTGCTAAGTAGGAAATGCCATATACATATGTGTCTAGTGCTCGTTTGTGCTCTTGCCAAACCTATGAAATTGTCTCAACAGAATTTTGATTCTGCAAGAGAATATGATACTTTGCATCACCCCAATTGTATGCTCGCTTGCGTCTAGTTGCAAAGTTTGAGATTCTGACACTACTACTAGGATTGCATAAATCAATGAACCAAGAGATAATATTATCATTCATATTTACTGTTATTGTCAATTTCCCTTCTTTATCTACTAAATGAACATGCATTCATTGTTCCTTGATTGGTGAACCTTTGCTTTTATTTTGTGTAGGTCCATACAAGGCCAACACATCTCCTTCAAACACACTTATATGTGTCATTGAGAAGATTTGCAGGATACAGGATGGTGATTCAAGCATTTGTTTGTTTCTGAAATAGTTAGGAGACAAAAAAAGTTTATCATGTGTTGGGAAAAATAATATGCTTGGAGGAAAATAGAACATGTGCTTGCTTTCTCCAATCATAGTAATACAGGAAGGGGCACAGTTAGAAGCACCCTTTTACTTGTCCATGTTCCAATGTTCCGGTTTTTTTTGTCTTCGAAGCTATTGCTTGAATTGGTTCCTGATTCCATGTTCTCAATGGGATTGCAATTTGAAATAATTGCTATTAGGATAAAATAGAAATGGAACAAGGATGTGTTCTTAATTCAATAACATCGCTTGATGCTATAGACGGGATATATTTCTATAGCAATAGGAATGGGAAAATTTGGGAGGGATTCTCACCTTTTCTTTTTATTTTTCTTTGGGACTCATTTTATTTGTTTATTTGCACTACATTTTTTCCAATTCAACAATGCAAATACATCAAGAGGATGCAAGGAAAATGTCATGTAGTAGAAGGAAAACAAGAAATGGCATGTGAAGTATGAAAACAACTATTTGTTTTTTAAATTGACTTAAATCAAATGGAGGATATAGTCACAATATAAGTAGCTATGATGTATTTGCAAAAAACATTCATTTCTATTTTTTCCACAACAGTTTTCATAGAGATGGAAATTTAATTGGTTAGAGGAATTTGTGAATATTTTGAAAGGGATTGAAAGACAAATAACATGGTGATCTATCCGGTAAGCCTTAGCAACTAGAAACTTGATATTTTCAGTTGCCAATGTTATCAAAAAGTGGTCAAGCAAAGAGCCGAAAATAGTTGTTTCTTTTGTTGTGTGCAGTTGAAAATGATGGCTCTTCATGAAAGAGCAAAAAATTTTGTTTGCATTTTAATTTTTCATTTGCACGATTTTGTTTTCTGATATTAGAAATCAATGAATATATTTCTTGAATTGGTTCTAGACATTTTCTAACCTTAGAATTCTCTTGTTAATTTGAAAGTGCGAAATAGTTGCATCGATCATGTCTATTGTATAATTTCCTTTTCCCTATAGAACTATGGTTTTCTATAACATGTAAGAATTCCATGTAACTTGAACATAGACTAGTTGCAGTAGTTTTTTGCAAGGGAGATATCATGTGGCAAGTACTTTGTATGTGTTTCTTGCAAACATAAGATATCACTTCTCATTAGATCGGAGTCATTGACAATGTTCATCAATGTGCAACATGAGACTTCGCGTGTTCAATGAAAATAGAAAAAAAAATTATGTGTTTCCCATTGACAGAAAACCATAATGAAATTCTAAAGAGGGTTCATTTTGGAGCCTATTTATCTCCGTGAATACTTTATATATGAGACACAAAAGAATTGTCATTGCAATTTGTTTTGGAGATACAAATTGTTCATGTCCCTAACACGTGACAATGCAGTATACACTAGTCCATGTTGATCAATTCCTTTTGGATCAAATGATAAGCTATCCATTGTCATCCCTTGTGACATCTATATTTTCTGCACACATGCTAGCCAAATGGGGAATTGTTGTCGAAGAATATGCCTTTTACTTGTTGATGCCATTTGTCTAGATATTTGTGTGATATGTGTCCATGTACATGGAAGGTTTTGTGCAACATGTTCTTGTATTCATGCTCGTTGCATTGAGACAATTAAAGTTGATCTAAACTCGACCCAGATTATGTCAATCTTATCATTAGTATGATATTTAAGAATTATCTCTGCACCATTAAAAACCCGTCGTCAATAACAAATTTTCCTCCAATTATTTCAACAAGCATCCCTTCTCTTAGCACAATTGCAGAAGGAAAATCCATCGTGTCACTTTTCTCGATGGTTGATTCCATTGCATCAATGTCCTTGTCATTTGATTCCAATGTATATGACTTTGACTGGACAAGGGTCAACATTTTCTTATTGTGCTCTTCAACACCTTTGTTTCTATAAAACAAATAAGGAAATGTACCTAGCCTTTTGTTAATGCTACATAGCATTCAAGAGCCAATTAAGGAGACCTCATCCACTAGAAAAAGCCGAAGCTATTGAAAATCCTTGCTCAATAGATCTAATGAATTAGAATTTAGTGGCACCATGTTCAATAGTGTCAAAGGAAAGTGAGTGTTGAATGCATAGTAATTCCATCTGCATTATGTGTAGCCATTTCAAAAGCTACAACTATGATTCCCTTCATCTTCAATGGATCACTATGAAGGTCCCAATTGTAAAAATGCATTAGATCATGATAAATTGCTTTTCCAACGAATGTCTTCCCTGAGCCTGCACTTCTAGTTAAGAACAAATGTATTTGAGTTGTCAGATCATCTTTTTTTCTCATTATGATTTCTTTTGTTATTGATTATTGATCTTTGTTAAGTTTTTTTTAATATCATAATAAAATTCTTCTCTCATGATATATGGTTGTTTAATGATTTCAAATGTTTTATAAACATTAGATGAAGGATTTCGAGAGAATATTTTATGCATAAGATCATTTTTAATGCCATATCTATGGCATGTGGATGCATCATTTTTGTCTTGTTGATTTGTTTGGATCATAAACAACTCCTCATTGTTAGAATCAATTGTTTTAGATGCTATGTTGATGTCACTCCAAGTTGTTTCTGACTTAGCTATCGGAAGTTTTGTTTTATCGAATCTATGAGTGGATTCTGCGATAGATATGCTTCTTCCCATGTTTTGAAATGTTTTTGAAGAGTACTTTCACTTTGTCTAAAGGGTACAAAGAGAATAATTTTTTCTCTAAAAAATTTTGTTGGATGTTTATGTTGATTATATCAAACATATCACATTGTAGCATCATTCATGTGTTTTCTTAGACAAGAGTTTGAGCATGTGTAGTAAGGATCATACTCATCCAAACACGTGTGTTCAAGTTCAATGGGACTTGCAATGTATTTATCAATAAGTGATGGGAAAACAATGTTATCTGAATCATCTGGTTCTTGTTACAATAGCTTTGGCTTTTTAAGCACATAAGTTATTTTATCAACAGGTCCAATATTAATGAATATTTTTTTCTTAGAAGCTGAGTACAGTGGAAAGGAAATAACTATATACATAGCTTGGTGAATTGGCATCTATTGTATATCGAAAAGTGCACTGTCAAGCTTGTGAATTGTTTCAATTTTCCCATCATTTCCAAGCAAGCATTCCCCACCCCCCGTTTTTTTAATGTGGATGTCATTTTCCAATCCATTTTTGTAATGTAAGAGCTACAGTATGATGTTGTGGAATATCCATCCGAGATGAACTATGCATTTGTATTTGCATTCCATAAATTTGGATTTTTTTTGCAAACGGAATTGATCCATACATAATATGGATCTCTTTTTAGGAGAAAAGCAGGACACGATAGTATTGAGCGAAGAAGAAAAATGTATTTGTCTATAGTGATGCCAAGTGCTACAAGGAACATGTCAATAGACATGTTCTTTGGATAGATTTTATGCTCTAGAAGGGAGAATATTTATTTTGCTTTGTTAATAGTGCTATCATCAGGATTTTCCAAACATTGCAAAATATAAATTTTGTTCATTGAAGGGAACGAAAAGTTAAATATGCAATTGGACTGCTTATATTTTTTGCAACCCTTTATATAGTGATGTGTTTGCATCTTCACCAAGTCATCTATAAGAAGTGAAGAATCATAAGATAGGTATCTATCAACAAATCTTATTATGTCAGCATTAGTGGAATGTTAATACATAAGAGATTTTTTTATCCAAAGCAATCCATGGTCATGTTCATTTCCTCTGCCTTGAAATTCAGTTATAAACTAGTCCTCTATTTCTCCAAACAAGTTAGAATGGCTTAGATTAAAGCACAAAGTGCCAACATTCTGTGCCTATAGTAGTGGGTGCATATTGCAGGGTTTTTCCTTATCAATGATTCAATCAATTGATCAATGTTTCTTTTGCCATGTTTGTCTAAACACTTGTTGTAACTTATTGAAATGAATTGCACAAAGGAAGCCAAATATGTCCAACACTAGTAAAAGTGACAAAAAATGTGGGTGGGGGCAAGTTGTCGAATTATTGCAAATACATCCTTTTTTACGTGTTCAAATTAGTCAAGTGATGCATGTATGCTTCTGAGAGATCAATAAGCAATTGGCGAGTACAATATTTTCTTAATATTTCTCTTGTATCTTACATCTTTTGCAACAAGAGGTTTTCCTTGGAGCTCTCCTTTCTGTATGGAAATCCATGCAGAAAATGAATTTTGATTTATGAGAATGCGCACTGCCTTGAAAAAGATCTTCGTATTGTGCACTGCAAAGTCTCTTGTGATATGGTCCAATTCACATTGTGAAATTTGTTGGTAACTAAATCGATTTGTGATATCTTTAGGCCGACTAGATCAAAAGAATAATATAGGGAAGTTGAGTTCCTCAGAAAACTTGTCCTAGAAAATTCCCAATGGATGGAATCCTTAAGAAGGTGTTATTTGTATGATTTCATTGTCAATATCATCTATTAATGCGGATGCACATAGCCATGCACGGTTGTTTTAGTATCAAGTTATGGTTTTGTTTCATTATCACTACAATAAGTTGATTGTATTTGCATTTGAGAATTGTTTTCTTGTTTGATGTGTTCATTGACAATTCACTCCCATGTATCATCAATGGAAATGTTCTCAGATATATAGAGAAAAGTGTTACATACCTCACTTAAAGAAATATTGACATTGTGTGGAAGAACAGTCCTGGATATATATGCATTATTCTATTCCAGTTTTCTTTTCAACATCACTACAACTGTCTTTGGATCTTGTAGGCTTCTAGGCAATTCCTTTTGTATCTTGTCCAAGTCTGAAGGAACATTTATAATTGTTCCTATAAGTGCAAGTTGTGCTCTTTTGTATCCTAGTTGTCTTATTTGAGCAAAGGTTATTCTTGGTGAAACTAATATGTCTTTTAGTAGCGTTAAACTTGTAACATATTCTAGTTTTTCACTACGAAGGATTTGCAAAGGAACTGCAAATGCAGGAATCTTTCCATTGCTCAAATATTTCTTGCAATTTTTGCAAATTTGTTGGTTTATTTCAATTGCATTTAGATCATAATCCATTGACAAAGATGCATGGTTCAAAATGTTAGTACTGTTGACCTGTGTCCATGTCCTTTTGGAAATGCAAGTGCTTGCAAAAGAAGCAAGGTTGCGTTGGTGTGTCATTAATGAGTTTCAAGTATGCTTTCATTGATGTTGAAGCATTTACACGTCTCTTTTTCCTAGATGGAGAAACATGTTTCTCTGCTCTTACTCTTCATTTTATGCTGCACAATTTAACATGTTCTATGACGAGAAATAATGTACACTCCTAGCTCTCTGTTTGGAAATCTTGACATCATTTTATATTGGGGACCTTTTCCAAAAGCAACCTGTAAAAGAATCTTGATGATTTGAACCAGAAATTGTGAATTTGCATTCAATCACCTATAAATTTTGGCCACGTAATGTCAAATACTTTCATCTCACAAAAGTTATGAGGCAAGAAGACACGATCTTTGTCAAAAATCTTCCTTTCTCGCAATCTTGAACATAATTAGAACATGTTCACAAACATATTGTTACATTGCATTCTTAAACAACCATTGCTATAGACCACTACCAAATGACCCTAAACATATTCCTGTAATTAAATACTAAATTCACTCAAATTAATTATATTTATTTTCCAACTCTTTAGAAGAAAATGCATATTCTTTCATCAGACAGAAGAAAATACATATTCTTATTGTTAACTATTAAATCCACTTGAATTAATTATATTGTACCTATTAAATAATTTTTTATTAAAAGTTATGAACTAATATAAGTGGAAGCTGATATTTTCTTTTCCTTCTGCATCTAATCAGAAATCAGAAAGACGTGAACCACATTGCAATTCTTCATGTTAATTTAATTTCTTTAGGAAATATAAGTTTTTTTCCTTTTAATATCACCAAAGAATATTATAATATGTTTATGGAGTTTAAAACAATTGACATTACACTTCAAATTCAACGTTGAAAAAATCGGCATCGGAACAACTTCTCGACAACATTGGTGAAAAAATCGGAAAAATCGACAAACCTTGACAAATATAAAAAAATACAAAATACATTCATTTTTTTTTCAGAATTTTAAACATATAAAGCAATCATAACATCAAATAAACACATTGGAACATTACTATGGGAACAACACTAATATATATCATCATCATGTAACCATGCGAAATATAAAATGATACATCAAAGTTGATACTTAATCCTAAAACATCATAGTTGTCCAATCAAGGACTCAAAAGTGGATAACAAATACAAAATGACATCACATATATAAATGAATCTGAGGAAAACTAGGATCTAGCTATCTAATATCAATGTCCTCTTCCCCTTCTATGGGAAAAGATCACGGGTCATTTGTCAGGCTTGCTTCTAGCACCAGTAGCAACAACAGAACTCCCTGGCCCTGGATCTAATATCGGACGTTGAGTGATAGATGGAGGACTAGCTATATCAATGAGTGTAGAAGGTGGTGGCAATGCTAACACATCACCCTCTGTCTCCAAACTCCTCCTCCTCCCCCCCCCTCCTCCTTCTCCAAAATCCTCCTCCTCCCCCCCCCTCCTCCTTCTCCAACAATCAGCTCAAGCAAATTACAAAAAGGAGTCACTTTCCCCCTCTTAAGATGAGAATTTGATGTCCTGGGTTCTTTTTTCAATCGATCAACGACTTTTAGGAAAAAATCGTGACTTTTTCAAAAAAGTCGCGAGGTTAAGTTTTTTTTTTTTAAATCGCGATTTTTACCCGCCGATTTTTCGGCTTAGGGAAAAAATGCGACTTTTAAAAATATATTTCCGAGAGTTTTTCAACATTGCTTCAAATAACTAAAATTTTATAAATCAATGCAAATTTGATGCCAAAGGTCAGTAATATTCTGGCGGCTGCAACTACGGTTGGAATATCGTCATCTGCTCCATAAATATACATATCAAGCTCTAAATTCTCATATATCTAGAAAAGGGAATTGCGAATGAAATTAAACCTATCTCAGAGCTCTATCTTCTAATGCATAATATTCCTCACCTGCACGGACACATCTACATCATCTCACTAGAAGGCTCATTGAAATCTACAAGCTGACGGGGATGTTAAAGTTCCCTGTTATGTACTCTCCATTTCCAATAACAATGTCTCTTGATTCGATTTCTATGATAATCACTTTCAAGAAATGAAAGTATTGTACTTTACACAATAAAACTAGCATATTCACTTGACATGTGGTCAATGAATACTTATAGATCACAACTTAAGTGTCATAAACAAGTTATTTGTTATTACTTCAGATTTGAAAGATCCTCAGATATTAGTCAGGTGACCGCAACTACCTGATTTGATAGACGTAGTGAGTTCAAGCATTCTTCACGTTATATTAGATATGTATGTTTAGAAACGGGCATGGAATTTAGTAGCTTTTATTTGAAATGTTCTTTATTAGTTCCAAGCAAAATTTGATTGGATTTGGGATATGATTTTAATCTGAATGAGAGTGAGATTAATTCAACGTAACGTTGAACCTAATAATCGACGTCTGTTGGTTGAAGAACTTCTTAACAGTAGCGACGCTGACGATAGCTCCTATGCCAAATTCTTGTTGGCATTAATTGCAATTAGCTACCGCCATATGTAGTGGGCATTGCTATTCAATGAAGTTTAATGTATGATTTAAGACGCTGGACACGTAATAGCTGTTGGGAAACGTGAACTGCCTGCCCAGTCGGGCTTTCCTTTTGTATCACTGTTTTGACATTAATGAAATGAGATGCATGCGAGATAGTTCTGATTTTTCTGTGTGTGGTTCTGATACAAGTGCTGTAGCACTGTAAAACTCTGTCTTTACCCTGTTTTTGATGCTCTGTCCCCTTTCATTTTGGTATCAGAGCTGGAGGGAGTGATGTGGAGCTGCTGTTGAGAGATTGTGATATTAAGCCATCGTGGAAGACTTACTGTTTGGAGAAGCCGTTGTTGGACTGTAAGGAAGTCCATTGCATCTGTATGAGTGAAGGTTGCTAAACTACAAACCCTTAGGAAAAATTTTGAAAATCTGCAAATGAATGAAACGCAGACTGTAGATCAATTTCATAATCATCTAATGACAATTGTAAATCAGATGAGAACTCATGGTGAACAAATTTCTGATCAAAAGGTGGTAGAAAAGGTATTAAGAAGTCTGCCCAGCAAATTTGATGTTGTTGTTGTGGCAATTGAGGAGTCAAAGGATTTGACTCAGCTATCAATTGATGAGTTAATGGGATCCCTGCTGTCCCATGAGTCTAGAGTAAACAGAAACCCAAACTTCTCACTTGATACTGCTTTTAAGACACAACTAACTGTTGGTAGAGGAAGAGGAAGGTCATTCCATAGAGGCAGGGGTAGATTTCAATTTCAAATGGAAAAAGAACCGAATATAAATAAGACTGGTAGGTATGTCCAAAACCCACATTCAGGAAATTTCAGAACCGCAAATAATAACCTTTATCAACAGTAGAATCAAAGAATTGATAAATCCAAAATTCAGTGTTTTTATTGTAAGAAATTTGGGCATTATGCTAGGGAATGTAGAAAGAAGGAAGCATATGCCAGAAAACAGTCTGCAAATTTAGTTGAAAAATCAGAAAATAAAACTGATTCAGTTCTTATTACCTGCAATGTTGCACAAGAGAATCCAAATGATGTATGGTTTCTAGACAGTGGCTGTAGTAATCGCATGTCTGGCAACAAAGAAGTGTTCACTGAAATAGATAGTTCGGTGCAGTCTGAAGTGAAGTTTGGAGATGATAACAAAGTTTCAGTCAATGGCAGAGGTACTGTTAATGTATTTGCAAAAAATGGAGATAAAAGACATATTAATGATGTGTATTTTGTACCTGGTCTGAAATGAAATTTGATTAGCATTGGACAACTAATGGAGAAAGGCTATAAGGTAATTTTCAGCCATGACACTTGCACAATTCTTGACAAGAATTCTAGAAAAGGGTTGATTGCAAAGGTTAAAATGACCAAAAATAGAATGTTTCCACTTACATTAAAAAGTGAAATTCAGAATTGTGTGAATGCCTATAAAGTTCAAAGTTTGGATCAGTCTTGGCTTTGGCATTTGAGGTATGGCCACTTGTATTTTGGGGGATTAAACTTATTGCAGAAAAATCAGATGGTTAGAGGGCTGCCACTGATTGAACAACCAGCAAGCTCATGTGAGAGTTGTATTTTAGCAAAACATCATAGAGAATCTTTCCATGTAGGCACTTCATATCGAGCAAAAGAACCCCTAGAGATAGTTCACACAGATTTATGTGGACCAATGCAGGATCCATCATTGGCTGGAAACTTATACTTTTTGACTTTTATTGATGATTATAGCCGGAAAACATGGATATATTTTATTAAACAAAAATCAGAAACTTTTGAAGTGGTCAAGAATTTTAAAACTCTGGTTGAAAAACAAAGTGGAAAGGTCATCAAAGTGTTGAGGTCTGATAGAGGAGGCGAATATAAATTGAATGAATTCATGGAATTTTGTAGAAATCATGGAATTAAGAGGCAATTTACAGCTCGGTATACACCACAGCAGAATGGTGTGGCAGAAAGAAAAAATAGGACGATTATGAATATGGCAAGAAGCATGTTGAAGGCCAAGCATTTGTCAAATGAGTATTGGGCAGAAGCAGTTGCATGCTCAGTCTACATCTTGAACAGAAGTCCTACAAAAAGTGTGAGGAATAAAGTACCTGAAGAGGCTTGGAGTGGCAAGTGCTGCAATGTATCACATCTTAGGATATTTGGGTGTGTGGCTTACTCCCATGTACCTAAAGAAATTAGAAGGAAGTTGGATGATCGAAGTGAAAAATGTATCTTCATTGGGTATAGTGAGCATTCTAAAGCATATTAGCTCTATAATCCTATTACCAAGAAGCTGATTGTAAGCAGAGACGTAGAATTTAAGGAGGAGGAATCATGGGATGGAAGCGTTGATGAAGTAGTTACACATGGAGCAGATTTACCTCACGTTGAAGATGATGAAGAAAATGTGCAAAATGGACAACAAATTCTACATTCATATGTACCTGCACATGTACCAGGATCCAGCACACCAAGAAGGAACACAATAGATCTTAATTCACCTCAAACAAGAACACCAAGAAATTCTATGCAAGAAGAGCAATCAGGACTTGGAGGGCAGCATACATCAAGCTCACAAGTAAGTGATGAATCTGATCCTACTCTAGCAGAATTGAGATCTAGGATTAGAGAACAAAAATCTAGAAGTCTAAAAGAAATCTATGAACAACATGATGATGAACTGGATTTGAACTCAAATTTTGTGTTATTGGCTTATCAACCAGTTAGTTTTGATGAAGCAATTAAAGATGTTGCATGGATAAAAGCTATGGATGATGAAATAGATGCTATAGAGAAAAATGAAACTTGGGAGTTAGTGGATTTACCTGATGGAAAAGACTGCATAGGTGTAAAATGGATTTATAAAACAAAACTGAATGCTGATGGAAAGGTTGAAAAACACAAGGCTAGGCTTGTAGCACAAGGTTTTAGTCAACAACTTGGCATAGATTATAATGAGACTTTTGCACCGGTAGCGAGACTAGACACAGCTAGACTTGTGTTAGCCATAGCAGCACAAAATGATTGGAATGTGTATCAGATGGATGTAAAATCTGCATTTTTAAATGGACATTTAGAGGAGGAGGTTTATGTAAAACAGCCAACTGGGTATGAAATAACAGGTTGTGAAAATAAAGTTTACAGGCTGAAAAAGGCTTTATATGGGCTGAAGCAAGCATCTAGAGTGTGGTACAATAGATTAGACTCATATTTGCTGAGTAATTGATTCAATAGATGTGCTAGTGAACCTACATTGTACACAAAATTAAATCAGCAGGGTAAAATCATGATTGTATGTGTATATGTTGATGACTTAATCTTCACAGGAAATCTGTCTATAGAAGCTTTTAAAACAGCAATGAAAACAGAATTTGAAATGACAGATTTGGGAATGATGAAGTACTTTCTCGGAATTCAAGTTGATCAATCTGAAAAAGGGATTTTCATATGTCAATCTAAGTATGCTAAAGATGTGTTAAAAAGATTCCGAATGTTGAATTGTAAACCAGTCTCAACATCAATAGCAACAGGAACTAAAGTAAGTAAAGATGACAATGAACCTTTTGTGGATCCAACACAATTTAAGAAATTAGTTGGAAGTTTAATGTATCTAACAGCAACTAGGCCAGATATCATGTTCGCAGTGAGCTTAATTTCCAGGTTTATGGAATCTCCAAGAAGTTCTCATTGGCAAGTAGCAAAAAGAATCTTAAGATATGTTTCAGGAACAATGAACTATGGAATTTTGTATTCAGCAGGTTCAGATTTCAGATTAATAGGTTACACAGATAGTGACTTTGCAAGCAGTATAGATGACAGGAAGAGCACAACAGGTTATGTATTTAATTTTGGTTCAGGTGCAGTTTCGTGGGCATCAAAGAAGCAACCTATAGTGACCATTTCATCAGCTGAAGCGGAGTATGTAGCAGCCACGTCAGCAGCTTGTCAAGCAGTGTGGATGCAGTGAGGTCTGTCTGAGTTGTTGCACGAACAGGAGGATCCAACAGTGATCTTTTGTGACAACAATTCTGCAATTGCATTGTCGAAAAACCAAGTATTTCACAAAAGAAGCAAGCACATAGATACCCGATACCACTTCATCAGAGAACTGGTCAACAACAAAGAAATTAACTTGGAATTTTGCAGGTCAAAGGAACAGCTGGCTGATTTATTTACTAAACCCCTGGCGAAAGATCTTTTTGAGTTTCATAGAGAGAATCTTGGCATTGTTAATGCAATATATGTATGACTATAGATGTAGTTTGTTATGTTATAATTTTGTCAATGAGATATCAAATTTTTGTTTTTTGCTGAAAGTTGCAATTAAGGGGGAGTTTGTTGGCATTAATTGCAATTAGCTACCGCCATATGTAGTGGGCATTGCTATTCAATAAAGTTTAATGTATGATTTAAGATGTTGGACACGTAATAGCTGTTGGGAAACGTGAACCGCCTTCCCAGTCGGGATTTCCTTTTGTATCACTGTTTTGACATTAATGAAATGAGATGCATGCGAGATAGTTCTGATTTTTCTGTGTGTGGTTCTGATACAAGTGCTGTAGAACTGTAAAACTCTGTCTTTACCCTGTTTTTTATGCTCTGTCCCCTTTCAATTCTTATCCAATTTCCGGAGTCCTCGGATTTGATAGACATCGTAAAGTTGATCTAGAGCTGGAGTAGATCATCCCGGTCAGTTGAGTAGAGTAAGAATAAACCTGAGCCAGGACAGTCTTGACTCTTAATATTTAACGTAACACCTCGAAAAATAGTAAGCACTCCTTAAGTAGGACAATTATTGGAGCCACACAAATGTAAAGATTCAACCATCCAGATTTAACTAAATACATACAACCATCTCTTTGGATTCAATGTTAGTTAACCATCTCTTTGGATTCAATGTTCGTTAACAAAGTAGGAAATTAGAGTCAATTCAACCCAAGTTATTTAAGTGAGTTAAAATCCCTTAACAACCTATCAATTGGGATGAGGGTCTTAAAATCAAAGATGCTGGGAAGCCAATTATTCATTGTTTATGAATTTTTGAGATGAGCATATCTCTTCATTATCAGATTGACATAATTATATCATTGTGGATATCTTCTGCAAATTAGGTTTTTTTAAATTAGTGAAAGATTATTAACATAACAATATGATGTAGTTTTCCTTATGTTTATATTTATAGATACAATTTTTTATTTATTTATTTTTATTTAAGTAGAAAATTTATCTTTTAATTGTTAGATACTTGCTTGAAATATTCAAGAAGGCACTAACCATGGTGTTTTAAGATTTACTAATACTTGTTTAGATTGAAGAATGTTTTCCTCTTATATTACTAACTACAGTAGAAAAAGTCTTTCTTCCCTTAGTTTTATATTTAACTCGTTTTATAATTATATTCCAAAATTTATATTAATTTATGGATCAAAATTTACATATATGTAAATAAATTCTTTAAAAAGAATAACATTATTCTCACTGTAATGATTACTATTAATATATGCTTTCGATTAGTAATATATATATATATATATATATAATTTCGTTATAACAAAACAATAACATAAAAAAGATAAATCAACAATATCTCTTAAATTAAAATAGGACAGTATGATCCTTGCTAACGATATCTTTTGTTCTTGCTTATGCCTTTCTAAAAACCTGTAATCTCTTGTAATTATTTTTTATATAGATCTTGCACTAATTAACACTTATGTTTGACATGAGGATTATGAGAGGTTTGGAGCCATATTTTTCAAAAGAATGTCACACATGATAGCAAAAATTATAGTAATTAACACTTTAATCTCCCGTGATTGATACCTAAACTTAGGTTTGGAATCATGCTTTTCATAGTAACCTTCATACATACATTTGTAAATTTTCTATCATGAAAGTGTCATGTTTTAAGTTTATTTAAAATAAATTATTTAAATTAATAATTAACTCATTTTTATTAATAATTAAAACATTTGTATAATCTTTTATTATTGATGATGATGATGATGATGATTAATGTCTATTGAGAGCAACTTTGGTTTATCGGACCTTAAGAAGATTATTACTTGGTTTGCTTTAAACTTTTGTTCCTATGTTCAAAAAGCTTGGAAAGAAGCTTTCCAAGTTCACTATAGTTTTGGCAAGTTAGGAAGTTAGCAAGGTTTGTATTGTAGAAAATACTATGAAACTCATATTTAATGTGGGTGTAAAAAAGGAACTCTAAGAGAAAGTGATTTTCATCCTCAACGCTCATAGACTCACAAAGATGGAAAACTCTTTCCGTCGACGGAGTTTTGGGAATAGACCACCGCCCTGTTTCACTATGAAGATCATGGGAATTCTTTCTAATCTTGGCTATATTAATTTTCTTCTTTGAACTAGTTACTTTCGAGAGATATTTATAATATTCCAAATTAAGGTTAATAACCTCCTTATAGTATCATAGTTATCTGGGTCGATACGAGCAAAAACATCTTTGAATAGGGTTTTAGCGCCTTGCCAAATGTGTCCAGAAAAGAAAAGGAGAGAAAATGTAGCATGAACGAAAGTAAATCAACCCCTTGGACGACTACAGAAAACACCATCGGATTTTAAAGTAACACGATCTAATTAAAAATTTTCACCTAATTGAGCACATCTAGCATATTTTTTACTACAGCAGGATCACCAAAACTAACCCTATCAAGTACACCACCATAGAACTCAACAGTTACACCTACTTATCAGAGTAGCTGATATATTCATAACCCAATGGGTCAGGTTCACTTACTTCTCCTTCATTTTTTCCACTTCTTTTGAAGACTGATAATTTGAAATTGCCAGGTATCCATAATACCTTCGATATGTCAAAAATTGACGAAGATGGAGTAGACTATTACTGATTCTATAGTATCAAGATGAAGAAGACTATTATTGGTAGAAATATAGTGGTCTTCCCCCATATTAGGTGTGAGACGTAAATTTTCCTCGCACCACAATTTCTCTTTAAACTTGAAGAGAATAATATTTTTGACATTATTGATATTCTATAAAGTGTCATTTTAATCAATGCCCCAATGGTCTAACCAAGCCATCGTATCTTTACACCAACTCCGCTTGAGGAGTAGTTGGTTTTGACTGAATTTAAAGCAATTTTAGGAAGTATCTCATTTCGCATGTTATTTAACTTGTGCTTGTACATCAAGTACCTTGTCATAGCCATGCTCTCGATGGGGGGAAGACCCACTTCTATAAAGAGAATAGGATAAGGCGTATTGCTTTTAATTTTGAGGTTATAAGTTATAAACTACTTCTGGATTTGTTCAATCTTTCTCTAAGATTCTCTAGAAATGTTGCACCTCCATACTTCACAACCGTATAAGATGACGGGGATGACAAGAGTTTCAAAGAGTATTTCTTTTTATCCCACATGACCAGGCTGGCTGATTTACAATTATTTTCATGACCAAAATAAGCTTTTCATCCTCCATTAATCCTTTTCTCAATGTTATGGTTCCAATTGAGCTTGTGATGAATATCAATTCCAAGTTATTTGAAAGAAGTCACTTCCTCCAGTTTACTTTATTGTTATCATAAATAAAATTTGCATAGGTGTCTTTCTTATATTTTATAATCATAAATTTTGTCTTGTCGGTGCTGACAGCCATACCCATGTTAGAGCAGAAAGATTTGAGAATTCTTAATTGTTTATTGATATCAAAGGGACACCTTGCCATAAGAACAATATTATTAGGATAAAGAAGTAGGATGATAACTATCCTAGCAAAGATCGTGCCAGCACAACCCGCTTCTTCTAAACATCTTTCTAGTTTATCGATGTAAATCCCAAAAATAGAAGGGAAGAGGGGGCAACCTTGCTTAACTCCAATATTACAGGCTATATCCATTGACAATCCCTCATTATTCTTAAATTTGGTGATGATCTTTTCGTATAACCTTATCGCAGAAACTCTCAACTAAAAAGGAGCACTAAGCTCCTCTAGCCTATTCCATAGCTTTTTCTAGGAACTGTATCAAAAGCTTTTCTAAAATCCACAAAGCAATAAAAAAGGTCAGACTTATTATTACAACATTCCTCTGCAATGATCGTATGCATAACAAGGTGTTCTGTGGTTGAATGATTCATTTTAAAACCTGCTTGGCCTTTAGCCCGCTTACCTTCCATTTTTAGCCATTCGTTGATCTTCTTTTCTAAAATAATACGGTAAAACATGGATAGGAGAGGGCTAATCATAATGGTCTGATAACTAGAGGGGTTATTTTTATTGCCACTTTTGAAAATAAGAATACTGAGGCTTTGAGTCCAAGGTGTAGGGAACCCTTGCTTGACCGCTAGACTAAAGATTTTGTGGATGTGCGGGATAAAAGCAAGCTCCCCAATTTTTAAGATTTGTGCTTGGTATCCTTCAATGTCTTTGGATTTTCCATTTGCTAAGCACTTAACCCCGAAATCTCTGTCTTCTAACGAGAAAACTTCTTTCGTTGTAATAAGGGTTTGAATGTTATCTCTGATATTTGGGGATTCATAAAGCTTTTTAAGATAGGAATTCCAATCTTTTAAAGAAATCTTATTATCTTCTTTTGTTTTGCGAGTTAGAATTTGCCTCCAGAATTTCTTAGGAGCCACCTTGGCAAAGTGTAAGTAATTTTCCTATCGTTTACTAAGATAGTGCCTTTTTTTTTTCTTTTAATTAGGGTTTTGTAGTGATTTATCTTATCAATTTTTATCGATTCTGCAATAGCTTGCTTAATTTCTTTTCTCGCATTCTTACACTCTTGATCATACCAAGGGTTGGTTCTATTATCTCTCTTATTAACTGAGACTTCAATAGAGAACTTGCTAATGGACAACGAGAGGGTTGTAATAAAATTATAGTAGAGATTTTTCTATAATCTCCATACTAGATAAAGGAAACAAATCATTTTTTAAATCATGGAGAAAAAGCTCAGTTTTATTTCTATGGAAGATCAAGTGCTTTTGGAAATGATAGTTTTCCTCTTTGGGATCGTTATGCATGGCAATATTGAGAGTTATAATTAAAGGCCTTTGAACTCATAGTCGTTTAAGATGTCGAAATCTATTAACTTGTTGCATAAAGGGATATCATAAATATATTCGATATTATATTTATGTTGATTCCAAATTTATAATGTTTAATATTTCCAATAAAAAAAATTTCATCATTTAAAATAAATCAGATTTTTCAAAAAAAAAAAATATTTTTGTTCTTTAACAATTACACCTACAAATTATATTGAAACCTTTAACTAAAGCTTTTATAAAAAAAAAAGTAAAAACTCATATTTATTTTTTCCAAAGGGTCTGAAGCTAAATAGCATGGGTACTCGTACTTGGGGTAGGGTACATGTACCCGTACTGTATACCTCATACCCACATACCCTGTGGTACCCTGACGTACCTAAAACTTGGCCGAAGTATCCGAGACGTTTGTCACAGATTTAAGGTACCTTGATGTTCGTGGTGCTTATTGTTGAACTCCTCAATCACGACCTTAACAAAAATGTACCCTTCAGTCAAGCAAAATCACTTTTTCTACCTTATTTTAACACTCGAATATCAAAATTGTAGGGTGTTCACTAATGTCCTTGGAGGACCAACTTCGAGATTGCAAGGGCTAGAGCCTAGAGGAGGGGGCACAGGGTGCTATTGATGAATCGGATCCCAATATAGACAAGAATTTTGATATGTAATTATTTGTTGTAGCATATGAGAAACTTTGCATATTTGTATATAATGCTTTGGATCTATATAGATGCACATAAATATATATGTACAATGAAAATGATTTAAATTTTATATGTATTATAATTTATAAATTTATAATTATAAATATATATATATAGTACTCTCGACATACTCAAGTCCTCTTTTTCAAAAAGTGGCGTCCCCGTCTCATCCCCATACAACTTAGGTCTGAAGCATTGCATCTCATCAGAAATCAGGAAGACGTGAACACGACCTTTCAGTTATCTTGTTAATTCAATTTACCAGATATAAGTTGGTAATGTGCAACGTCACTAAATAATAAGATGACATGTTATTGGAATTTAAAACAATTGACATTATGCTTTAAATAACTATCCCTTCATACAATTCAATACAAATTTATAACAAAGTGCAATGATATTCTTGCGCTTTAAATAACTATCCCTTCATACAATTCAATACAAATTTATAACAAAGTGCAGTGATATTCTTGCGTTTGGAACTACGGTTGGAATATCTCCCCCTTCATACAATTCAATACAAATTTATAACAAAGTGCAGTGATATTCTTGCGTTTGGAACTACGGTTGGAATATCTCGCCGGTCTACTCCATAAAATATTACATATCAAGCTCTAAATTCTCTCATTCATATATATATGAAATTGGTTGCAAATGAAATTGGTTGCAAATGAAATTCAACCAATTTCACAGCTCTGTCTTCTAATACATAATATTTCTCAGATGTGCTGATACATCTACATTATCTCCCGAGAAAGTTCAACGAAATCGAAATCTACATAGTCATGGGGATTTTAAACTTCATGGACATCCATAGTGCTTGGTGTAGCAATAAAGCTGGGCTTCTCATGGCCAGCCATAATCACACTCACTTTCATTTCGTATTTATCATCTGAAAGATTTGACATATCCTCCATCGTCTCATTCTTCCCAACATCACCATGTTCCAGATTATGATGCCCAGGTGATCTGTTATTTTCTGGATCTTCCGAAAAGCTAGTAGTGCACTCCTTCAAGTATGACCACGACAGAAGAATGAGAGCAAAGACTATGAGAACGAGCATGGCACCTAGTGTTGGAATTTGGTTTTCATTTTACCCTTCAACAATGAAGTCTTTTTAAAAAAAAATCGTAATCAGAATCCAGATTTTTAAATAGATACAAGCCTTTGTAAATCTAATCTGTCCATACCCTTGCTTTTTTTTACTTTGCCCTTGATAAGGGTACAACTCCCCAATACTTCACAAAAATAAAGGAGTTTATAAACACTGAGGATAAAAATACTAAGCTATTAAAAATAAAATAAAGGCATGAAATGGCTACCTAGTTCGGACTCGAGAGCTCATTGTAGCAGAACATTAGAGGGCTTCGCTCCTCAAGCAACTGCATGAGTCTAGACAGCAAAAATCAAAATCTCAACGAGCAGGTGGCTATGATGGAGACTGCAATTAAGCAATTACAGAATGCAGACATGCCAAGTGCAGTCATACATAGTTCACAAGAATTATAAATAATAATGATGAATATATAGCTTTGTATGCTCTTTTTTTATATATTATGTTGTTCTACAAACTACATTTCATTCCAAATGTTGCACATAGATTTCATGTCTCTCAATGCCTTATTTAGTATTGGCCTTCATGTAAATTCTGCATCTCTCACTGAAATTGAACCATGAGAGAAATATACCAAGACTTTTGAGTGTGAATCTATATAAATTACATAAATTATCGGATAAATGGCTAAATACACACGCTGCACATTATTTATGTTATTTAAAATTATTAAAAAATACATACTTGATCAAGTTTCTTCAAACTCATAGATTTAAGTAAATGTTTGAATCTAAACAAATCACTAAATATAATTTACCAAAAAATTAGTGCATGCATTACCTTTGATAATGCAAATAATTCTCAAACTTTGTCTCCAAGGCTCTCCAACTCCCAATGTTTGTAATAGTTTAATGTAATCAATGAGCATTAAGCACTTAAATTTGTAAGCTCATTGCAATAATAAAAAAGTCAAAAAATACTGGAAAAATAATTGAGTTAAAGGAGTTGTTTATTTTAGGAAAAATCAATGCAACTTGTAAATGGAAAGACATGAAAATAATTCTAATTTAATAGATGTTTCTATTTTTTTATTAAATGTATGGTTGCAACTTGTAAATGGAAAGACATGGAATTAGATCTAATTTAATAGATGTTTTTATTTTTGTAGTCAATGTATGGTTTGGAAGTTGGAATTTACAAAATATCGTTTTATATAAGATAAATATATTAATATTATTAGTAAATTAATAATATAAATACGTTTTAGAAATTTTATTGCCCTTCAAAAATAGGTTTTGAAAATTTTCTTACTCTTCATAAATGACGGTTAATCCAAATTTTAAACCGTATTTGATGGGCAAAACGCCCCATGACGGGCATTTTGCCCGTCAAATTCCATCACTGATGGCACCCACTCCACCCAACAGATACGGAACTGGAGACTTCCATACTGATAAATGAGTGCTTTCTGCGCCTATATTTGACATTGTTCCTGCCCTACATTTCATACCCAAAATCCTTCATGAGTTCGGCATATTTATAGAGAAATCTACCAACTTACAGTACTACACACGAGACTGCCTGGTCAATTGCTAATACTGCGTATAACACACTGCACCTGGACGTTTGTTCAGGAACACTGAATCTCGACAAAACTTTCCGCAACGTGGGTCCCAGATTGACAAGCATTATTTTAATTTCAACGGAAACCATTCACCCAATAAGTTTCGTTGTTTGTGAGTAGTTGATCTTACGTACCATCAAAATATATATATATATCTGTATGCGCGTTGTCGTGTTCATCTACTCAGCAATTCACTTGCTCGATTCTATGCGTCTCAGAGAATTTTAGAAACCTCGTATCCCCCCCAAAAAAAAGGTCGAGAAGGGCGAAAGCTAAGGCTGGTGGCCAGCTTGATGATGGTCGGCTCCTAATTTCCACGTTGAGTCAGCTAAGAAGGCCACCTTTTCTCTTGATTGCGTTGAAAGTAGGAGAGTGGAAGAATGAAATGATATGTGACATCACATCTGGGTCCCGTTATGTGTTATCGATATTTTATCCGATCCCCCACTGTGGGGACAAAAATGCCCCATTCTGGATTCAAATAGCGACCCAAAATTTTATATCAACCTCTCAAGTCAATTTACATTGATAAATTATCACTAGGTTGATAACTAGTTTTCTTTTTTAACTGTAATCGGGCATTTATAAATAACAAGTGCTACGTAGTAGCGATGTCCCTGCCAGAAAAAAATGTATTTGTTCAATAAACATTTAACTGTTGTTTATGCACAGATATTGGGATTGTGGGATGATTGGTTCCAAAAGGTTCCTTTGTTCAATAACATTCGCATTAGTTCTTTTGCAAATGTATTTTGGTATAAATATCAAACAAAGTCCGCACCAATTTCTCCCCAATGGTGACAATCTATACCTATATTATGGATTGTATTAATCTTCAATATGTAAAAAATAAATTAATTTAGTTTTAATTTAATCTTTGCTGCAAAATTAAGCATTATTAAGTTCTCTCACGAAAAAGAGGTTAATTTAATGTAAAGCATATGCTGCACTGTAAAAAGTCCTCAGCATGGTGCATGCCTTTACATTATCCTATGCGAAGTTGATTATTTATTTAATTTACTATTGATTAAAAATCGTCATATTTGTGGAGTAGATAGTATTCCACACAAACTGACATCAGACATCAGCATTAAACATGGAAGGAGAGAAAAAAAAGCATTTGCTTTCTCCTCCCTCAACAGCCCGTGTAAGAACAAAGTTACAAGACAAATGCATTGATTATTTATTTAATTTACTATTGATTCAAAATCGTCATATTTGTGGAGTAGATAGTATTCCACACAAACTGACATCAGCATTAAACATCAAATGAGAGAAAAAAAGCTTTTGCTTTCTCCTCCCTCAACAGCCCGTGTAAGAACGAAGTTACAAGACAAATGCATTGATTATTTATTTAATTTACTATTGATTCAAAATCGTCATATTTGTGGAGTAGATAGTATTCCACATAAACTGACATCAGCATTAAACATCAAATGAGAGATAAAAAGCTTTTGCTTTCTCCTCCCTCAACAGCCCGTGTAAGAACAAAGTTACAAGACAAATGCATTGATTATTTATTTAATTTACTATTGATTGAAAATCTTCATATTTGTGGAGTAGATACTATTCCACACAAACTGACATCAGCATTAAACATCAAATGAGAGAAAAAAAAGCTTTTGCTTTCTCCTCCCTCAACCGCCGTGTAAGAACAAAGTTACAAGACAAATGCATTGATTATTTATTTAATTCGCCGATAGGCGCATTAAGGATGAGCGGTGGTGATGCATTAGATTGGCATATTCTTTCAATAAGATTCGTCGAGCACATACATCCAACGACCGAGATTTCTTGTTTGCAGACAAGGTACCCAAAGGTCCATTGCTAATCCACCGTTTCTTTTGACTAATCGAACTCTCTTGCCACGGGGAGCAAGCGATTGAACGGTCGACAGTTTAAATGATTCCCAACCACGTTTCAATCCAGGCTACAATCGTTTCAATTATCCAGGCGTCCGCTTGACACTGCTTATTCCAGTCTTCGCAGAATCGCATCCTTTATATCCTTAGCCTCCAGGGAGCCTTGAACTTGCTGATAAGATTTTCAGTTCCTTCATTAAAGCTGCTTCCAAGATTAACCTTCCAAGATTAACCGATCTAGACAAAGACATGAACCACGCAGCTATGGCTTCTCAAGGCGTCGATTTGAAGGGTTCCACCATTAGCCGAACCCCGAAATCTGAACCTGTGGATTAATTCAACAACGACAAAGAGCCAGGTATGTTGTTTTGTTATTCTCTTTCAGAGTTTGAAAGAAAACCTCTTTTCATTCTACAAGTCATGTTAAATGCACAGCCTCTTATTTGATATATTATGCAAATAGATTTCTAGTCTATCATTTATCAGCCTCTGCTAATTGTAATCTACAGAAGTAATACAACAATCAGCATTCATTAATACCTTGATATAACAAAGTTCGGCACTTCTATGAACATTGGGGAGATGATCATGTGATTGTACCGTGCGGTGGTATTGATCCAGAATCAGTCATACATCCCAAGGATGATCAGGATGTCTTAAAATTTAATGAGTATATAGTATATAATACTGATCAGGTGATAAACTCGAAAGCCTCATCTTCATCCCTACAGTTTGATTTTTTTTTTCATAATAAATGAGCTGGAAAATTGTAGGTCGTATGGTGGAAATGTTCTGATAGATGGCATTAATCAAAGGGTTTTAATTATGCTGTTTAGGTGAAGCTGCTGTTTTTGCTGAAGGTGCGCTTCCGTTACAAGATTCCCAAGCAGATCTCAAATCCGGCTGGAATTTCTGGTTTCAAATCTTCAAGAATTTAATATATCGTCAACCGTTTAAGTTAGGTATCATGAACTGCAAGTCCGAATTTGTGTTGATAGATTGCAAACTTATATACAATCCTATGGCTTTCATGGTGATAGAGATATTTGTGTGTCTAGAGCGGTGAAACCAATAAAGAATTTCATTAATTTGACCTCTTATTATATTATTAATTAGTAAATATAAAAATGTTTTTAACTATATTGTGTTTTGTTTTAAATAAATATTAAATTAAATATTGAAAAATGATCATTTATTTCTGGAGTAGTCTATTATCTTTTGCGAATATCGATTAAAATCTTCTCGTCTCTTTTGTTAAAATGACCTTTTGCAAATATCGATTAAAATCTCTCTTTTGTTAAAATGCTCAGAAATTGACATCGTTTTTAACCTTTTGCAAATATCGATTAAAATGCTCAGAAATTGACCTTTTGCAAATATCGATTAAAATCTCTCTTTTGTTAAAATGCCCACCAATTTTTGTGATGGAGGCAGCTTGCCTGCATAATCAGTCATGGATAAAACCCCAAACGACGCGGCAAGTGCTCTCGATTACCGATAGAGCAAGAGACTAGTCATGCCTGTATCGAGGGTCTCAGATGCTGTTGAATTCATCCGCTCCAGGGTTAATGGAATTATTTCCTCAACCAACAGTATTTGCAGAATCCATTTCTGCTGCAGCAAAGCAGAAGAGCCCGTCTTGATGATCACATATCAGCAAATTATCGATTGCACATAAGCATGATATTGAATTTTTTTTGAACGGTTCTTTGTTTGTAATCGTTGATGTAGAGCGACATTTTGATTTCTGGTCTATTGGGTTAAAAAGGGAAGTCATTATTTACTTGCGACAAAACTATTTCAGGATTGCATGCATATTCAACATTCACCAATCTAAATTGACCAAAACGATTACATGCAGAGAGGACATTTATAATTCAAGAGGTCACAACTTTTTATTGCTCTTAAATTCTCTTATGTCGATTATTTATATTTATATTTCAGGGGTTAAAAAAAAAGAGTTTACTCAGTTAATTTAGATAGATTACTATTACAAATATAATCATTCCAGGATCACAATTGAAAAACTCAATAGCCTCACGAGTCTTTTCTAGTAAAAAAATAATTAAAAATGTTTATGAATTTTGAGATCAGTAATATAAACAATGGGAGGTACCAGTGAAGATATGAAATATTACCTTCTTTGGGTTATTCATTAAATATGGAATTGACAACTTGCTTTTAAACCTTAGTCACAATTGTGACTATTAGATTAAAAAAATAGATTAACAGTAAAATACTTCTACAATACCGTTAATTTGAAATTCGGATATGAGATATTTTGACAATACAAAAAGCCTTCCTCTTTACATTTCATTCAATGGTAGATTTATTCACCATAGGTTAATTATCTGTAATGAAATAGATCATCATCGAGCCACATCCCTTTTAACACTGCTCGAACTTCAATGTACAGGGCCTAAGAATGGCACAGGCACTAATTATTATGGTGTGGAGGCACAGGCTCAGACACAGGCACATCAATAGATGAATTTATACTTTCAAAAACTCTTTCTGAATTGAAGGTCAAGTAAGTTCGTCAAATAAACAATTTTCACTATATTATTCCGCAAATTTTTATTAATATCCCTATCGGCGTTTCCATCAGATGTGTTAGTTTACTATTAATTCAAAATCCTCATATTTGTGGAGTAGATAGTATTCCACACAAACTGACATAAGCGTTAAACATCAAATGAGAGAAAAAAAGCTTTTGCTTTCTCCTCCCTCAACAGCCCGTGTAAGAACAAAGTTACAAGACAAATGCAAAGGGATAGATAAGCTTAATTTGAATAAAATAAAGTGCATGTATTGTTTAAAATGAGTTGAAGAAATTACATCTTTTGATTGTAATCAACTCTGAATTTTTATTTTTAGAAACTCCATTTCTATAATAATTAATAATATAAATATTTTTCAAATAAATATCTACCATAAATAAAACGATCAATGGTTCTTGCATGCAGGGCTTGGTTGCATGAAAGCATCTACTTTCAATGAATCTGTTTTGCCTTTGATTAGCAATTTTTCTGTAAATTTCAAACAACTCCACCAGAGAATTAGAAACAGGCATTCAACATAAAACCAATAGGAAAACAGAAGGTAAAATCAGAAAGATACTTGTTTTGTCAAAGTTATTGTCGACAGATTGCATCTGAGATTTCTGTGAGAATCATTTAAGCAGTGAAGTTATTTAAAATTATAGAGCAATACCATTTGGATTGAGTTCAGCTACCAACCTATGTATAAATTTGAATCGTCTTGAGATTTCTATCTACTCCTCACTAAATTTATGCAAATTTTAAACAATGTGTTGTTACCAAGGATTCGGAGCTGTGTATGGTGGTGGCACCCCATTGCAAGACAAGTTCATGGGCTCCATTAATCCACCACTTATGCTTATGCCCAGGCTTCCTACCTCAATCCAAATAAGCTCACGCTTAGCAACAAGAAAGTTCAGCCAGAAGTAATCCGTACAAGGTCAGCTCAGCAACAAAAATAGTACAGTTCAAAATGAAAATTTGCCCTCCCGTTCTGTTTTTTGTCAACCACATCACAATTTACAAATATTTTTCATTCTTCCTTCTAAATATTTGCTCAACCATTTTAATTTGTAGAGAAATTCTACTAAATTTTGTTCAATTGAAGGAAGCAACAAAACTTACAAGAGCTTAGACACACAATTGTGTGCATAGCCCATGGAATCCAAGAGCTTGGAACCGTGGAGGGGGGAGAAGGTAGTTCACCGTGCACAACATAGACGTGCATGACATTACATAACAAAGTTGTAGATTGATCGTCTTCTCCAGCTAGTTATTCACTCATTTAGGGTAAAGGCAGAGGTTTGTGATTACTTTAACTAAATTATTTTTCAATTCACAAGCACTCAGACCTCTTAATCACCTTTCTTGAATTCATTGTATTCAGAAGGATATGTGTATGCCTAGGGGTGGATTCCACGTGTCGAAGAGCTGCTCTTATTATCTGGAACTTTATTGTCTCTTGTGATAATTAAGGAATGTCTTTTAATTAAAGTAATTTCTGTTCTTGTTGTTTTTTTTGCAGGAAATTTTTACGTAGAGCTTGAAATGTAAAGGTGGGTTGCTATGAAATTTTTCATCTAGTGTGGATGTCCATGCGCCAATCCTCACCGAGTCACCGCCGATGTGAAGTATAGTTGAGATCATATGAAGTCACAGAGATCGTTGATTATCACATCAAATAATTCGGTTGACAGCTCACAAGATTTATCAAGGTTGCAAATAAGAGATTGAACGCATCACCAAATCCCGTTGAAGAAGAGCACACTTATTTTGAGTGCAACATCAGGAGATCACGTCAAAAGAAACGCCACATTGCTGGTTTAAAGGAGGCCAGCATCACTCTGCCACCGTTGAAGATTTGTGGGCTCAAATTACAACGTGTCAATGCAAGAGTGAAGATTGATGTAGTTTGCCATAGATTTGCATATAATTTATTTCACTCATCAATCTGCAGAAAAAGGGAATGCATGGACATTATAAATCTTTGCCCGTGAAATAGCGCCGCCTGAGAATGAGAACGAATACTGTTGAGAATGAGAAGGAATACTGTTGAGCTTAACTTCGCCGAGGAATGGGAAGCTCGCATCTGCACCTTATATCTATCCTTCCTTTGTCTTACACAAAATAGAATATGATACAGATTGTTATTGCGCACCTGTAACAATTGAGATCTAGGCACTTGTGCAGTATCCTCCTGACCTACACTCTAGCAAAGTGCAATACAAATTCCCAATGTCGTTATGACTAAACATGCAACTTCTATGGTGGACCTTCACGAGTTGGGCGAGCCATTCCCTCAGAATTTTTGGCCACCACCACCATGACAATCCACAAAGGAATCCTCGGAAAATCATTGTCAACAAATTTGTTTATTGGAAATTGTGGTCGAAGACAATATCGTGATTTGTGATTACGTGCCAAACAAAAACTTTAGCAATGACACATTTGTCCAACGCTGTGCCAGATGTACAGCTCATACACTAAGTGTTAACAAGTGTTGTACCTGCGGTTTGTCTATATAATCTTTCCTACGAAGTTTCTAGACTATGCCAGAATAAATCCACGTTAATTGCCGTGAATTACATCAACTTTTTTTTATCGCTTGACTCGACTTTTGTAAAAACAATTGTGGTGCAAGTGGACATCTTTGTGGACATGCAATATGTCCTATGCATTAGTTATGACATGTGCACATTACAAACTTACCCACCTGCCATGACTTCATTAACCATCTCGACTTAGTTAACCATCTAGACATGAACCTGTTCTACGTCTGGTCGCACAGCTGCTCCTGGTAAATGGATTTCTTGTTTGTAACAGGACCATCCCCTATAGCACAATCTACGGCATACCACGGCATTCAAGCCTAATGCGCATAGGGTGGAACAAAGCAATGCAGTGAGGATGATGGCTAAGGTAATTAAACGGTGGTTTCTTCTGAACATCTTTTGAATATTTTTTAATAGCTTCATGCTTGTCCATTATGAACATCTTCCAAAACTTTCAGAAAAACTTGCTTAGTACAACAATATTCTACACAAGAGCCACTTCGAAAACTCTTAGACAGTGACAATGTCAAGAAACAGTAATGGATAAATGCCAATTAACATATTCTATTTCATCGTTTTAGGTTAATCATGCTAATTTGTATGCAGCAAAATCTATAGAACAGGTTAACACATGGTTCGATTCTCAGGACAAACCGTGGAAACCCCAGCTGCAGCAAGTGAAAAGTGGTGCGTTGCTAATTCAAAGATCGATACCAGTAAGCTCTAGGAGGGTTTGGATTATGCACGACAAATCGTGGAAACCCCAGCTGCAGCAAGCGAAAAGTGGTGCCTTGCTAATTCAAAGATCGATACCAGTAAGCTCTAGGAGGATTTGGATTATGCATGAGGAGGAGGAGTTGCGGATTGCCAGCAGATGAATCTCATGCTTCATATACTTTCAACAGTTATTGTCAAAAGTACAGCAGCAAGACTGGAACCTGTGACTTCCAAGGCGCCGCTTATATCGTTGCTCAGACTCCAAGTAAGTCTACTTTCAAATGTTCCCTCCATTATCAAATGTTGTTTCAGAATTATCTCATTATTGAAAGGTTTTTTATGATTAATTTTATGTTTTTAATTTATTTTGTGGTTGCAGAGTATGGTCATTGAAAATTCAGGATAGGTTATTAAATAGATAATAGTAGTAGCAGGTAGCTAGTAGTATTATAGTAGAAATCATAACTGGTGGACTTTCTCAAGTGCTCTTCATTTTATATACATATACAAAAAAGGACTTATTGATATTAAATAAGTCCAGTAAATACCTTTCCTTGGTTCTGTCATGTTCTCAGAAATAAGAAGTGAGAAGATAGGAAGTGCAGAGCCAAAGGCTCGTACACACAGGAGGACGAACACTCAGTTCAATTATATTACTGAATAAGCATTACATTTATAGGTAACCCAAACCAATCTAGATCCAAGAATAATGGATCAGATCCTATGAACCAGGAACTAACAAACCACTCATGCTATCAATAGAAGATGCATTTCTACATTATCTCTAACATCCTCCCTTAATGTAGAAATGGAACAAATACTAAATATGCCTGTAGTTTCAGGCTTACAAATCAGCAAAGCAAATTAACAATCTAGAGTTCCAAGCCTTGAACTCTACAGTCCTCCTTCTTCTTCATTCTGACCTTAGTTGCTGTAAGATAATATTTGTTTATGTTTTCCCGTTTCCTGCTCTTCCAGTTTAAGAGCTTGAAGTCTTCACTGTTCATTATGGAATTTGATTGAGCATCTGCTGTCTTGAATCTTCCTTGTGCTTCTGCAAATTCTGCGAACTTTTCACTGATAATTGTCCTCCATGATCGGTTACAATCAGCTATGTGCAGTGTAGTGGAAATCTGTAACAAAATCTCTTCAGCATCTGCAAACCTGATACATTCTGAATCATAAACATAGTCAACATTCTTTGGCTTTTCAAGCCAGTCTGCAATAAAGTTTAGTTCTGCATCAAAATCGATTTGATTTGCTTCAACTGATGTAATAGTGGAGACCGATGGAACTAAGTCGATGAGCATCTCATCAAATGTATTTACGTTCTCCATATCTTCAATAACCTGCTCTTGCTCCAGCGGAATCTCCTCATCTCCTTCTTCATCTGCAAATGAATCTTGCAGTTTCCTTTCTGCACTTTCGTCATCCATATCAATAGCTACAGGGTTATCATGCAAAGGTGGATCTGATTCCAGCGAGATCTCTTTGTCTCCTTCATCATTTACAGGAACTTGACTGAAGTAATCATATTCCTCTTCGTCTTCAAAGATGCTTTCAAAGGCAAGTCTCATGAGAAAGTCCATTTTTAATGTAATAATTAACTTCAACACTTTGCAACGCCGGCTGGTCAAGCAGAATACAGTACCGCCCTTGGGAATATAGCTCCGGCGCGGTTGAAGCTGAGAAAAATACCACGTATGTCCTGGAAGTACCATGCCCTAGCAGAATAGGAATCCACGGTAGTGATGCAGTACCGCGTCCTGTCAGTAAAGATTCACGCGGTAATTTGAGTTCAGAGGGCAAAAAAAATATATATAGCAGATGCGGATCGCTGCTCTAGCAAGATCTTATTTCTCCCTTCTGCGGCTTTGGTGGCTTCAAAAGAAATTGGTGGCTTCGAATCAAGGCAACCGTGGGGAATTTAACTGGCCGACTACCCTACAATCAACACACAATTCTTACCGAATTAACACAATTCAGTTGCCAAAGAGCGCTGCTGTGACCACGGAGTAATCAAGGGCAAGTGAGCATGAGAGCTGTATCCACGAGATATCTGTAGACTCTCAGCCGTCTCCAAAGTCTTCAGATTTGCCGTCTCCAAGCGATATCTTTGTTGAAATAAATTTATTCATCAGAAATGCTACCAGCTCCTACGCGGGGACGTTACCCCACTCGCATACTCTCTACTTTCTCTTCTGCGATTCAATTCACATAGACAGGGACTGCTTTTGGATCTTGACTGCGGTGGTGGCAGCTTCTTTCAAAACAAAAAAATGGTGGCTTTTCTTGTCGGCTCTAATTGGGCAGCGATTTTAGGCTCACATTCATGCGCTACCACGGGCTATCAGACATTCACGGGCTACCAATCAGGCTCACATTCACCCTATCGGGCTAAGCTCTGCGGCAGCTGTGCCTCCGAATCAATGAATTTCAATCATTATTTATAATATCATGACATCCAAGACCCACGCTTCAAACATAGTTCACGGCTGGTTCAGATCCCAACTAACTGAAGCGAAAATACTTAAATATTAGACGCATGACAATGGGCCGAAGAAGCTCGTAGCTTCCAATGATCGCTACCTCGAATCTACAAACCTTATGGCGGATTCCGAAGAGCGGCCTAGCGCTGGCAGGGCCGGGACGGAATCTTGTCGATTTCTTACCATGTAACCGTGGTGCGGGTTTAATTTAAACAAAACGCCAATCACGGATCTGCAGATGGGGAAGGGGGACTTGGGTAAATTCATCGGCGATGGGGGCTTCCACACAGATCGTGGAATGTCTTTCTTCAACGCTGGGCGACTCCTCCTCAACGGTCTCTGGCCCTCTCTTCTCAACGCATGACTGACTTCAGCATGACTTTTCCTCTGTAGAGAGATGGCGTCTCTCTCCTCTATTCACGGCTTCTTCACAATTGCAACAAGGGCATTCACGGCCTATTCACAATGGCCTCTTCACAATGGCACTCAAGGCTCAATACAACAAGCTCTGTCTCTCAGCCTCTCACAGATCAGCACACAAGCTCTAATACCAAAATAAGAAGTGAGAAGATAGGAAGTGCAGAGCCAAAGGCTCGTACACACAGGAGGAGGAACACTCAGTTCAATTATATTACTGAATAAGCATTACATTTATAGGTAACCCAAACCAATCTAGATCCAAGAATAATGGATCAGATCCTATGAACCAGGAACTAACAAACCACTCATGCTATCAATAGAAGATGCATTTCTACATTATCTCTAACACTCAGCGAGCGAAAGCAACCATTGGTTGTCTCATACTAGCATGGAAGTCTTCTCATTGTGCAAGTTATTTACATGGAAAGCAAAAGCAAAGTAAACAAACATGTCATGTGGACGTGTTGAACGCTGGTCTGTGTGGACGTCTATGTGGACGCGTTACTCGGCATCTATCTCCTGCATTCTCACTCTTGGATGCCTCCACAAGACATGCAGACAACCGATGGTACTTACTTCAATACTCCTGTATAATATATATTAGCAGACTTCACTTATGGCATGAATAGTATTGATATTTTTCAATCAGAAATTAACAGAGAAGTAGAGCTAGGAGGAGTTGCATATTCCAATGCTAAACTGGATGTTTTTTGGAGCTTGTAGAAGTTCCATTTGCCAATGCTATTGATGTGGACTTGCCTTTCTTCCCGGTACAAGCCTTCGAAGAAGAAGCTTGGAGAAAGCTTGGCCTTTTCTATGGCTTGTACATAGATTCGGAGGCGGTGGTTGTATGGCGGTGAGGCAATGGCTATATGACAGTGAGGCGGTGCCGGTGGTGAGCAATGGTTGTATGGCGGTGAGGCGGTGGCTGTGCTGATTATGGGCTTTAATATCCACATTAAAAAAATATGTTGTTCTCACAACTTTGCCTTTGGCCCGTGAATAACACTTCAAGTCTCTGCCTTTGGCCTAGCAATAACACTTCAAGTCCGTGGCCAATAGCATTAAAATTAAATAATTTAAGTTCATTATTTAATTAGAAAAAAATAAGAGGGAATAACATTTCAAGTCTCTGCCTTTGGCCCAGCAATAACACTTCAAGTCCGTGGCCAATAGCATTAAAATTAAATAATTTAAGTTCATTATTTAATTCAAGTCCATGGCCAATAGCATTAAAATTAAATAATTTAAGTTCATTATTTAATTAGAAAAATAAGAAGTATAAACCAAAAAGTTTGGATAAAAGGAAAATGTTTCAAGCTCAAACGATAACTAATTGAAATTGAAGTCAACTAAATATAGATTACAAGAGTTAGAGTTACCCTGTCCTTCAACACAGACTAATAAATATCAATTATAAGAGTAATATCAATTATAAGAGTTACCCTGGCCTTCAACACAGACTAATAAATATCAATTATAATATCAATTATAAGAGTAATATCAATTATAAGAGTAACCCTGGCCTTCGGTAGTAACTAATAATAACAAGGGGTAGCCACGAGGTGGCTAGTCCGTGCTATATTTATATAGAAACTTTGAGATAAAACTATAAAGAAACATTGAGATAATTATTTGAATTTAGTTAAGTATTAATTAGTTAAAAGTTTATCATTCAAAGGGATTGGATCTATGAAAAGTTAAGCTTCTTTACTTCTTATCGAGTCTCAATTTTAGTGAGGACTTTATGGTTGAGATAGTGTTCCAACCATATATATTATATTAAATGATAGCATGACTAGTGAGCATATAAGTGGATCGAATTTCATTTAAATCCTTTAAATTTACAGTTAAATTTCATGAGTATAATCTGTAATTTTTTTAACTCAAAGTGATTTTGACATATTAGTTAGCAACAAACTAAAAGAAAAACATTAAAATCAATTTAAAAATAAAACTAAATATGTTTCATTTTGTTTGGAATACTATGCAAAATACTTGCCTCATTGTAGAAAGTAAAGAGTAATGGTATTCAATCTTTCAATATGGCTAAATATCACATATTTATAATACAAGTATGAGTTTATAATTTCAATATTATTTAATAAGTAATAAATAAACATTTCAATTTGTGTTTTAATAAGTAATAAATAAATATTTCAATTTGTGTTTAGTAAATAATAATGATATTCAATCTTTTAATATGGCTAAATATCACACATTTATAATACAAGTATGAGTTTATAATTTTAATAATATTTAATAAGTAAGGAATAAGCATTTCAATTTGTGTTTTAATAAGTAATAAATAACCATTTCAATTTGTGTTTAATAAATAATTGGTAAGCATAAGTTATGGATGGAATTAAATATGTTAAAAAAATATTTAAAGGGTTTTATATGTATGGAATTTATTTTTTAAATATAAATGAGAAAAATAACTATTTTTTTTGGGTTTAAATGGGTTTAAATGTTTAGTTTGGATTTTGTATAAAATTTATGGGATTTTTTTAAAAATATTGATTAAAAAGGTATGTGCATGATTTGGCTTAAAATCTTTAGTTTCCATTTAGAATGAAATTTGTTATAAAGATTAAAGAGATGATGATGATGATCCATGCATTACTATTAATTTTGGCTTATTAGATCTTCCAACTTTAGTAGTTTTGATGGATTCTTATATCACATTAAAGTGTTTTTAATATTCTTGACCCTCTTAATATGGAAAAGACTAAGAATTCTTTCATGGATTCCTATATCACATTAAAGTAATTTTCTTCTTCAATTTTCATCTTCAATTCTTTTAATATGGCAAAAACTAAAAATTCTTTCATACCATAATGTTTCAAGACATACCATTTCAAGAGTTTGCTACCATCCATCCACTACAGCGGAGGATTGATTTTATTTTAACAATGGTGATTTTCTTATTTAGTTTTGACCTTCTAGATTAGGGTTGAGCACCTCCTTACAATATCTTAGGTCTCTCTTATCTCGTAATTCTTTATCACAAACCAACTTATTCTTAAATTTAGATGTAATAATACTTTTAATATTTATCACTATTTTGCAAAGTGGCCTCTTCTTCAAGTCCTCAATGTTTTATAATTACCATCATAGATCCATCTTGAAAGGGGAGATCTACTGGAAGTGCGGAGAAGGATAAAATATCTAGAGCTTTTTTAGAGTGCAAATGTTTATGAAGCTTTTTAAATTATTTAATTTGTGTGTATATATATATATATATATATATATTTGTAAATGTTTTAAATCTAATTTAAGTAGACATATTATTTTTAATAATAATTTATTATTTTTTATAATAATTTATTATTTTTTATAATAATTTTTTTTTTTTAAATGAAACGTGTTAGTTCGAGGATGAGCATGGAAGGATTTACACATCCCTCTAGTGGGGTGTATAATGCACCTCTTTGGTGTAAATGGATTCCATAAGATGTTTAATTAGAGTATGGAGCAACCTTAAGAAGCATCTTTGTCTCCCTTTTCGTATATTGTTTTTGTAAATTACATACCTAATCATAACCATGCTTATAATGGAGTAGAGTCTCCTATGAGGAAGATATGATTGAGTGTATTTACTTTAATTTTGACACTATATGTTATAAAACATTTTTTTTATTTCTTTTATCCTTCTCCCAAATTTCACATCCATATAAAATAACCCAAGTGATGAGATTCTCAAAGAGAGGGATTTCTTTTTATCCCAAAGAAGAGGTATTTACAACTATTTTCAAGTCCATAATAAGCTTTCCACACCATTAATCCTAAATTAAAATATGTTTAAAGAAGATTTTATGTAAATTTTTGGGTATTAAATTTTATTTCAAAAATTCAACTAATTAAACAATGATTTACAAATAGATATTAACTATTCAAAATATAGGAGAAGTATGTTAAGTAAATGATTAAATATACTTTCCTGAGAATAAAGATGGATGGAATGTCCACTAAAAAGTTCGAGTTCCTTAAACTTCTACTAATATTTGTATTTCTTAATCTCCATTAAAATTTTTAATTAATATTTTTTTTTCACATAATTAAATGTTTTCCCATAAAAAAAAAAATATTGTAGAGAGAAAAAAAAATATTACATAAAAGAAGATATTTATATCTGAATTTTTTTAATCTACATACATATTTAATAAAAAAAAATTATATATTTGAAAGATTTAATGTAATTTAAATTGTTTAAATTTCAAAGAGAATCTTAATGTAAGACATTTCAAAACTTAAATTTAACAAACCATGGAGGCCTTGACACTTATCTATTTAAGCCTTGCTCTGACTAGTCTCAACCGCTCTATTTTGTATCGTATTCAACTTAGTTTTACATTATGGGGACGAGGGGATAGCATGTATTTTTACTATCTCTTTTTATAAGTGAAACAAATCAAAATTAATAATTTTAACTTTTAAAATAAAAAATAGTTATAAGACGATCTTAAGTATGTGGTAGTGGAAGAGGTTAAATAGATAAGGACCACTGCATAAAAAGTTAAGCCCAGACATATCATATTTTATGGCGCTGTGTGAATGCTTATCTATTTAAGCCTCAACGCTTATCTATTTAAGTTGTTCTCAGTATAGTCTCAATCGCTTTATTTCACATTGTATTCAACTTAGTCTTACACAATGAGGCAAGGGGATAACACTTATGGGCAATCCATATATAGATAATTTCAACTTTAAACTTATGGTAAAAGCACTCAGCCTTCCCTCTCTTCGACAATCATTTACATGTCGTAGTGAAGAATAATGGGGACACTCTCTCCCTCTTGGAAAATATTGAAATGTGATGATGAAGTTTTTAGCAAAATGCAAAGAAAGTAGGATGCAAAATAATGTACGTGGTTGAGGACTTGATGGGCTTGCACTATGCAATGGATATTTTCTTTATTATTAAATGAAGCTTCTTTCACTTTAAATCATGCCAAAAAATAAGTTTTAGCCTTAGAACTTAGTCATGTATATTGAGTTAGCGGTGGGATTCAAACTGGCAAAGTGAACGCAAGTTTTTTTTTTTAATTTTTTTTTCCCTTCGATGTCATTAAAGGATTGGAAAATTAGATTTTTTTGCAATGTAAATTTTAAGTATTAAAAATATCAAAAAAATTATGACTTTTGGAAATCAATTTCGATGTCATTCACAATACTAAATTTAAATCAAAATGCAGATACAAAAATAGAATATGCAGATCCAAGTTTGGAAAGAATATGATAAATGCAATGTTTGTCTTTCCTCTTAATCTTGCATTCTTCACATAAGATTTTTGTACTTAGATAAATAATCTTGTATGCATGAAAAATCACTTGGATTTAAAGAAATCAACTCATTTTCGAGTTGGTGACCTCGAATTTCATTATGTTTACCAAACACAGATTCCAACTTGTCCCAAGCAACATCAGGTTCATCAATTCCAAATATGTGGAATCCCAAATCAGTAGAGATTGACATCCCAATCAATCCACAAGCTTCATCACATCTATTTGCCCATTTGATTTTCTTATCATCATCAGTGGGTTCTGTTTCTTTCCCTGAATTAATTCTGAAAAGTCCTCTACTTCGTAGAACGTCATCCATACAAGATTTCCATGAGAAATAGTTGGAACTGGTAAGTAGAATATCACAAGGGGTGGACATATTTATAAATTAATGGCTATAAAAGAAAAAACCAATAGTCTGGATGCGAAAATCTTGAAAAGATAAGCGGTTTAAAAAAAAAAACGGCACTGAAAACTAACTCTGTATGATGAAATTATGCTTGATCAAAGAAAATGTTGAAGATATCCACAATAATGACGTGGCAGATAGAGAATTACCAGCTAAAAAAAAGACCCCCCTCTTCCCAAGATGAAACTTTGACAATCATTTTACAAGAAAATTGCTTTAAGTGAATCACTTTTATAAAATAAGTGATTTCACTTTTACAATGATATTATTTTAAACAGTGCAACAATAAAAATGAACTTAAGTGCCTCACTTTTTATTTTTATTATTTAAGTAAGATGCACTTTTACAAAAAAAACTTGAAAATAGAAATTGCATGCACACTTGAACTCAAGACCTATTAAGGAATAAAACAACTTTGAACCAAGTGAGCTAGATTAAAAGGTATGTAAAATATGGAAAGGAAGAAGGTTTTTTTTTTTTTTTTACTCTTCTTGCTTGGTTTCCGTGTTTACCTTTTTTTCCTCCAAATCACACCATAAACCAAAACAAAAAAAACTTTTTCACACTTCTGGGGTTATATCTCGTTAGCTTGCCCGAAAAGTCTACGTTTTCTCTCTATTTCTGATTTGCTGAGATCGCACAAGGTGCACGGCAAAGAGCATACGCAACCGAGAAAAACCATTTCCCTTTATGTTTCTGATTCGCCGAGATCGCACAAGGTGCATGACAAAGAGCATACGCAGACAAGGAAAGCAACAATCCGAAACTAAAAAAATTTAATAATAAAAACTAATAAAATATGAGATTTTTTTTTCAAACAGAAATAAAAAATTATCAATGTAACATTATACCTTCAGATCTGATGAAATACGTGTTTCTGAAGAAACCAAGAACCGTTTTCGATCAAACGAAAACTATCTCCCAATCGAAAAAGTGCTTCGGATGCAATGGAACACCTCTCATAGCCCAAAAATGCACAAAAATACCAGAACCAGAAACCCTTTCAAATTTTGGTAACAAAAGTTCAAGATCTAGATCATAACCGGAAGCAGCTCTTCATAAAAGCTCTGATACCATGTTCGAGTACACAGGGTACTTCCAAAAAGACCGAACACTTAGAGCAACCACATCACATAAACATATCACAGATCGATTCACCGATGACATGGTTTAAACCCTTGAGAGAGAAACACTCCACAACCCTGACCAAATAGCTTCTATGGAGCAATTTATTATGCAAAGAAAGAAAGTTACAAATGAGTTTCTCAAAATCGATCAACTAGACAATGACCCTCCATGCTCTTTAAATAGAGATCGTGGACTAATTGGGTGTTAAGCCACGGATCAAGGTTAGGTATGATCTAAGAGAAGTTGAGCTGTCGGATCACTCCATGTCTAAAATATATCGTGACCGTTGGATTAAATATTTACAAATGCATACTAAGGAAAAACACTTTTCCTAACGGATATATTACACAAGTTGATCTTAACTAACTCCTATGTGTCTAAATATCTTAACATAGTTGGTTTTGACTTGAATTTAAAGCAATTTTAGGAAGTCTCTCATTTCCCATGTTATTTATCTTGTGCTTCTACATCATGTACATATTCATAGCCATGCTCTCCATGGTGGAAAGACTCCCTTCTACCAGGAGACTAGGATAAGGCGTACTGCTTTTAATTTTGAGGTTATAGGTTATAAACCGCTTCTGGATTTGCTCAAATTTTCTCCAAGATTCTCTAGAAATGTTGCACCTCCGTACTTCACAATCGTATCAGATAATAGGGATGATAAGAGTTTCAAAGATGAACTTGTTTTTATCCCACATGACTAGGTTGGCTGATTTACAATTATTTTCAAGACCAAAATAAGCTTTCCATCCTCCATTAATCCATTTCTTAATGCTATGGTTCCAATTGAACTTGTGATGAATATCAATTCCAAAATATTTGTAAGAAGTCACTTCCTCTAGTTTACTGTTACCATAAATAAAATTTGTGTAGGTGTCTTTCTTAGATTTTATAATCATAACATTTGTCTTGTCGGTGTTAACAATCATACCCATGTTAGAGCAGAAATATTTGAGAATTCTTAATTCTTTATCGAGGTCAAATGGACACCTTTCCATAAGAAAAATATGATTATCATAAAGAAGGAGGATGGTATCTATCCTAGATAAGATCATACTGACACAACCTACTTCTTCTAAACATCTTTCTAGTTTATCGGTGTAAATGCCAAAAGGGGCAGGGATGAGGGGGAAAACTTGCTTAACTCCCGGCTATTACAGTTTATATTTTTTAACCAGCCCTCATTATTCTTAAATTTGGTGATGACATTTTCGTATAACCTTATCGCGGCAACACTCAACTCAAAATTAATATTAAGCTCCTCTAGCCTATTCCACAGGTTATTTCTAGGCATTGTATCGAAAGCTTTTCTAAAGTCCAAAAAGCAACAAAAAATGACAGACTTATTATTACATCATTCCTTTGCAATGATCCTTAGCACAACGAGGTGGTCCGTGGTTGAATGATTTCTTCTAAAACTTGTTTGGCCTTTAGCCCGCTTACCTTCCATTCTTAGCCATTTGTTGATCTTCTTTTCTATGATAATACTGTATAACTGGTGTTGATGTATATGTAACTTCGGAATGTATTTCATATATGTATATTGTACTCCTATATAGATGGTATTATTCCTCTATATGGAAGTGTTTGTATTCCTATAGAGATGTTATTATTCCTCTATACGGAAGTGTCATCATTTATATTGTAAATGTCGTAACTTATACTTGATGGGTTATTAGACCACCTTATTGAGTCAGCCCTGTATAAGTCATGTGGGTTGAAGGATTATTAGACCACCCTATTGGGGGTCGGCCATGTGGGTCAAAGGGTTATTATACCACCTTATTGGGTGTCGGACTAGTCAGCTTTATGTTATGTGGTTAAGTTGAGGCAGACCTAGTAAAGGTTATTAGGCAAGTCAAGTCAAGTATAAATAGAGTGCGGGAGACACTCTATTTTATCATTCTATTCTCACACACACTCTTTGGAGAGTGGCGCACTTGTGGAGGAGGAGAAGCTGCTACTAGGAGATGTCTATCTCTTATGCTTGGGTTGTATCATTGCTCTATCTATCTCTGAGGAAGTTATTGGGGTTTTTCACATTAATGGTTTTCCCCAAGTAAACTCTGTGTCTCTTGTATGCTTGCATTATTGTGTCCATGAATGATATGCTGTACATGTTGTTCTCTCAGTTAAGATCCTAGATCAGATTGAATTAAATTCTGAAAAACTAATATGGTATCAGAGCTAGCCTGAAAGAAGGCATGGTATGGCATGTATGACACTTGTTGCACTTGCAATGCTTGGGATTGATATAGCAAAAACCAGTCATCGTAGCACTTTCGCTATAAATCCATTTTGGCTAAGTTTTCGGATCGAAAAATTCTACAAGTTGAAGAAACGATCCCCATGTACCTTGTGTCCAAAGGACAACTTCTAATTCATTATACTTTGTGTTTTATGATTTGTACAACCTAGGGTTTCTGCTTCTTCCAGAGCTGAGTCATAAATAGGTGACCTAGGAAAACATGTCATAACTTGGGCTAGGAAGCTCCAAATGAAATTTCGTAAAATGTAACAGGTAGTGCACGGACTATACTTTCTCAGGTAACATTTTTAGAGGCCAAAACGGAACCAGAGACACGTGGCACATCGTACGAGTTCGCTCTCCTGTTTTATCCCATAAACAGGTTATGTTGCGACACTTGGAATAACTCTCTCTTAGAGAATCCAATTGAGGTCAGACCTATGGGGTTGGAAAGATGATAGGTTGGGCTAGCATAGGAAAATGTTTCAGACTATGTGGACGAAAAGTTCAGAGTTACACCAGAAACAATCAGGTACATATTTCTGTCAAAACATAATTATTTTTGAGCACCTTCATTCATGGCTTCCAGAATTTAGGATCTCGGAGAAAGTTGGAATTTTCATAATCGGAGAGTACGATTGAATGCCACTAATCAAAATCAAAATTTAGAGACCAAAATCAAAATTTTTGGTTGGGTAGAAGGACGAGCTTGATCAGACCCTAGTTCGGGACGTTGATCGGAAAAGTGAAAAATTAGGGCTTATGCAAAAATGGAAATTTTTGAAGTCTGTGACCATGGTTGGAAACTCCTCAGAAAAATAGAATCTTAGAGCTTTGGATCGAATCTTTTGATTGGGCAGAAGGATGGGCTTTATAAAACCCTAGTTCGGGGTCATGTTTAGTGAATCCGGATGTTTCAAAGGCAAATTTGAGAGGTGAAACTTTGCAGTTTTCAAATTTTGAATATACCAGCTTGATCAGCTCATCAAGGTGCATCTTTCTATCCTTTCAGAAGTTTGAAATTCAAAGTTTGAATTTTAAGGGTTTTTCTGACAAACCCTAATCCAGCTCTAGATCCAATTCCTGCAAATCAAGTGGATTGGGTTAATCCTAGAAGTGAATGGATTGGTCACCTACATAAGTGAAGAAGTTCTTGTTTCAGAGGGAGATGAGGCTAAGGTCGTACATAAGAAGATTACAAGCAATCTTGACAAGTATGACGCATCCAAGTATGTTTCGAGATTTGTTCAAGATTAAATTTATGTTATGTTTGTCTTCATGTTATTACGGTTAGTATAATCTTGATTAAATTTAGACTTGTCGTATCACCTTAATAAAATTATGAATGCATGATAGAATATATTTATTGATTAGGGTGTTGACACTTATGATTGTACTAATGCATTATGGTGTTGTATGAGGTTTATGTTGTCCACTAACATGAAAAGTACACCAAGAAAGACAAATCATGTTCTAGTTCAAGAACATATGATCATGATGACATGAGGACAAAGATTCATCCATTGTCATGAATCACTTAGAAGATCTATTTGTGAGGTATGTATAACTTGGTTCTATAATGGTTAACCTATGAGATATGCAGGTTACTAGCACAAATCATTGAAGAGAACAATAAGACATCATGTGGGTATGTTAGACATAAATAGCTAACATACCAATCCCGTGATGGATAGAATTTCAAGGACAAGTAATCCAGGAAGCAAAGATCAAGAGGGAGCACACTCTAGTTGTTCCTGCAAGGAAGCAAAGATCAAGAAGGAGCACACTTCAGTAGTTTCTACAAGGATGCAGATATTCAGAGGGAGTTGACCACTTCTCACATCAGAATGGAGTTGCAAAAAGGAAGCAAAGACTAATAGGGAGTCAACCCAACAAACAAACAAAGATAATTATTTGAATTATCATTCCTTGCATATTTTATTGTTTAAATAATACTGTTCAATAATGTCTATACTCATGTTCCTAGAATTAGGTTGTGTATTATGCATATTAGAATAGTTGCATTGATGAACAATATACTACTAATACACATGGGTAAGTGGCCTATGGCACTGTACAACATTCCATTGCTACTTATCTAGAATGAACCCTCTTTGCTAACATGTTGAGAGTTGTGCACACTCTTAACAATGTTCTGGTAGAGATTGGAAGGCATCTAGAAAGTTACGGGATATGGATAAATGTTGTATTGAAGCATTGGCTAAGATAATTGCATTACTGTATGACATATTTCTTTATGTGTAAGAATTTGTTCTGAAAACTATGAGATGTTTTCTAATCATGCAATTTAACTTGTTGTGTAGGAAAGATCGTATACCATCACCTACAAAAGAAGGACTACAACATTTGTTCAACAACAAAGTTATCTATTGAAAATATTGAAGATATTGAAGTTCCTAGGATCTAGGAAGAATGCCATGATCGAGGAGTACCAGTCGATCATGAAGATGTTTGGGATGCAGTCCCAAGACCTGAAGAGGAGTCTGTAGTGACTTCCAAGAGGACCTACAAGATCAAACATGCTGCAGGTGGTGGCATAGAGACTTTTGCTCCTATAGCCAGATACACTTCCATTAGATCCATACTTGTTCTGGCTGCAGTGATGAAATGGAAGATACACCAGATGGATTTCAAGACAGCTTTCTTGAATGGTGTAGTTGAAGAAGAAGTGTATGTGGAGCAACAACTTGGTTCTAAGACACATGACAAGGAGTCATATATGTGCAAAACATGGTATGGTAGGATAAACAGCTTCTTATCTAGTTTGGGCTTTACGAAGAGTAAAATGGATTACAACCTTTACTACAAGGTTGAGGAAGGAAATCCAGTGATACTGCTTTTGTATATGGATGACTTGTTTATTACAGGTGAAGATAGATTGATTGCCGACACGCAGCGGAAGGTTGCTGCCGAGTTCGAGATGAAGAACTTGTGGATGATGCACTATTTTCTAGGTATGGAGGTGTGGCAGAGTGCAGATGGAATCTTCATTGGACAAGAGAAGTATGCAGTAGAGATCCTGAAGAGGTTTGGGATGATGGACTGCAAGGCCATGGCCACACCTATGGCATCAAACCTGAAGCTTCTGTGTGATGCTTCATCTGAGCTGGTTGATATCACTATGTATCGTCAGATGATTGGGTCCTTGATGTACCTGACGAACATGAGACCAGATATTTTCTTTGCGATGAACACATTGAGTCAGTTCCTGACAGATCCGAGGAGTGTTCACCTAGTTTCTGTAAAGCATATTCTGAGGTACCTGAAGGGTACAGTTGATTATGGGCTCAAGTATGATGTGAATCAAAATTTTAACCTGCAGGGTTATGTTAATTCAGATTGGGAAGACATTGCTGCAGATATGTAGAGCACTTCTGGGTGCTGCTTCAGTATGGGATCAGGTGTGATCTCTTGGTTTAGCAGGAAGCAATCCTGTGTAGCACCGAGTACAGCCGAAGTAGAGTATGTTGCAGCATGTTCGGCTAGTTGTGATGCAGTATGGCTCTGGAAGCTACTGTCTGAGTTATTTGATCTCTCGTTGGAGGCTACTGGTATCTTTTGTGACAACCAAAGTTGTATGAAGATGTCTGAGAACCCGATGTTCCACGATAGGTCGAAACACATTGAGATCAAATATCACTATATTAGGGATATGGTGCAGAGAGGAGCAATGAAGCTTCTGTATGTTGCGACAGATGAGCAGATTGCATATGTATTGACGAAGCCACTAGCCAGAGTGAAGTTCGAGTACTTTAGAGAGAGGCTTGGTGTTCTTCAGATGGACGACACTTTGAGGAAGAAGTGATGGAGACATTTGTTGTAGCCATTCTTAGCATGGTGGAAGGGGGATCCTTCACATGGCTATGGATGTAAGCGCTGGATGGTGTTATAGTTTCTGCTCTGTATGATCAGTTGAATCATTTACATTTGTATGTATGTGTATGCATCATGTAGGATGCTGGATATGATCAGTTGGATCATTTATGTATGTACGCGTCATGTTGGATGCTAGATATGATCAGTTGGATCATTTATGTATGTATGCATCATGTTGGATGCTTTGACCATGTATCTGTATATGTATCAGGTGGATACGTTGTATGATCAGGTAGATCATGTATGTCGATATGTATCAGGTAGATACATTGTGTGGATCATGTATCTATGTATGTATTAGGTGGATACACTGTGTATGGTGATATGTATCAGGTAGATACTTGGTATGCATGAGGTAGATGCATTGTATGATCAGGATGATTGTGGATGATAAGCTTCTCCAGATGACATGCATCAGGACGATGCAGTGATGATGATAAGGATGATCATGTGTACATCAGGATGATGTATGGAGAGTATCAGGTTGATACTCTGTGGCCGTGGATAGGTTGTGTAGATGAGCATGTCTCGGAGATCCTATAGGTCAGAGTTGTGTACCCGTAACAGCCTGGGATGCTCTTTCGAGACATTGCTCTGGGAGGACATGTAATTTGTGCCTTGGGAGATCCTTCAGGTCGGAGTTGTGTACCCATAACATCCTGGGATGCTATTTCGAGTTTTTGTCCTATGGCATGTAATTTGCTCCTGGGAGATCTGGACAGGATGAAAAAGGCCTCAAATGCTTCAACCAGGTTTTGCCATGACTACATGTAATTTGCTCCTGGGAGATCTGGACAGGATGAAAAAGGCCTCAGATGCTTCAGCTAGTTTTTGTGGTGGACCACATGTAATTTTCTCCTAGGAGATCTGGACAGGATGAAAAAGGCCTCAGATGCTTCAACCAGTTTTTGTGGTGAGATCACATGTAATGTGCTCCTAGGAGATCCGACGGGTAGAGGTATGTGCTTGTAACAGCCTTGGATGCTTCAACTAGGTTTTGTGATAGGTCACATGTAATGTGCTCCTGGGAGATCGGACAAGTAGAGCTGTGTGCTTGTAACAGCCTGGGATGTTATCGCCAGGTTTTGTGACGCACGTAATAAGTCATGAGAATTCCATAGTATGGCCAATGATGATGAAGACCTGCAGATGGTGGGCCTATATCCATTATGAAAAAGATTGGCTCTGTAGAACTTCCTATGACGAGTAGATTTAGAGATTGATTGAGATAGCAGCCGTAGTGACGATGACGATTATCCAGTGACGATGATCCAGAGAAGAAGACTTGTGCTAGAAGACCTGTGTCGAGAAATACCTTCCTAGTTAAGAGGGAGTGTTGATGTATATGTAACTTCAGAATGTATTTCATATATGTATATTGTACTCCCTTAGAGATGGTATTATTCCTCTATATGGAAGTGTTTGTATTCCTATGGAGATGTTATTATTCCTCTATACGGAAGTGTTGTCATTTATATTGTAAGTGTCGTAACTTATACTTGATGGGTTATTAAACCACCTTGTTGGAGTCGGCCCTATATAATTCATGTGGGTCGAAGGGTTATTAGACCATCCTATTGGGGGTCGGCCATGTGGGTCAAAGGGTTATTAGACCACCCTATTGGGTGTCGGCCCAGTCAGCTTTATATTATGTGGTTAAGTTGAGGCCAACCTAGTAAAGGTTATTAGGCAAGTCAAGTCAAGTATAAATAGAGTACGGGAGGCGCTCTATTTTATCATTCTATTCGCACACACACTCTTTGGAGAGTGGCGCACTTGTGGAGGAGGAGAAGCTGCTGCTAGGAGATGTCTATCTCTTATGCTTAGGTTGTATCATTGCTCTATCTATCTCTGAGGAAGTTATTGGGGTTTTTCACCTTTATGGTTTTCCCCAAGTAAACTCTATGTCTCTTTTGTGCTTGCATTATTGTGTCTATGATTGATATGCTGTACATGTTGTTCTCTCAGTTAAGATCCTACATCAGATTGAAGTAAATTCTGAAAAACAAACACTTGGCTAGGAGAGGGATAATCATAATGGTCTGATAATTAGAGGGATTATTTTTATCGCCACTTTTGAAAATAGGAATGATGAGGCTCTGTGTCCAAGGTGTAGGGAACCCTTGCTTGACCGCTATCTTAAAGAGTTTGTGGATGTTCGGGATGAGAACAGGCCCCCCAATTTTAAAGATTTCTGCTTGGTAGCCTTCAATGTCTTTGGATTTTCCATTTTCTAAGCGCTTAACCCCGAAATCCCTGTCTTCTAATGAGAAAAATTATTTCGTTGTAAGAAGGGTTTGAATGTTATCTCTGATATCCAAGAATTCATAAATATTTTTAAGATAGGAATTCCAATCTTTTAAAGCAATCTTATTATCTTCTTTTGTTTTGCGAGTTAGAATTTTCCTCCAGAATTTCTTAGGAGCCACCTTGGAGAAGTGTAAAATATTTTCATGTCATTTACTAAAATAGTGCCTTTTTTTATTTCTTTTAAATAGGGTTTTGTAGTGATTTATCTTGTCTGTTTTTATCGATTATGCAGTAGCTTGCTTAATTTTTTTTCTCGCATTCTTACACTCTTGATCATACCGAGGATTGGTTCTACTATCTCTCTTATTAACTGAGACTTCAATAGAGAACTTGCTAATGTACGACAAGAGGGCTGTGATAAAATTATGGTAGAGATTTTTCTATATTCTCCACACTAAATAAAGGCCTATGAGCTCATGGTCATTTAAGATGTCAAAATCTATTAACTTGTTAGATAAAAGAATATCATAAATATATTTTGTATTATATTTATGTTGATATATTTTATATTATATTTATATTGATATATTCTATATTATATTTATATTGATTCCATATTTATAATGTTTAATATTTCCAACAACAAAAATATTCATCGTTTTGTTTAAATGAGAATTTTCAAAATACATATCTTTGTTCCGTTCTTAACAATTACACCTACAAATTATATTGAAACCATTATGTAAAGCTTTTATAAAAAAAATATAAGTAAAAACTCATATTTGTTTTTCTCGAAGGGTGTGAAGCATTGCATCTCATCAGAAATCAGGAAGACGTGAACACGAACTTTCATTTCTCTTGTTAATTTAATTTATGAGATATAAGCTGGTAATGTGCAACGTCAAGAAAGAATATGATAACATGTTATTGGAATTTAAAACAATTGACATTATGCTTTAAATAACTATCCCTTCATACAATTCAATACAAATTTATAACGAAGTGCAATGACATTCTTGCGCTTTAAATAACTATCCCTTCATAAAATTCAATACACATTTATAACAAAGTGCAGTGATATTCTTGCGTTTGGAACTACTGTTGGAATATGGCCCTGGTCTAGTCCATAAAATATTACATATCAAGCTTTAAATTCTCATTCTATTTTATCATTCTATTCTCACACACACTCTTTGGAGAGTGGTGCACTTGTGGAGGAGGAGAAGTTGCTGCTAGGAGATGTCTATCTCTTATGCTTGGGTTGTATCATTGCTCTATTTATCTCTGAGGAAGTTATTGGGGTTTTTCACCTTTATGGTTTTCCCCAAGTAAACTCTGTGTCTCTTTTGTGCTTGCATTATTGTGTCAATGATTGATATGCTGTAGATATGTTGTACATGTTGTTCTCTCAGTTAAGATCATAGATCAGATTGAAGTAAATTCTGAAAAACTAACACTTGGCTAGGAGAGGGATAATCATAATGGTCTGATAATTAGAGGGGTTATTAACATCGCCACTTTTGAAAATAGCAATAATGAGGCTCTGAGTCCAAGGTGTAAGGAACCCTTGCTTGACCGCTATATTAAAGAGTTTGTGGATGTCCGGGATGAGGACAGGCCCCCCAATTTTTAAGATTTGTGCTTGGTAGCCTTCAATGTCTTTGGATTTTCCATTTGCTAAGCGCTTAACCCCGAAATCTATGTCTTATAATGAGAAAAATTCTTTCGTTGTAAGAAGGGTTTGAATGTTATCTCTGATATCTGAGGATTCGTAAATCTTTTTAAGATAGGAATTCCAATTTTTTAAAGCAATCTTATTATCTTCTTTTGTTTTGCGAGTTAGAATTTGCCTCCAGAATTTCTTAGGAACCACCTTGGAGAAGTGTAAAAGATTTTCATGTCATTTACTAAAATAGTGCCCTTTTTTTATTTCTTTTAATTAGGGTTTTGTAGTGATTTATCTTGTCTATTTTTATCGATTATGCAATAGCTTGCTTTTTTTTTCTCGCATTCTTACACTCTTGATCATACAGAGGATTGGTTCTACTATCTCTCTTATTAACTGAGACTTCAACAGAGAACTTGCTAATGGACGACGAGAGGACTGTGATAAAATTATGGTAGAGATTTTTCTATATTCTGCATATTAGATAAAGGCCTATGAGCTCATGGTCATTTAAGATGTTAAAATCTATTAACTTGTTACATAAAAGAATGTCATAAATATATTTTGTATTATATTTATGTTGATATATTCTATATTATATTTATATTGATTCCATATTTATAATGTTTAATATTTCCAATAAAAAATTTCATCATTTGTTTAAATGAGAATTTTCAAAATACATATTTTTGTTCTTAACAATTACACCTACAAATTATATTGAAACCATTAACTAAAGCTTTTATAAAAAAAAATGTAAGTAAAAACTCATATTTGTTTTTCCGAAAGGGTCTGAAGCATTGCATCTCATCAAAATCAGGAAGACGTAAACACTACCTTTCATTTCTCTTGTTAATTTAATTTACGAGATATAAGCTGGTAATGTGCAACGTCAAGAAAGAATATGACAAATTTATAACAAAGTGCAGTGATATTCTAGCGTTTGGAACCACGGTTGGAATATCTCCCTGGTCTACTCCATAAAATATTACATAGCAAGCTCTAAATTCTCTCATTCATATATATATGAGAAATGCAAATGAAATTCAACCAGTTTCATAGCTCTGTCTTCTGATACATAATATTTCTCACATGTGCTGATACATCTACATTATCTCCCGAGAAAGTTCAACGAAATCGAAATCTACATAGTCATGGGGATTTTAAATTTCATGGACATCCATAGTGCTTGGTGTAGCAATAAAGCTGGGCTTCTCATCGCCAGCCATAATCACAATCACTGTCATTTCGTATTGATCATTTGAAAGATTTGAAATTTCCTCCGTCGTCTCATTCTTCCCAACATCACCATGTTCCAGATTATGATGCCCAGGTGATCTGTTATTTTCTGGATCTTCCGAAAAGCCAGTAGTACGCTCCTTCAAGTATGACCACGACAGAAGAACGAGAGCAAAGACTATAAGAACGAGCATGGCACCCAATCCACCGAACAGATACGGAAGTGGAGACTTCCATACTGATAAATGGCTGCTTTCTGCCCCTATATTTGACATTGTTCCTGCCCTACATTTCACACCCAAGATCCTTCATGAGTTCGGCATATTTATAGAGAAACCTACCAAGTTACAGTACTACACACAAGACTGCCTGGTCAATTGCTAATATTGCGTATAACACACTGCACCTGGACGTTTGTTCAGAAACACTGAATCTGGACAAAATTTTCCGTAACGTTGGTCCCAGATTGACAAGCATTATTTTAATTTCAACGGAAACCATTCACCCAATAAGTTCGTTGGGTGTGGGTAGTTGATCTTACGTACCATCAAATAATTGGCAAGCATTTCAATTTGTGTTTATTAAATAATTGGTAAGCATAAGTATGAATGGAATTAAATATGTTAAAAATATATAAATAAGAAATAACTATTTGTTTTGGGTTTAAATGAGTTTAAATGCTTAGTTTGGATTTTGTATAAAATTTATGGGATTTATTTTTAAATATTGATTAAAAAAAAAGGTAAGCTTATGATTTGGCTTAAAATATTTAGGTTGCATTTAAACATTTAGTTTTTGTTTAGAATGAATTTGTTATAAAGATTAAAGTAGTGATGATGATGATGATGATGATGATGAACAACTTTGGCTTATTAGATCTTCCAACTTTAGTAGTTGTGATGGATTCATTAATTTGTGTTTAGAATGAAATTTGTTATAAAGATTAAAGAAATGATTTATGATGATAATGATGATGATGATGCATGCACTAACATCAACTTTGGCTTATTAGATCTTCCAACTTTAGTAGTTGTGATGGATTCATTAGTTTGTTTTTAGAATGAAATTTGTTATAAAGATTAAAGAAATGATTGATGATGATGATGATGCATGCGCTAACATCAACTTTGGCTTATTAGATCTTCCAACTTTAGTAGTTGTGATGGATTCATATATCACATTAAAGTGGTTTTAATATTCAACCCTCGAATTTCTATATCACATTAAAGTAAGGGAAGGATTTGATTTTATTGATTTTATTTTAACAATGGCGATTTTCTTATTTAGTTTTGACCTTCTAGATTAGGGTTGATCACCTCCTTACAATATCTTAATTGTCTCTTATCTCCTAATTCTTTATCACAAACCAACTTATTTTTAAATTTAGATGTAATAATACTTTTAATATTTATCATTATTTTGCAAAGTGACCTCATCCTCAAATCCTCAATGTTTTGTAATTACTAGCATAGATCGGGGACATCTACTCAAAGTGCCGAGAGGGATAAAATCTCTCGAGCTTTTTTAGAGTGCAAATGTTGATGAAGCTTTTTAATTTATTTAATATGGATTTAATGTGTTTATATATATATATATATATATATATATATATGTCTTTGTAAATGTTTTAAATCTAATTTGAGTAGAGATTTTATTTTTAATAATAATTTATTATTTTTTAAAAATAAAACGTGTCAGCTAGAGAATGAGCATGGAAGGATTTACACATCCCTCTACTTGGTTGTAGAATGCATCTCTTTGGCCCAAAAGGATACCATATGATGTTTAACTAGAGTATGGAGCAACCTTAAGAAGCATCTTCTCTCCCTTTTCGTATCTTGTTTTTGTAGATTACGTCTCCCTTTTCGTATCTTGTTTTTGTAGATTACATACATAATCATAACCATGCTTATAATGGAGTAGAGTCTTCTATGAGGAAGATATGATTGCATGTATTTCCTTTAATTTTGAGACTATATGTTATAAAATATTTTCTTTATTTTCTTTATCCATCTTCCAAACTTCACATCCATATAAAATAACACAAGAGATGAGATTCTCAAAGAGAGAGATTTCTTTTTATCCCAAAAAAGAGGTATTTACAACTATTTTCAAGTCCATAATAAGCTTTCCACACCATTAATCCTAAATTAAAATATGTTTAGAGAAGATTTCAAGTAAATTTTTGGGTATTAAATTTTATTTCAAAAGTTCAACTAATTAAACAATGATTTACAAATAGATATTAAAAATTCAAAATATACATATAACATTTTCACATATGAAACTCTATTGCATCTTACAATAGTTCATTCATCATCATGTTTTTGTTGATGTTTTGGAGGGGAAGTATGTTAAGTAAATGATTAAATATATTTTTTTGAGAATAAAGATGGGTAGAGTATCCACTAGAAAGATCGAATTCTTTAAACTTCTATTAATATTTTTATTTCTTAATCTCCATTGAAATTTATAATTAAAACATAATTAAATGTTTTCCCATAAAAGAAGATATTTATATATAAAAAATTTTAATCTACCTACATATTTAATAAAAAAATATTTATATATTTGAAAGATTTAATGTAATTTAAATGGTTTTAAATTTCTAAGAGATTCTTAATGTAAGACATTTCAAAACTTAAATTTAACAAATCATTAAGGCCTTGACGCTTATCTATTTAAGCCATGCTCAGACTAGTCTCAACCGCCCTATTTTGTATCGTATTCAACTTACATTATGGGGACGCGGGGATAGCAGGTATTTTTACTGTCTCTTTTTATACGTGAAACAAATCAAAATTAATAATTTTAAATTTTAAAATAAAAAATAGTTATAAGACGATCTTAAGTATGTGGTGGTGGAAGAGGTTAAATAGATAAGGACAACTGCATAAAAAGTTAAGCCCAGACATAATCATATTTTATATTTTATGGCGCTCTGTGAATGCTTATCTATTTAAGCCTCAACGCTTATCTATTTAAGTTGTTCTCATTATAGTCTCAATCGCTTTATTTCACATTGTATTCAACTTAGTCTTACAAAATGAGGCAAGGGGATAACACTTATGTGTAATCCATATATAGATCATTTCAATTTTAAACTTATGGGAAAATATTGAAATGTGATGTCAGTTTCCAGTGAAATTTTTGGCAAAATGCTAAGAAAGTAGGATGCAAAATAATACACGTGGTTGAGGACTTGATGTCTCGGTCACTGCTGGAATTTGACGGGTAAAATGTCCGTCATGGACCATTTTTCCCGTCAAATATGATTTAGATTTTCATGTTCTCGTCAAATAAAACCAAGGAAATTGTAAAATGTTTTGTAAATGGATAAGAATTTTACCAAATTCCTAACCTTTATCTCGATGAATTACATGTGGGCTTGCACTATACAATGGAGGTTTTCTTTACTATTAAATGGAGCTTCTTTTACTTTAAATCATGCAAAAAAATAAGTTTTAGCCTTAGAACTAGGGCATCTATATATTGAGTTAGTTGTGGGATTCAAACCCTCAAAGTGAACACACGTTTTTTTTTTTTTCCCTTATGTCTCATTAAAGAATTGGAAAATTAGATTTTTTTCAATGTAAATATTAAATGATAAAGATATAAAAAAAAATGACTTTTGGAAATCAATTTGTATCTCATCCACAATACTAAATTTAAATAAAAATTTGATTTAATTTAATTAGGCAAAAAAATTTGATATATAAATTTATAATATATTAAGACTATTTTATTATTAAAATTAACAAAAATTTACCTACTTTATCCTTATGATTTAAATCAAGCTATACATAATACCAATGATTTTAATGTTGACGAAATTACACACCTTAATGGAGTTGAAAAAGTCTACACTTTAAGAGATTTTAAAACGTTTGCCCCTCTAGAGATTTGATGCTTCTAGATGCCGGGTAGATAAAGAATTAAAATCGATCTATATTGGTTTAATATGTAAATATCTAGTACTTGCTCAAATCCCTCCTATGTAAATCCTAGTTTATTCATGACTAAACTCCCACATCCCATAGCAAACATAGCAAGCAAGAAGTTTCCAATTTTTTTTTTTTAGTTAATTAATTGGAATATATATATCACTTTAGTTTTGAACTTTCAATTAGGGTTGACATTGTAAAATTTTATTTACTTAATATTTTATTATTGTATTAAAGTTCCATGTGCCTGGTTCTGAACCTTGGGTTACAAAAGAAATTGTAAAAGATTTATTTAGTTAATATTTTATTATTTTATTAAAGTGTCACATAGATTGCACATTGAGCACGAGCTTACACTTATCCCTCATACCGGGTTGTAGAAAGGGCCTTTAGGTACATTAATTAAGAAAAAAGTAAAAATTTATAAATAAATCTCAAAATAAAATAAATATATAAAAATAAAAATTATAAAAATATTAAATCAATATTTGTACTACTTAATAATAATAATAATAATAAAATCAAGTAATATAAATATTATTTTTACATCGATAGATGTTTTTATTTTAGAATTTGGGGTGGAATAGAACCTATGTTTTTCCTAGATTGCATGAGGATGAGACAAGTTTAATGTTCAAATTGATTTTATGGCAATCGTTATAAATTCAAAATAAACAATTATAAGCAAAAAGAATATCGAAAATAACTGATAGCTATGATGGATAACTAATAGCTCATGCATGGATAATGGGCAGTTCTTTAACAGAGAGGCAGTTTGTTGAGAGGACGTCTGTGTAACTATCGTGAAGAACAAGTAACTTATTTGCGGAACTTAGATTGTGACCTATTGGTGTTCACTAGCCACAAGTTAAGTGTCTATGCTAGTATTATAAAATAATTGGAGGGTGGAAAGCTTGCATTGGACTTTGAAAACAATCGTAGAGTAGCAAACTTGTGATTATTGAAAAAAATAAGTTCCTCTTTGAAATGCTCATCACTCTTGTTATCTTGTGAACTCAAGCACAAGATAAACAACATGGGAGGCCATAAAATTCCTAAAATTGCTTTAACTTCGACCCAAATCCATCTATGCCTATGACGTAGTTAAACCAATAGGGGATTGAAAAAAATGTCACTTTGAAAAATATCGATAACATTAAAAATATTATTGCATCAACGTTTAAAGAGAAAATATGGTGTGAGAAATATTTAGAGGTGAAATGAAAATTCCCATACTATAATGACGTCAATAGTTCACTAGTTTAGATTATCACAATTATCTCTTTGGTTTAACTAGCTCAAAGAAGAAAATTAATATTGCCAACATAAGAACTAGCCTCGTAAACCTTCTAACTCTTCAAAACTAGGGTGAGTTAGGAATGATTATCTCAAAGCCTTTTGAATAGAGGAATAATATTTTAAAGAAAACCAAATAATTTCTTTCTTTTTGTTTCTCTTAAGGCTAGATAGACTAAATGAGGAGTCGTCGTCGTCACCATCATTGGCATTGCCGTCATCGCCGCTTCCGTCATTGTTGCTGTCACCGTCGTCGTTGCCTCCATCATTGTTGTTGTCACCGTCGTCGCTTCCTCCATCATCATCATCATTCGTTGACGTCATCGTCGATGTTGTCATCATCGTCGCCGCCACCACCACCATCATTGCCGCCATCATCGTCATCACCATTGTTGTCGTCACCACTATCATCACTGTGTCTCTAAAGTTTATTACATATATATAAATAATAATGATTTAAATAGGAGCTCACTAATTTCTATGAAATATATTAATACTTTAATATTAATAAATGTAAAAAATAATAAGAATAAATAATATTTCTATTATATTTATTTTTTTTTACTTAAAAAAAAAAACTTATATTCTTGAGTAAAAGATAGATATATTCTTCAAGTTCTTACGCAAGACCAAGATACTTCCATCACTTTCAAAATGAGATTATATTCTAAATATATTCCTCAAGTGCTTATGCAAGACCAAGATACTTCCATCACATGGAATCTGGTAAGCTATTAAACACACTTCAAGACTTCTTAAAAAGTTCTCCACAAGAAAACTAAAGGACCATATACAAAAATGATTCATCACAATTCACCTACACCTATACCTTATAAAAAAAAGTACCTTGTTGGCATGGGATAGGTCTGCAGGAAGTGCAGAAGCCGACAGGTGCGAAAGGGTCATTTTGCGGAAAAAGGACCTTTTGCGGCTTTTGCAAAAGCATAAGATTTGTTAGTTGAGTCAGTCATGTGGACCATTTTGTAATAAGATGAAAGAATATAAATAGAGTAGGATTGTAACCCTAAGGGCATCAAAGTTTTGGAGATTGATTCTATCTTCTGGTTTTGGCTTTCCACAACATGGTGTATTGACGATTTCTGCGAGGTTAATTCTGCAGATTTGATGAATGAATGAAGATGTTCGCTTATGATATGAATTTTTTCTTTGTGCAATGATGCAATGATGAATAATGGGTTATGTGAATGTTTTCTGTTGATTATGCGAACATGTCGTAATCTAAAATAAGTATGTTATCTTGAATGCATGTGTTAGAAACTCTGAATGACTTAGGATGAGAATGATGAGTTAATAGTATGTTATGAATATGCTAATCTTTAGTTAATGCGAAAGTAATGTGTGCATATCCTCTATACAACTGTGGAAACTTGGTTCCAGCATCCGTCTTATCCACCTCGGGTGAGACTACACTTTCTCTGCAAGTGTTACTGGGAAGGGTTACACCTTTCCGGGCCAGTGTATAAGGGAGTTTGGGTTGATAGTTTGTTCGTGATAGTGCGTCAAAAAATGGTTCTGTTACCAGGACCTTAAGGAAGAAGAAAAGATGATAGGCTATGGCACCCGACAAAACTAGAGATCCAAGAGTGGTTCGACAAGAAGGCGGAGGAATTCGCGAAAAGTGAGAAGCGAGATCGTAAACAGACAGCAACTGGTTAGTTAG
>BSBM01001642.1:4397500-4582500 GCA_027924585.1 Larix kaempferi
ATTACTATTATAAAATATTAACAAATCTTGAGCTCTAAATGATTCTTCCATCCATCTAAGGGTAAGAAGATTTCCTCTACTAAAGACACATGGCCTCTGAGGGTATCATTCGCCTATGATTGATTATGTAATTTCCATTAGGTGGTTTTGAGTAGTATCTACATGTCTCGGGGCCTTGGGAATGATGTTATAGGGAAAACAACCATGCCTTTTTCCTTAAAGAAACAATTGGGGAATCTAGAGTGATGAACAATGCCTAGAGCACCATGCATGACCTTGCATGGATATCCATGCCACTATGTATCCATTTCTTGGAGCCTTGGAGACTTGGACATGGTCAAGGGAGGAGACTTGAATCTATATGCATAAAGGAATCTTATAGCCATCCAAGTCTAATAAGATCTCCTCAACCAACCACACATGACCTCTTGAGGGTATCATTGTTATATGATTGAGGATATTAACACCATTATGTGATTTTGAGAAGTATGTAGGTGTCTTAGAACCTCAGAAATGATGCTATAGAGAATAATACCATGCCTTTGGCGCTAAATAGACAACTAAGGAATCTAGAGCCCTAAACATTTCCTCAAAGCACCATGCATGCCTTTGCAAGGGTATCCATTGAGCTTTGTATCTAGGTGCTATGTTATTGAGGTCTTGGGCATCGTCAGTGGAAGAAATTTGAACCTTGGGCCTTATAGAAATATTTTATCCATCCAAGGATAAGAAGGTTTCCTCCACCAGCCAAACATGGCCTCCTAAAGGTATCATTGGCCTATGATTAAGGATGACAATTCCAGTAGGCGGGTTTGAAAATATGTATGTGTCTCAATTCCTTGGGAATGACATTCTAGGGGAAATACCATTCATTTATCCTTAAAGACCATTAAGGCATCCCAAACCATGAACAACGCCTTAAAGCACCATGTGTGACTTTGCAAGGGTATCCATGGCACTATGTATCCAAGTCTTGGGGACTTGGGGGATTGGAAATGGTCATGGGAGGAGGCATGAAGCTCAAGCTCTAATGGAATCTTCTAGCCATCTAGAGATAAGAAGGTTCTATCCATCAACAACACATCACCTTTCAAGGGTCATTGGCCTATGATTGAGGATGTTAGTGACATTAGGGTGTTTTTAGGAATATGTACATGTCTCAGGGTGTTGGGAATGGATTTCAAGGGAGGAATAACATACTTTTATCCCTAACGAAATAATTGAGGATTCCACAGCCATGAACAATGCCTCGAAGAACCACACATGACTTTGTAGGGATATCCATGGTATTATGTATCTAGGTCTTGTGGCATTAGGGAATTCAACATGGTCAATGAAAGAGACTTAAAAATAGGGCCCTAAAGGAATCTTCCAGCCATCTGTGTCAAAGAAGGATGCCTGCACCAACCACAGAGGGTCTCTTGAGGGTATCATTGATCTATGATTAGTTATTTTAACACCAATAGTTGGTTTTGAGCGTTAGACACGTGTCTCGGGGCCTTGGGAATGACACTCTATAGAAGAGGACCATGCCTTTGGCCCTACAGAAACCATTTAGGCATACAAAGCCATAAATAATGCCAGAAATCACCACACATGGCTTCAATAGGTATCTATGGCACTATGCATCCAGGTCATTAGGACTTGGGGCATTGAACATGGTCAAGGGATGGGACCTAAACCTCAGTCTCTAAAGAAATATTCTATCCATCGAAGGATAAGAAGGATACCTCAACCAACCACACATAGCCTCTTAAAGGAAGCATTGGATTATGATTGGGGATCTTAGTACAATTATATATTTTGAGTAATATCTACTTGTTTCAAGGCCTTGGGAATGATATTCTAAGGAAGAAGACTATGTGTTTGGCCCTAAATTAATTCTTATGGAATTTAGAGTCATGAACAATGTGTCAGGGAATCATGCATAACTTCATAGGGGTATCCATGGCACTATGTATCTAGGTTTTTTTTCCTTTGGGCATTGGACATGGTCAGTAGAGGACACTTGATCCTCAATCCCTAAATGAATATTTTAGCCATCTAAGGTTAAGGAGATGGTCTCCACCAACCACACATGGCCTTGGGAATGGAATTCTAGGGAAAAAACCATGTCTTTATCCCTAAAGAAACCATTGAATCATCCAGAGCCATGAACAATGGCTTAATGCACCATGCATGACTTCATAGGGGTATCCATGTCTTGGGGATTTTGGGGCTTGGAAATGATCGTGGGAGGAGATCTACAACTTTGGAACTAAAGGAATCTTCTAGCCATCAAGGGATAAGAAGGTTTCCCTCACTAACCACACATGGAATCTTGAGATTACCATTAGCTTATGATTGAGAATGCTTGTGCTATTAGGTATTTTTTAGTATTATATACATGTCTCTAGGCCTTGAGAATGACATTATAGGGAATCAGACCATGCCTTTAGCCATCAATAAATTGTTGAGGTATCCAAAGCCATCAACAATTCCTTGAAGTGCCACATATGGCTTCAAACGGTATCCATGGTGCTATGCATCTAGGTCTTATTTCCTTGATTCCTTCAACATGAATAATGGAGGATATCTAAACCTAGGTCCATAAAGGAAGCTTCTATCTATCCATGGTTATTAAGGTTTCCCCTACCAACAACACATGGCCTCCTAAGGGTATCATTGGCCTATGATTGTGGATGACATTGACATTAGGTGGTTTTGAGAAATATGCACATGTCTCAAGGCCTTGGGAATACAATTATATGGAAGAATACCATGCCTTTAATCCTTAAGAAACCATTTAGGCATCCAAATCCATTAATAATTCCACAAAGCACCACACATCACTTCGTAACGTATCCATGGCACTATGTATCGAAGTATTTGGGACTTAGGGCCTTGGCTATGGTCAAGGGAGGAGACTTGAACCTTGGATCCTAAAGGAATCTTATATCAATCTAGGGCTAAGAACATTCCCTCCACCATCCACACATGGTTTCTTGAGGGTATCATTGGCTTATCAGTGAGGTTGATAGTGTCATTAGGTGGTTTTGAGTAGTATTTATGTGTCTAGGGGTCTTGAGAATAATGCTATAAAGAATAAGACCATTTTTTTGAACTGAATAAATTGGTGTGGTATCCATAGCTATGAAAAATAACTCAAGGATACATGCATAGCTTCATAGGGGTTCCCATGGAACTATGTATCTAGGTTTCTAGTCATGGGGCCTTAGACGTGGTCAGTGGAGGAAACATAATCCTTGGGCCCTAAAGGAATCTTCTATCCATCCAAGGCTAAGTAGGTTGCCTCCACCAACCACACATGATCTCTTGAGTGTACCACTGGCCTATTATTTGGGATGTTGGTTCCATTAGGTTGTTTTGACCAGGAAGTAGGTGTCTTATAGTGTTGTGAATTGTGTTCCAAGGAACAATACCATGCCTTTATCCCTAAATAAATCATTGAGGCATCCAAATCCAAGAACATTACCTCAAAGCACCATGCATGACTTTGTAGGGTTATCTATAGCACTATATATCTTGATTGTGTGGCCTTAGGGCCTTGGACATGGTTAGTGGAGGAAACCTAAACCTCGGGATCTAAAGGAATCTTCTAGTCATCTAGGGCTAAGTAGGTTTCCTCCTAGAACAACACATGGCCTACTGAGGGTGTCATTGGCCTATGATTGAGGATGTTGGTGCCATTAGGTGGTTTTGAGCATTATGTAGATTCCCTGGGGCCTTGGGAATGACATTTTTGGGAAGAAGATCATAAATTTGGCCCGAAAGAAACCATATAGGCATCCAAATCCATGGGAAATGCCTCAAAGCATTATACATTACTTCGCATGGGTGTCCATAGTGTTATGTTTATAGTTCTTGTGGTCTTGGGGCTTTGTACATGGTCAATGGAGGAGACATGAACTTTGAATCTAAAGGAATCTTATAGCCATCTAGGGCTAAGCGTAACATACCTCAAGGTTTCCCTTGGGAAAGTGGGGTGAAAGAATACATGTTTCTTTGAGTTATATTTTCGATGAATAAAATTGAAAACTTTGGTAATGTTTGATCTACGTGAAGTCCATAGTAATTAAAACCATCTTAATGATCATACAACTACTTCATTATCACATTTCAAACAAACTCATATATAAACACTCATCAAATTTCCTCACCATCAATAAGGAGAATAAAACATATATGAGTACAACAAAGGTGAGACCAATAAGCATAAAAAAAATCTCCACAAAGAACTTTATGTATGATGAGGGCTAATAGTCCACCCACCCGTTAATGGTAAACTCAAAAGTCCCTAACAAAAGTTAACTATATTAGTGAAATCATTATCTAAACAATGTGACTAAAAAAGAATCATCCTTCACCCATATTAATCACTTGACATAGCATAATGAACAACAAAAACATCACATCATACATGAGAGGAAAACACATATCACATTATACATGAACCATGTGACTAATCAATAAATTATCCTTTACACAATTAATCACTTGACCATAGCATAATGAACAGTAAAACATCAGAGAGACACATATACATGGTTCACCCACTCCTTGGGCTACATCCACAAAACCGGCGTATCTTATTTTATTACTCAAAATAGAGGATTACAATAATAACCACAGAGATCCTATACCTGGATCTCAACGATACATGAGGTCGCACATAATTAGAACCCGACAGAATCATATGTAAAGATACTCGACAACCTATAATGTGATAGCCAACTTCGGCAATATTTATATATATGACAACATATAAAGTAAAACTCGATATCCAAAAACAATATTTACAACTTAGGAAAAGAAAAAATAATTCTTTCAAGATCGAGTGATGGGGCCTTGGCCTTAAGCCCCTCATCAGGTCCATTTACACAGTTACAATTACATTTACCAAACTAGTAATAATAGTAATAGGGGTCAAATTTGAGGGATGTTACACTAAGAAGCTTTCATCCACCAAGAAACCCCCCCTAAGAAACCAAAGCCTCATTCCATAAATGAAGGCTCTAGTCATCTATGTCCAAGAACAATGACCTTAAATACCATAACTGACCTCTTGATGGATTCAATTGCATTTGAGTGGTGATATGGATTCCATTAGCACTTGTTGAGCTATGGGTATTGATCTTGAGTACCTTGACATGGTTGGAGTGGGAAACTTGGGCCTTAATGTGAAAATGTTTCTCCCATAGAATGTGTATGGCCCTTTTACAATACCTAGGGAAGAGACAATACACTCAACACTTGATAGTATGGTCATCCATAAAGAAAAACACTTAGCATAGAGGGTCCAAAAACACCAAAAAATAAATAAGCTTGAAAATATTTTAATTGAGAAACTCTCTATTAAAGCCCAACAACTTTGAGATGGAAACCATGGAAATCACATGTGCAAACTTACACAACAAAATGATATATGCTTTTTCCTTTTATTCATTTTATTTTTTCACTTTATCTCTTACTACTCCAAATTATGGCCATAACTTTAGTGTGATCCGCCTATGTGTGCAGGGAGAATGTAATGATACGCTTTTTCTTTTTATTCATTTTCTTTTTTTTTCACTTAGTCTCTTACCACCCCAAATTATGGCCATAACTTTAGTGTAATGCACTTATGTGTGCACAAGGAATGTAATGCAAGCCCTACACAATTAACCACTATGTATGAATAATCCATAACAACTTTAAGAATTAAATTGTGGTAATGGGTGAAAAATTCTAATCCCAAAACAACTTTAAAAATTAAATTGTGGTAAGGGTGAAAAATTATTCATTTATGAGAAGTAGATCTAACAATTTTTTGACTTTAATATTTTATGTTTTTTTTCTTAAATTTATTTATTATGTTCTTTCAAAAATTACATAATAGTTCTCAAATTTTCTATATATATAATTTTTTTCAAACAATTATATTTAAGAAAAAAATTTACACCAAAAATTACAAGCTCAACTTTTACCTTCATATTCTAACCTTATAAAAGTTATTTAAAATTTAACTTGATATTACAAAATTTAAAAAATAGTTTAACTTTAGAAATGATATAATATTTTCATTCAATTTTTCATATATATATTATATTTTTTTTTAAATAAAAATATTTAGAAGTTTTTTTATAGACAAAAAATATGAGCTCAAATTTTATCTTATTTAAAATTCAACTTAATATTACAAAATTTAAAAAATCATATCAATTCTAAAAATCAAATTTGATCTTATTTAAAATTTAACTTAATAATACAAAATTTAAAGAATCATATAATTTTAAAATGATACAATAGAGTTTTATTTTTCACTGAAACAAAATGAATATTCTATAATTTTTTAAAGACAAAGTACATTTAAAAATTCATAAATTTTATATAAAAGTTAATTAAAATTTAACTTTAAAGTATAAAATTAAAAAATTTATATTAATTTTAGAAATGATATAATAATTCTAATTTTTTCATTATTTAAAAACAAATTATTATTAGAAAAATTACAATGAAAAGAATATTAAAAATTACATAAAAATAAAATTAAAAATTACATTCGAGGAATTATAACCATTGCAATTGCCATTATAATTCATATTTAAACTTAAAGGCTAGTGCTATATAACTATGGATATATAACTTCTATTGAAAAAAAAAAACTATGGATATCTCACTTGGATGAACACAAATCTATTTCGACTAACGGTCAAAATGCAAAGTGATCTGCAAATCTCAACAACCACTATTATTATCAATAGCTCAATAAACTGCATTGAGTTGGCGTGATGGACAACCGAATGAACAGCCAGTCAGGTAGGAGGTGTCTCCTAAAAAATTGAACCGCATTTAAGATTTCAGTTGGCGTGAGCCAAATGGAAAGTCACTCACGTCGTGGGTGAATCTAAAAATTTCCCTCCAAAGCAATGCATTTTCCTTTCCCTCCAAAGCTATGCATTTTCCCCCAATTTACTCGTACATGTGGGCTATGCATTTTTCCCCAATTTACTCTTGAATGCTGAATGCTGCCTTGTTAAGTGCTGGTTACTCCAATTTACCCAGTTTACTTAATCCTGGATGCTTGGATGCTTGCTTGTTGAGGTTGGTTACTCCATTTTTCCCCAATTTACGTGCATGCAGCTTGCTTTGCTGGTCTGTTATGTGCTTTCTCAACTGGTCTGATCCGTTTTGTAGCTTGCTGGTCTGTTCGGTGCTTTCTCAATTGATCTGGGCAACTTTGGTGATCACAGGTATGTTAATTTCTTACCTATATTATAAATTAATTGCATAAAATCCAATATATTGAAGAATATACTGTGTTTTTGAAAAACATCGACTAGGACGAATACAGTGAAGATCTGATTTGGAAAGGAGCTTTGCATTGGTCGTAGTTTAGGCAAATTAAGAAATGAAGATTTTGTTTCCTTGTCACACCTATAGGAACTTTGCAAGGAAGATTTTTATTTTTGATTAGTAAAAGTGGATGACCATATTCGCTGTGGTTTCTATTTATGCATATTAAGCAGTCCCCAATAAGAAAATAGCAATTTAGAGTGCCTATAGGAAATCTGGAAGGAAGATTTTTATTTTTGATTAGTAAAAGTGGATAACCATATTCGTTGTGGTTTCTATTTCTGCATATTAAGCGGTCCCCAATAAGAAAATAACAATTTACAGTGCCCAGGGTATAAAGAGGCTGGATTTCCATGCCATAACTGAGTAGCGTCGGTCTAGTAATTTGTCCTCTGCTATTAGTGTCCCCATCTTTTGGCCAAGCTATTTGGTTTAGCTCAAGTGCTTCCGAGTGTCTCTAGGCAGCTGAGTTCTAAACTAGTGATAGAAATAGAAACTAAAGTCTGAGGTTATGGTGAGACTGATAGCTTTCTTGCAAGGTTTATGAAGATGTTATATCGCATATGCTCATTCTATGACTGCATAAGATTCAATTAATTCTTCAACAGTTTTGTTTAGAACTACCAACTCCACGGAAATTTTCTCTAATACTACCTATCTAAAAAGAAAAAATGGTGAATATTTTTGGTATATACTTTAGAGATAGTAGAAGTTTTTGTATTTCTCCTAAGTTGCTCGATTTCTTGATGCTCTAGTACAAGCACAAAGCTCTCAGGCCTCAAAATGAATCATCAGTTACCACGAACTGTTGTTGTCAAGACTTCTCTAGTGTTGGGACACTCAAGTCCTTTTAGTTATCGTTTCCTTTGTGCATGAACGTGATCTATGTCTAAAACTGATAAGCACTACTATTTTTGACTAATTTCTTCAAAACAACAGCTCCAAATGATTGAAATTGGAAGCATCCAGAGCTGGGAAAGTGGGTTTCTGTATGTTTTGTGCTTTCATTTGAGTAATTTTAAGTGGGTTTCCCAGCTTTGTATGGTACTATTTTCATATTATTTTGAGCCATCGTTGACAGAGGGTGCAAGAACCTCAAAATGTCAAAAACCTCCCAAATCCAAGAACCTCCTTGAGAACCAAATTGTATGTAGAAGGCAGGTCCTGAAGATAATACTCTGACGCCGATACCTGTGTTGTGTGAGCGATTTTGTTCCCCATCATCTTTTTTTTGTTCGATCAATAGCTGCGACTGACTCAGGTTAACAACAGTGTGATCGATTTGTGTTCCCCATCATGGTGGTATTTCTAAATTCCCTGAACATTTTTTTTTTCCTTGGAAAAAATATTCATCCATAAAAATTCAAAATCACAAGAACTCTACTTTAACTGTCGGAAACAAAATTTGGATTACAAGTGTAATTACTCAACCTCGAGATTAGACTTCACTTCAACTGATGACAAGTCATTTTGTTATGGACCAACATTGCTTTACTGAGATACACCAAGCCATTTAGAGAAATTCTCAAATTCTGTGTAGTCACTATCTGAAACCATGGTTTTGTACCAATATTTTCCTGCTGCCTTTATTGCATCCTTGTTTTCCTTTGGTTCCTTCCTCTTCTTGTCGAGCTTCTCCTGCTTGGCCTTCGCACGCTGTTCCTCGGCCAAGAGTGTCATTCGCCTAGCAATTTTTGCATGTGGGTTGAGCTTCAGAAGAGCACCCAAGTTCTTAAGCGGGTTCTTCTTGAGCGGCTTACGGTGGATTTCCCTGTTGATGGGTTTCACAACAGACTGAATTTCATCAAAATTCACAATCCTTGTCAGATCGGAATTGACCATCTTCGCACGAGGCAAAACATATCCCTTCTTCTGCAGGGACTCCTTCTCAAAACCCCCAAAAGTACTATCAAGTTTCTCAAAAGCAGACTTCGTCCAAATTATAAAACGACCCAAATGCGCACCGGGAGCAAGCTTCAACAAATTCAATCTATCAACACAAGCGATCTCCACACCCGGAATAATCCTAAAAGCCTTAATAAGCTTGGCTCCTTCAGTGGCATAAACAATCAGAGGACCCTTGCGTGAAACATAACGCCTATTCCTCATCTTACCCTTACATTACTTCCACGGCGTTCATTATTAAATATATATCACATAAATAAGAAATGCAAAAATGACAATGGCTGAAACCCCAGATCCTTGCGAATCTTCAAAGGCATTCAACATTCAGCAATATATCGCATACACCCTAAACTAATTCCTATCTATATGTATCCAAAGAAAGGAAAGAACAGGGATCACGTACTAGCCTGTTGATGGTAAACCGGTGAATAGTAAAAGATTTTTCTCTATACAAATGGAATAGTGTAGAACTAGTCTCTAAATGCTGGCCTAAACAATTAAAAACCCATACTTCTACAGACATGTACGTGCATATTAGCACACAGGAATGGATAAATGTTGTTCCCTGTAAAGATAAGCTGCGTCGTTCTAATGTCTGTGTCATATTGATGACAACAAAAAGGTGTACCGTTTTACAACATTCATCGCCATGCCATGTGGAACAAGGATTATATGGATGTATTTTTTCCATGGGTGAAACTTTGATCACGTTTGCTCATAGGGTTTCCATCATATGTGATTGTACTCACAAACAGGCAATTAGACAAAACTTCTAATGCTCTATTCAACTATTCCCGTCTTCATCTTTTAACTATTGCTATCCTCATCATCAGTACATTATCCTGACAAAACTTAATCCTTGGTCGACTACTGCTATTAGTTACAGGGGCACTGTAGTGGATTAGGAGGCTTATGAGGCTTATGCAACCATTTCCTCTCCATTGTCTATTTAAATGTTGTGTAACTCTTAGCTGGGTGGATAAGTGAATTCCTTCCTTGGTGAAAGTGTACCTGTAACCCGGCAACCATTTCCTCTCCATTGTCTATTTAAATGCTATGTAACTCTTAGCTAGGTGGATAAGCGAATTCCTTCCTTTGTAATCACATTTTAAAATTTCAATAACCATTTGATTAACCATAGTTTTGAATCCATATCCCCGGATTCCAATTACTTAGCTGCATTAATTATGAACCAGTGCAAAAAAATTTCAATCGATTCTATTTCTAATTTTTGATCCTTTAATGTAGTTTAATTCCAGAGTATATGATTGCATTATTTATTAATACATTACTTAATCACCTTACACAAATTACACACTCAGCCACCGTTGATTTCAATCAGATCGATGGTGTAAACTTGTTTGAGTTTTCCAAGATAATTTTACCTGCCACAGTAATCGTGACCACTCCCTTGTTCAATCCGACGGAGCAAAATCGATTTGACAGCGTTTCCGTCTACTTTACGCTGGTTGTGGAGCATCCAGGAGATTTAGACTTGTGTAGAGTTAGGGCTTCTCTCACGAACTCCGCGATGGGGAATTAGATCGTTCCAATTGGTGTTAAACTCGGTGGTGGATAGCTAACGTAGAGTTCTTTTTTCTCTTACAGGAAGCCACCAGGATTAGTGTTATATGTGTATTTTTACCCTTTCTTCCAAGCTGTGGCGATCGGTAGCCTGTCCTCTTGTTGCTCTTACGTGGATATAATCCTTTCCAGACTCGGCCTTTGGTTCCTTCATGACAATGCTGGGCAGCAATTCCGGAGGCTCCTGCATTATGACATCTAATTTAGGGTTCGATTTCTCTTCCCAATCTTTGGTAGCACATGAACCTGGCCGAGATTTGCTTCTGTCGCTCTTCAATGTATGAAACCACAAGTTAAATAAAGCTATAAATAAGTAATGAAAGGTAAAATGGAGGATATTGCCCAAAATCACCAGCTCTAAAAACACAATGTAGGAATTTTTAAACCGATATCTTATAAATTTCGGTGATTATCATCTATATGTTTTTAGATAGAAGGAATATTGATTTTATGGGGTTAGTTTAAAATTTAAATAAATATCATCCCAGGAGATTTAGACTTGGAGCATCCAGGAGATTATCATCCATACCAGAACCTGGGAGGATTGCCAATTCATAGCATTACACAATTTATTCAGACATTCAGTAATTATCAAAACACTACTTTTTATGTCAACCAATTCTCATCGTCGGCTGGAGTATGTGAAAGGACAAAGAAGTATGGCTATTTCAGTTGTTCAGGGAGGTGTAAATGTTTGCAAATCAAGAATTATAAGCTTTGAACGCACAGAATTTCTACCTCAAGGTTGGACCAACTATTTTTTTTCATGCTATATTTTATTTTTATGTTTTCTCTTCTTTTAAATAAGACTATCAAAACTTCTCTTGAAATAAATGATTAGAGTGTGCACAATTTGGTAAGAACATAACAGGAAGCTCTGTATGTTTTAGACTTCTATTTATCCCGTTGCCAAATTAGCAGGAAATAAATTCTTCAACAGCAAATGGTTCAATATCATTTTAATCTTCCCTAAACATACCTTTTGCCAGATCTTAAATTCTTCCATCACTTCATCTTCTACCTATTGAAAATGCTACTCCATCTCCCAATCACTCCTTGGGTGTCGAAGCTTTTGAGCTTGGTCATTTTTCCCCGTGTTCCTGGACAGTAGGTTTCCATCACCTCCTTCCTTTGGCTCGGAGGTCCATTCTTTTTAAAATGCTACATTGCCTGCCTTAGGATTTGATCAGGTTCCCTTTACTGGAGCAATGATCTGCTTCCTGATGCATTATCCTCCTGTCATAATGTTGAGCTCTTGCCATCCAAGATCTTATGGACCATGTTCTCTTTAACTGCCTGTTCAGAATGTCCTCCCCTTGCCAAGCAGATGTTTTATTTCTTTTAAGATTCTTGACACCATCTTAGTTGGCTCCCTTGACCATCTTTATTTTTTAGCAAGATTTTTCTCTCCCTTAGAAGGCTGACAAAGACAATGGAAAATGATGTTCTTCATAATCCAAAACTTACCTCCATGGTATTCCTTGAAACTGCCTCGTCCTCCAGAGGACCCATACCACGATTGAGCCCAGCACAGATTCTAGTGGAAAAGTCGTTGTCTTGTTAACTGTAAAAGAAGAGAAAACTCCCATTAGAGTTTCCTATTGCTACTAGTATATCTTCTGTCCAAAAATGAAAGGGCAGATTAAGAAGCCTTAACCCAAACTGTGAATATTCTATATTCCTTACAAATTCCAATTAATATTTAAGGTTCTATGTAGTCTAATTTTTTTGTAGGTAATTTTAGTTTTGGTTATTTATTGCACTATTTTCTTTACTTGAAATCCTTTGAGACTACATATTTATATTTTTCATTGCACTAGATCAATATGAGTAAACTTCTTTGTTGAATTTTTTAGGTTCCAATGTCAGACATAACAATCCTGAATATGGCACATATGAATGGTGGCAAATGGATGTTTTTTTCTCATGCAATCGTTGCTATGGTAGAAGACGTCAAAAACGACATGTTGAGAGTAACCATTTAAAGATAAATGGTCCTATGGAAGGATTTTTGGAGGGTGGTGAAGAAATGAATATAGAAATGCCCACTAGAATTCAAAATAATGATGAAACTATTGGAAGCAACAATAGTTTACCCAATATGGTTGGTGAAGGAAGGATTGATCATAATCCCAACAATGAGAGTATACAAGATGATTGTATGGAAAATGATGGTTCTAATGATGACCATCGGGATGGACAAGAACAAATAAATATCGAACCCAATGCAAGAGAGATTCTAAATTCAATTAATCTAGACACTAATGGAGAATCTCATGATAACAACATTCTACATATGGCAAGGACACCACTTTACCTAGGTGCACGATGCTCTATATTGCAAGCTGTGTTATCCCTTCTTAACTTAAAAGTTGTCCATGGATGGACAAACAATAGTTTCACTGACCTTCTACAGTAAGTGTGTTTTTTGTTGAAAGGAAATTTCAAGTTTATTCTCAATAAATATTTCTAGAACTTTAATGCCACTCTAAAATTTATCTTATCATTGTTGATGGCATTGTTATAGGTTGTTATTAGGCATGCACCTTCCAATTAATAACAAATTTCCTAAATCAAAATATGAGATCATGTCATTAACAAAGGATTTAGGCATGGATGTTGCCAAGTCTTATGATGCATGTCCCAATGACTGCATGCTATATTATGGAGATGGAAAGGATTCCTTAGATTAGTGCCCAGAATGCGGTGAGCAGAGGTACCATACAAGTGCATCATCAAAAAAGGTAGGACGGAAGGTACTTCGCCATATACCTTTAGCCCCACAATTTGAGAGGTTATTTGGATGCAAGGGAATGTCAGAGCTCATGGATTATCATGTGAGGGGAAGGAGCACAGATAGTGTTATGAGGATGCCAGCTGATGGAGTTGTATGGCATAAGATTGAGGAGAAGTGGCCAATTTTCAAAGATGAACCGAGAAATGCAAGAATATCATTAGCATTGGATGGTGTGAATCCTTATGGAAATCAATCAACACAATCGTCTACATGTCCAGTAATTGCTATCAACAACAACATACCCCCATGGTTGTCAACAAAAAAGGAACATGCTATGTTGACATTGATCATACTAGGTTATACTTTATGGAAATGCATAGTATTGAGTCCATATGGTAATGGAGAGTAATTAATGATGCAAATGACAAATTGAAGTTAATTTTTTTACAGGTCCAAATCAACCTAAATGCATGGACACATACTTCGAACCTCTAATAGACGAGTTATTGATGCTTTGGCAAGGAATGCATATGAAGGACGTATCGCGTCCTATTGGTTCAAGGATATTTCAATTTCATGCAATGCTTCTCTTCACAATTCATGATGCCCCAGGTCTATCAATGTGTTGTGGTGAGTTATAGTTGGTGTTAATCACTTCATGTTGTATTTATTGATTTTATTTATTTCATAATAACACCTTAAATTATTACTGATCTTGCATATAAAAATAAAAGGCCTTCAGACTAAGGGATCTTATGGATGCCCAACATGTGGGCCTTGCACCTCATCTAGAAGATCGCGACATTTGGGAAAGACAATATATGATGAGTATAGAATGTTTCTAAAGATTAATCACCCATATCGTGTACGAGATAAGGATGAATTTGGTGGGAAGGAGTGCCTTATCAGAGCACCTTTGAAGATGAATCCCAAGAGATGGATGCATGCATATAGAAACACAAATGGTAATTCTCATGTCCATAGTTGAAATGTTATAAAATAACATCTCAAAATAATGGATTTGGTAAATTTATTATGATTTTTCTTTGTGATAGGATCCCTTCCTCCAGGAATGACTCGAAAGACAATATTTTCACAGTTGCCATTCTATGAAGACCTACCTATTGTTCACATGTTTGACACAATGCATATACGGGAGAATGTATCTTCTTGCTTATATAATATGTTATTTGAGAAGAGTTCAATACATGGGAGACAACTAAATAAGCTACAAGTGAGGATGGACCTCAAAGAGGTAGGAAGAATGCCTCATCTTTGGCCAGATGATGATGGTAATTTTGTAGATGATCCATGGTCTCTCACAAAGGAGGGTAAAGGGCAAATGATTAAATCCATAAAATCATTAAGATTCCCAACAGGTTTTGGAGTGAATTTTAAGAAGGCATTCACAAAAGGAAATGAACTTACTGGAATGAAGACCCATGATTGGCATAATTTCCTTAGGGTACGTATGTGCACACTCATTGAAGTTATTTATATTATATGTTATCTGCCTTTAATTTAATTTTTTATTTCATGTGTTATTAATCAACTTGAACATTCTATATGCAGTACCTATTACCCGCCTGCCTTCCAAATAATATGGATGACAACATTAGGAGGACAATCTACAAGCTGAGTAAATTTTTTAGGTATAATGCATGGCCGATATAAGAAAAAGTGTATCTTCATGTATAATGCAATACAATAGGAAGTTGGTCATCTAAAATATTTTCTTCATTTACACAAATGTGGGTTTATATTAGTTATTTCTATTTTAGGTGGGTCACTTCAACAGAGATACACAACAAAGACCTAAAGTTGTGGAAGAAAGAAGTCCCCATTCTAATGTGTGACATGCAAAAATATTTCCCAACAAGTTTCTTCAATGCACAAGAACACTACATTGTGCGTCTATTACATGAAATAGAGATGTGTGGACCAGTTCAAACAAGAACAATGTTTCCCGTTGAGCATTATTTAAAGGTTTTGAAAAAGTTTGTAAAGCAAAAGGCTCGTCCTGAAGGTTCCATGCTTCAAGGGTACATGTTGTTCAAATCAACAGTTTATCTCACCGAATTGTGCAAAGAATTAAATATTGAAGGGCCACAACTATGGGACTCAAAACAAAGTGAAAAAGTTGAAGGGCATGTATTCATAGGACGAGCAAAAACTAGGAAAATTAAAGGTGATTAAACTCATATCCATATATGGTACAAGTGTCTAAATTTTTATTATGATGGTATTTAATGTGTTTTATGTTTGTGATTGTAGATGCTACTGAAATGGAGGCTTTATTACTATATGTTGCAAGAAACAATGAGCACACAAATGTTTGGAGGGAGGACTATCAAAGGCATTGTGATGCCGAGCAGAGACGTTGTTTGTCATATGTATCTCGGGGTGGTCATAATTCATCGGCATACTCAACAATAATGAAAAAATTTGAAAAGGATTGGCCACCAGCTATTAGTTTAAAATATTTCAGGGATAGAGTAGCAAGGGCATGCAGAGATAATGATGAAAGGGTTACTACATATGCATTGGACATTCTAAAGGGGCCAGAAGAGAATAAGGTGACACATTACAAGGGGATGTGGTACAAGGGTCGTCATTATCGTGTTCAAAAGGTAGATGAAAATTGACAAACATTTGACTGTGGCATTGCTTCATATTTTACAGTAGATTGCCAATCACATGTTCATGATGGAAACTTAAAAATAGACACCTTGCGATACTATGGATTAGTTGAAGATATCTTAGAGATTAACTTCAGATCTTTCAAGGTGGTTCTATTTAATGCTAAGTGGTTTAGAAATATTGTGGTTGGAAATCATCCAACAACATGTATGCATGAGAATGGATTTTTCCTCATCAACCATACTAGGTTTGAGCAAACAGATGAACCATATGTTTTCCCTGACCAGTGTGAACAGATATTTTTATGCTGCCATCCTACAGAATGCTCAAAGTCATTTGTTATTGAGTATAATCCTAGATCAATAAGATCCTTTCAACATTTACATGAAGACCAACCTATCCTGGAGCAAATGTCATCTGATGATAGCTCAGATGATGAGGTTAATGGACAAGAAGACATGATTGGACCTTACAATGTATATTCAACTTATTTTGATGACTAATGAGAAATTTTATGAATATTTCTATTTGAAAAAAATGTCCATTGGTTTTGAATTAGGGTTGTTTTTTCATTTAAATCTATTGCATGGATATGTCTAGGAAACTCATTGAGAGTTCTTCTAACATCCAAAAGTTGCAAAACATTTTTTTTTTAATTTGTCTTCTAAAGATAATCTAGAGAATTGATTAGGTTCAAAATCTTGTACATTTTCATTTTAAGATATGTATTTAGCATATAAGATACAATTTTTCATATTTCATAATTAATATTTTAAAAGTACATAAATTAGGAAACAATTCTCATATTTAAGGATTTTAGGTTTCCGTGGCTTGCTGTGTTTGAAAAGGTATTCGGATGATCCACGGTGGTCATTTTCGTAGTCGACGTTTTGAATCCCAAGCTGGATTCATCATCAGGACAGAATATGTTGTAAGAAGTTGCTCATCTGCATATAAATAGTTAGGGATGCCTTCTCATCTTCTCGTCTTTTCATCTTCTACATCTTCATCTTTTCACATTCAACTTCAACCATGATGTTCTAGAAATTCTCCAAATTCCTAATCAAACAAATTAAAATCATTATTGAAATAATGATTATTAAAACATTTACTAGCTAATTAATAATTGATAATTGATTATTAATAATAAAATCAAATCATTAAATGACCTTCACAATAAAACTATATAGTTTTTATCAAAATCAACCAGTCACATTAATAATCAAATATTAATAATAATTATTAATGGTCCATATGATTATTAAAAACCCTTACTAATGAATTAATACAATTATATAACAGTAAAGGTTCAAATAAAGATTAGCTAACTAATTAATAATTGATTCTTAATAATAAAATCAATATTAGCTAGCTAATTAATAATTGATTCTTAATAATAAAATCATTAAAAATTATAATTAAATGACCTTCACAATAATAAAATAAAACTATATAGTATTTATTACTCCAATCATACTAATCATCAATTATTAATAATTAATTAATGGTCCATATATAACAAATGAATAATTGAATGAATAAAAACTCACCGATGAAATGGATAAGACGAGTCAGAGGCCAGTGATAGAAACATACCTGGTTTTATCCATTACCTTCCTTGTTTACCAGAGGTAGCCATCTCTCGCTTATTTCAAGTCCCCCATCTCTATTTAGGTTGTTCGGGTGCTTTATGATTTCCAAGGCCTCTCTCACCCTTCGTTTGTAGTAGTGGTCCTCCACCGCGAGTACCTCCGCGTTTTCCAAGCAGACCTGGTGTTTAGTTTTGAGGGAATGCTCTGCGAGTGCAGAAGTGTTTGCCCTCTCTCTTCTTATGTCCGCCCCATGCTCTTTCAATCTAGTTTGAAAAGATCGACCTGTCTCTCCTATATAGCTCTTTCCACACGAGCAGTTTACCTTATACACCCCTTTATACTGGTGCCAATCAACCTTGTCTTTCACCGACCTCATTTTCTGTCTAATGGTTTCCATAGGTTTGAAGGCAGTCCAAACTTCTTTTTTCTTTAACACCCTTGCAATTCTGTCGGTTACTCCTTGGATGTAAGGGAGGAAAGCCTTGCGAGTCTTCCTCTCCTTTGTGTGTTGAGTCCAGTTTTCTGCTTTCTTCATTGCCTTATGGATGTCCTTGTTCTTGTATCCCAGGTTACTGAAAACGGTGGTTAAGTGGTCTTTCTCTTTTTCAAGATGCTCCTTGTCAGATATGCGGAAAGCTCTCATGGCTAAGGTATTGATTACCCCAATTTTCTGAGAGGGGTGGTGGTGTGAGTGAGCGTGCAGGTAATCAATACACTTTCTGAAGAAGACAAGGAGGATGTGAGACTAGACTGTGCAATGATCCTGAAAAAAGCCAAGCTCCCAAGAGATAACCTCAGCAAAAATGAGCGTAGAGCCCTCAGAAACCTGAGAAATAATGAAGCGATTGTGGTACTCAAGGCAGATAAAGGAGGAGCCACGGTGGTGATGAACAGAGAGGACTACAACAAGAAGATGATAGAACACCTGGAAACTAGTGGCAGCTATAAAAAGTTACCTGGAAATCCAATTTCTAGGGTTACGAGAGAGGTAAGAAAAGCCATTAAAGAATCTAGCATTGAAGAGAGGATTAAAAAACGCCTCATGCCTGGCAACGAGATCACGCCCAGAATTTATGGCTTGCCAAAGATTCACAAAGAAGGGGTTCCTCTTAGACCAATTGTGAATACAATTGGTTCCCCAACCTACCACCTCGCCAAATATGTAGCCAGTTTATTAAGCCCACTAGTGGGGAATACAGACTCGTTTATCAAAGACTCCAAGGATTTCATTAACATCATCAAGGAGGAAAAATTAGACGCACATGACTTACTAATAAGCTTTGATGTTGTGGGTCTATTTACCAAAATTCCCCTCAATGAAGCAGTGCAGGTGTTATTCGAAGTAGCGGATTCAGATACTGCAAAGCTGGCAGAAGTATGCCTCCGATCCACCTTCTTCAGCTTCAGAGGTGAATTCTATGAGCAAACTAGCGGGGTAGCAATGGGGTCCCCTTTGTCACCAATTGTGGCTAATCTCTTTATGGAACACTTCGAAACGAAAGCCCTTCATTCGTTCCCTTTACAACCCGCAAGGTGGAAAAGGTATGTGGACGATACCAATGTGAGATGGCCCCATGGGATTAACGAGCTTAACAAATTTCATGAGCATCTCAACCAACTCTCGGAGGATATTAAGTTCACTATGGATATTGAAGAAGATGGTAGCATCCCCTTCCTCGACGTGCTAATAAAGAAAAATGAAGATGGAACCCTAAGCCATGGTGTCTACAGAAAGAAAACCCACTCAGAAAATTACCTGCACGCTCACTCACACCACCACCCCTCTCAGAAAATTGGGGTAATCAATACCTTAGCCATGAGAGCTTTCCGCATATCTGACAAGGAGCATCTTGAAAAAGAGAAAGACCACTTAACCACCGTTTTCAGTAACCTGGGATACAAGAACAAGGACATCCATAAGGCAATGAAGAAAGCAGAAAACTGGACTCAACACACAAAGGAGAGGAAGACTCGCAAGGCTTTCCTCCCTTACATCCAAGGAGTAACCGACAGAATTGCAAGGGTGTTAAAGAAAAAAGAAGTTTGGACTGCCTTCAAACCTATGGAAACCATTAGACAGAAAATGAGGTTGGTGAAAGACAAGGTTGATTGGCACCAGTATAAAGGGGTGTATAAGGTAAACTGCTCGTGTGGAAAGAGCTATATAGGAGAGACAGGTCGATCTTTTCAAACTAGATTGAAAGAGCATGGGGCGGACATAAGAAGAGAGAGGGCAAACACTTCTGCACTCGCAGAGCATTCCCTCAAAACTAAACACCAGGTCTGCTTGGAAAACGCGGAGGTACTCGCGGTGGAGGACCACTACTACAAACGAAGGGTGAGAGAGGCCTTGGAAATCATAAAGCACCCGAACAACCTAAATAGAGACGGGGGACTTGAAATAAGCGAGAGATGGCTACCTCTGGTAAACAAGGAAGGTAATGGATAAAACCAGGTATGTTTCTATCACTGGCCTCTGACTCGTCTTATCCATTTCATCGGTGAGTTTTTATTCATTCAATTATTCATTTGTTATATATGGACCATTAATTAATTATTAATAATTGATGATTAGTATGATTGGAGTAATAAATACTATATAGTTTTATTTTATTATTGTGAAAGTCATTTAATTATAATTTTTAATGATTTTATTATTAAGAATCAATTATTAATTAGCTAGCTAATATTGATTTTATTATTAAGAATCAATTATTAATTAGTTAGCTAATCTTTATTTGAACCTTTACTGTTATATAATTGTATTAATTCATTAGTAAGGGTTTTTAATAATCATATGGACCATTAATAATTATTATTAATATTTGATTATTAATGTGACTGGTTGATTTTGATAAAAACTATATAGTTTTATTGTGAAGGTCATTTAATGATTTGATTTTATTATTAATAATCAATTATCAATTATTAATTAGCTAGTAAATGTTTTAATAATCATTATTTCAATAATGATTTTAATTTGTTTGATTAGGAATTTGGAGAATTTCTAGAACATCATGGTTGAAGTTGAATGTGAAAAGATGAAGATGTAGAAGATGAAAAGACGAGAAGATGAGAAGGCATCCCTAACTATTTATATGCAGATGAGCAACTTCTTACAACATATTCTGTCCTGATGATGAATCCAGCTTGGGATTCGAAACGTCGACTACGAAAATGACCACCGTGGATCATCCGAATACCTTTTCAAACACAGCAAGCCACGGAAACCTAAAATCCTTAATCACAGACCTGTACGGTAGGAAAACTTGTGATGACATCCAGCTTTTGGAGAGACTCAGAATTAAAATTGTGAAAAAAGTTGCTGATCTAACATTCTTAAAGAGATGCAGAGAAAACGACCTTATCCCCAAGTTTGCTACGGTAAATCACCATCTCAGAAATAAGAGAAACAATGCATTATTTACCCGGCTTAGTCTGACCCTGATCCGTGGAGAAATCAGACGAGTGAGAGCTGCGTTGGCTGACTGCTCTCGAAAGGCACTTGACCTCCACCTACAGCTATCAAATAAAATTAGATGGGATGTCTGGAAAACGATAGATGCGTGTGCTGCCATCGTTGCCGAGAAGGAAGGACGTGATGCCGTTAATAAACAGAACCGAAAATTTGATAACCTAATAATAAAAAACAACCGCAGGGAGGAGGTGGAACGGTGCCCGGACCGCAATGACTTACCTTTAACTGTTAGCAATTGGAAAACGGATAATAGAGCTGCCATCGCAGAAAGGGACGTGGCCACCATCGCAGCAGTTGAAAGATGCGTTGCCATCGAGGCCCTGAATAACATCGCAGGTGCTGCGGACGCTGAACAGAACAGTGAGCACGATAGCGAGCTTAACAGCAGAAAGTATGGGAGCCTGGCTCGAAGCTTCGAGGGTAACATAGCTCAGAACCAACGTAATAAAGATGGTGACAAGCTGGACCAGAGCCTGAACCAGAACCTTAATGACAATAAACTCGTGGTTAATTTGTCCAATATGGAGCTATACAAAAGCACAATCTGCCTCCTCAAGAAAGGCCTGGGATTTGCCCTAGCCCCCAAACACGTCCCTCTCGATAGCATCATTTGTAGCGTGGAGGACAGCATCCAAACACTTTCTGAAGAAGACAAGGAGGATGTGAGACTAGACTGTGCAATGATCCTGAAAAAAGCCAAGCTCCCAAGAGATAACCTCAGCAAAAATGAGCGTAGAGCCCTCAGAAACCTGAGAAATAATGAAGCGATTGTGGTACTCAAGGCAGATAAAGGAGGAGCCACGGTGGTGATGAACAGAGAGGACTACAACAAGAAGATGATAGAACACCTGGAAACTAGTGGCAGCTATAAAAAGTTACCTGGAAATCCAATTTCTAGGGTTACGAGAGAGGTAAGAAAAGCCATTAAAGAATCTAGCATTGAAGAGAGGATTAAAAAACGCCTCATGCCTGGAAACGAGATCACGCCCAGAATTTATGGCTTGCCAAAGATTCACAAAGAAGGGGTTCCTCTTAGACCAATTGTGAATACAATTGGTTCCCCAACCTACCACCTCGCCAAATATGTAGCCAGTTTATTAAGCCCACTAGTGGGGAATACAGACTCGTTTATCAAAGACTCCAAGGATTTCATTAACATCATCAAGGATGAAAAATTAGACGCACATGACTTACTAATAAGCTTTGATGTTGTGGGTCTATTTACCAAAATTCCCCTCAATGAAGCAGTGCAGGTGTTATTCGAAGTAGCGGATTCAGATACTGCAAAGCTGGCAGAAGTATGCCTCCGATCCACCTTCTTCAGCTTCAGAGGTGAATTCTATGAGCAAACTAGCGGGGTAGCAATGGGGTCCCCTTTGTCACCAATTGTGGCTAATCTCTTTATGGAACACTTCGAAACGAAAGCCCTTCATTCGTTCCCTTTACAACCCGCAAGGTGGAAAAGGTATGTGGACGATACCAATGTGAGATGGCCCCATGGGATTAACGAGCTTAACAAATTTCATGAGCATCTCAACCAACTCTCGGAGGATATTAAGTTCACTATGGATATTGAAGAAGATGGTAGCATCCCCTTCCTCGACGTGCTAATAAAGAAAAATGAAGATGGAACCCTAAGCCATGGTGTCTACAGAAAGAAAACCCACTCAGAAAATTACCTGCACGCTCACTCACACCACCACCCCTCTCAGAAAATTGGGGTAATCAATACCTTAGCCATGAGAGCTTTCCGCATATCTGACAAGGAGCATCTTGAAAAAGAGAAAGACCACTTAACCACCGTTTTCAGTAACCTGGGATAGAAGAACAAGGACATCCATAAGGCAATGAAGAAAGCAGAAAACTGGACTCAACACACAAAGGAGAGGAAGACTCGCAAGGCTTTCCTCCCTTACATCCAAGGAGTAACCGACAGAATTGCAAGGGTGTTAAAGAAAAAAGAAGTTTGGACTGCCTTCAAACCTATGGAAACCATTAGACAGAAAATGAGGTCGGTGAAAGACAAGGTTGATTGGCACCAGTATAAAGGGGTGTATAAGGTAAACTGCTCGTGTGGAAAGAGCTATATAGGAGAGACAGGTCGATCTTTTCAAACTAGATTGAAAGAGCATGGGGCGGACATAAGAAGAGAGAGGGCAAACACTTCTGCACTCGCAGAGCATTCCCTCAACACTAAACACCAGGTCTGCTTGGAAAACGCGGAGGTACTCGCGGTGGAGGACCACTACTACAAACGAAGGGTGAGAGAGGCCTTGGAAATCATAAAGCACCCGAACAACCTAAATAGAGACGGGGGACTTGAAATAAGCGAGAGATGGCTACCTCTGGTAAACAAGGAAGGTAATGGATAAAACCAGGTATGTTTCTATCACTGGCCTCTGACTCATCTTATCCATTTCATCGGTGAGTTTTTATTCATTCAATTATTCATTTGTTATATATGGACCATTAATTAATTATTAATAATTGATGATTAGTATGATTGGAGTAATAAATACTATATAGTTTTATTTTATTATTGTGAAGGTCATTTAATTATAATTTTTAATGATTTTATTATTAAGAATCAATTATTAATTAGCTAGCTAATATTGATTTTATTATTAAGAATCAATTATTAATTAGTTAGCTAATCTTTATTTGAACCTTTACTGTTATATAATTGTATTAATTCATTAGTAAGGGTTTTTAATAATCATATGGACCATTAATAATTATTATTAATATTTGATTATTAATGTGACTGGTTGATTTTGATAAAAACTATATAGTTTTATTGTGAAGGTCATTTAATGATTTGATTTTATTATTAATAATCAATTATCAATTATTAATTAGCTAGTAAATGTTTTAATAATCATTATTTCAATAATGATTTTAATTTGTTTGATTAGGAATTTGGAGAATTTCTAGAACATCATGGTTGAAGTTGAATGTGAAAAGATGAAGATGTAGAAGATGAAAAGACGAGAAGATGAGAAGGCATCCCTAACTATTTATATGTAGATGAGCAACTTCTTACAACATATTCTGTCCTGATGATGAATCCAGCTTGGGATTCGAAACGTCGACTACGAAAATGACCACCGTGGATCATCCGAATACCTTTTCAAACACAGCAAGCCACGGAAACCTAAAATCCTTAATCACAGACCTGTACGGTAGGAAAACTTGTGATGACATCCAGCTTTTGGAGAGACTCAGAATTAAAATTGTGAAAAAAGTTGCTGATCTAACATTCTTAAAGAGATGCAGAGAAAACGACCTTATCCCCAAGTTTGCTACGGTAAATCACCATCTCAGAAATAAGAGAAACAATGCATTATTTACCCGGCTTAGTCTGACCCTGATCCGTGGAGAAATCAGACGAGTGAGAGCTGCGTTGGCTGACTGCTCTCGAAAGGCACTTGACCTCCACCTACAGCTATCAAATAAAATTAGATGGGATGTCTGGAAAACGATAGATGCGTGTGCTGCCATCGTTGCCGAGAAGGAAGGACGTGATGCCGTTAATAAACAGAACCGAAAATTTGATAACCTAATAATAAAAAACAACCGCAGGGAGGAGGTGGAACGGTGCCCGGACCGCAATGACTTACCTTTAACTGTTAGCAATTGGAAAACGGATAATAGAGCTGCCATCGCAGAAAGGGACGTGGCCACCATCGCAGCAGTTGAAAGATGCGTTGCCATCGAGGCCCTGAATAACATCGCAGGTGCTGCGGACGCTGAACAGAACAGTGAGCACGATAGCGAGCTTAACAGCAGAAAGTATGGGAGCCTGGCTCGAAGCTTCGAGGGTAACATAGCTCAGAACCAACGTAATAAAGATGGTGACAAGCTGGACCAGAGCCTGAACCAGAACCTTAATGACAATAAACTCGTGGTTAATTTGTCCAATATGGAGCTATACAAAAGCACAATCTGCCTCCTCAAGAAAGGCCTGGGATTTGCCCCAGCCCCCAAACACGTCCCTCTCGATAGCATCATTTGTAGCGTGGAGGACAGCATCCAAACACTTTCTGAAGAAGACAAGGAGGATGTGAGACTAGACTGTGCAATGATCCTGAAAAAAGCCAAGCTCCCAAGAGATAACCTCAGCAAAAATGAGCGTAGAGCCCTCAGAAACCTGAGAAATAATGAAGCGATTGTGGTACTCAAGGCAGATAAAGGAGGAGCCACGGTGGTGATGAACAGAGAGGACTACAACAAGAAGATGATAGAACACCTAGAAACTAGTGGCAGCTATAAAAAGTTACCTGGAAATCCAATTTCTAGGGTTACGAGAGAGGTAAGAAAAGCCATTAAAGAATCTAGCATTGAAGAGAGGATTAAAAAACGCCTCATGCCTGGCAACGAGATCACGCCCAGAATTTATGGCTTGCCAAAGATTCACAAACAAGGGGTTCCTCTTAGACCAATTGTGAATACAATTGGTTCCCCAACCTACCACCTCGCCAAATATGTAGCCAGTTTATTAAGCCCACTAGTGGGGAATACAGACTCGTTTATCAAAGACTCCAAGGATTTCATTAACATCATCAAGGAGGAAAAATTAGACGCACATGACTTACTAATAAGCTTTGATGTTGTGGGTCTATTTACCAAAATTCCCCTCAATGAAGCAGTGCAGGTGTTATTCGAAGTAGCGGATTCAGATACTGCAAAGCTGGCAGAAGTATGCCTCCGATCCACCTTCTTCAGCTTCAGAGGTGAATTCTATGAGCAAACTAGCGGGGTAGCAATGGGGTCCCCTTTGTCACCAATTGTGGCTAATCTCTTTATGGAACACTTCGAAACGAAAGCCCTTCATTCGTTCCCTTTACAACCCGCAAGGTGGAAAAGGTATGTGGACGATACCAATGTGAGATGGCCCCATGGGATTAACGAGCTTAACAAATTTCATGAGCATCTCAACCAACTCTCGGAGGATATTAAGTTCACTATGGATATTGAAGAAGATGGTAGCATCCCCTTCCTCGACGTGCTAATAAAGAAAAATGAAGATGGAACCCTAAGCCATGGTGTCTACAGAAAGAAAACCCACTCAGAAAATTACCTGCACGCTCACTCACACCACCACCCCTCTCAGAAAATTGGGGTAATCAATACCTTATCCATGAGAGCTTTCCGCATATCTGACAAGGAGCATCTTGAAAAAGAGAAAGACCACTTAACCACCGTTTTCAGTAACCTGGGATACAAGAACAAGGACATCCATAAGGCAATGAAGAAAGCAGAAAACTGGACTCAACACACAAAGGAGAGGAAGACTCGCAAGGCTTTCCTCCCTTACATCCAAGGAGTAACCGACAGAATTGCAAGGGTGTTAAAGAAAAAAGAAGTTTGGACTGCCTTCAAACCTATGGAAACCATTAGACAGAAAATGAGGTCGGTGAAAGACAAGGTTGATTGGCACCAGTATAAAGGGGTGTATAAGGTAAACTGCTCGTGTGGAAAGAGCTATATAGGAGAGACAGGTCGATCTTTTCAAACTAGATTGAAAGAGCATGGGGCGGACATAAGAAGAGAGAGGGCAAACACTTCTGCACTCGCAGAGCATTCCCTCAAAACTAAACACCAGGTCTGCTTGGAAAACGCGGAGGTACTCGCGGTGGAGGACCACTACTACAAACGAAGGGTGAGAGAGGCCTTGGAAATCATAAAGCACCCGAACAACCTAAATAGAGACGGGGGACTTGAAATAAGCGAGAGATGGCTACCTCTGGTAAACAAGGAAGGTAATGGATAAAACCAGGTATGTTTCTATCACTGGCCTCTGACTCGTCTTATCCATTTCATCGGTGAGTTTTTATTCATTCAATTATTCATTTGTTATATATGGACCATTAATTAATTATTAATAATTGATGATTAGTATGATTGGAGTAATAAATACTATATAGTTTTATTTTATTATTGTGAAGGTCATTTAATTATAATTTTTAATGATTTTATTATTAAGAATCAATTATTAATTAGCTAGCTAATATTGATTTTATTATTAAGAATCAATTATTAATTAGTTAGCTAATCTTTATTTGAACCTTTACTGTTATATAATTGTATTAATTCATTAGTAAGGGTTTTTAATAATCATATGGACCATTAATAATTATTATTAATATTTGATTATTAATGTGACTGGTTGATTTTGATAAAAACTATATAGTTTTATTGTGAAGGTCATTTAATGATTTGATTTTATTATTAATAATCAATTATCAATTATTAATTAGCTAGTAAATGTTTTAATAATCATTATTTCAATAATGATTTTAATTTGTTTGATTAGGAATTTGGAGAATTTCTAGAACATCATGGTTGAAGTTGAATGTGAAAAGATGAAGATGTAGAAGATGAAAAGACGAGAAGATGAGAAGGCATCCCTAACTATTTATATGCAGATGAGCAACTTCTTACAACATATTCTGTCCTGATGATGAATCCAGCTTGGGATTCGAAACGTCGACTACGAAAATGACCACCGTGGATCATCCGAATACCTGTTCAAATTCTCATATTTAGTTATGATGAAATGTTTATTAATTGAAATATAAAAATATAATAAAAGCATTTCATGATTTTAATGTCTCATATTCATTTAGGAAGAAGAGACTCGGAAAAAAATTTCTATAAACTTATAAATGATGCCATTTCAAAATTACTAAATGTTAGATGTATTATCATATATTGATTCACAAAACATTTTTATTTTTATTATATGTAGAAAGCTTAATGGTTCTAATAAGTATTTTAGTTCATTTGCATAATTTTTGTTTTATAATACTTTTACTCTATTTCATATAGTTAGATTATTGTTGGTTTCATACTAGTGCAATGAAGTGTATAATACTAGTTCTGACTTTTGGGAAATGTGTTAACATTGAATTAGGTCTCTTGCTTCAATATGAGAACAAAAAAACAAGCAATGTGTACTATTCGTACAAAGAGTGTAAATGATGTTATGAGAAACACGCCTTCTATAGAAACAGATATTACTGAAATACCTTTGAATGGAAGTAGTTTATCTACAACACCATCTTCACATTCAAATTTTATACATGATGTATACATACCGGTAGTAACTGATCCTTGCTATAATGTGGAGCGAACATTAGATACTGGATTTGAAATGGATAAGTTACGATTGTATAAAGAGTGGTTGACTAGGGATGATGTCAACCCATTCATAAGAGATGCAATTCAAATAGCATACAACACAACCATATTTGACAGAGATAATGCAGCAGATACAGAAATAGTTGTTGATGATATGCCAAGGTAAATCATCATTTATTTTCTACTTATTAATTTTAGGTTTGTAATTACATATAATATCAACATAATAATATATTCTACCTTGTTTCTTAGGAGTAATACCATTGTTCCAGAAGAAGGCACCAATGTTGATGGAGTGCAAAATCAATCTCCTCTCGTAGATGAACCAGTTATAGAATCTATTGGTGCATCTCTTGCACCTCCTTTGAAACATCCAAGTGAATATGTTAGAGCAGAGGCAACCAATGGTATGCCATTTACAATCACTTTAAATGAAAAAGGGCAAGTGTTAAATGATGAAGCTGGGAGAACATGGAGATACATACTTCATCGCGAATCATTGAGATTATTTGGTCCTACAATTACTAGAGATTTTCGTCATCAAGGTAAAACATGAATATTATATATTTTTTCATAGAATGCATGCTTAATTTAGGTAGTATAAATTTATATACTTGACTAAATAGTTCATGTTTCATATTCAAAAATTTATATATTCTACTCATTGTTGCATTCCCTATACTTCATATACAACATTTCATGTTATTACTATGATACTAGAAACCTTAAAATATCTCATATAGATTAAAATTTTATATTTATTTTGCAGACAAATCCAAGAAGGATGAGTTAGTATCTCATATGCATAAAGTTTCTGCAATTGTACCTCCCAAGCAAATTCTCCACAATGTTGCTGAATATATGAAAAATACTAGAAATGCTTTGAGAGGGGAATTGGTTAAAAACAAAAATATAGTCAAACTACATTTCATAGGAGAAGTAGAGTGGAAAAAAATATTGGAACAAGTGGATATTAAAAAAAAGAGGAAATGTGGAACCTTGGTTGGAAAGGACAAATATGCACATACCGTGCAAGCCTCTAGGTTGGCCACACGCCATCGTTTGGGGAAAGGTGGCATGTTGTCTGCAGAGACAAAATTTGTAAGTTTAATACACTACTATGCTTCTCAAGTAAACTTTATTTTTCTTATAAACATCTTTTCTAACTATTTTGTTATTTTTTTAAAATTGTAGTTGTAGGTATTCAATACTAAAATGTCTGAAGATGATAAAGATTTTGCTTCATGCTATGGTATATCTTCTCTCATCCATCAAAAGGTTAAAGAAGGGTTTCATCCTATCACTCGTTATGGGGTAATTTTCCACCTACAAATTCTTTGTTCTAAATAAATGTTCATGATATGAAACATATATATGTAAATGAAAGTTTCAATGAGTACAATTTGTAGGTATGTTCATCTTATCTTGTATGCTTCTTAGGTAATTGTTTCTGAGGATGAAAGAGAAGAGGAAAATGAATTTTGACTCATGCTTCAACCTTATCATATGCTGACATGTTGAATCTACATGGCTTCAAACGTTAGTTCACTTCAATTATTTTTGCAATCAATAGCATATTTTAGTTATGAAATGTCACTAAATGCATAACCTTTTTATTGTTTTTGCAATTCAGTTAAAGCTATTGTTTGTGTTTTTTTCTCCATCATTTTTTGTATTTTTATTGTTTACAAAGAGAAGTCATCATGTTTATAATTTTCTTTTACCATTTTGGCCATGCAAGTGATGGCAAGTTCCCTGGAAAAATCAAGGATGAATAATATTAGCAACTCTTCAAATGAATTATTAATTTTCTCTCTTTCATTTTTCTGTAAAAACAAATTTCAAAAACACAGTCTTCCATTATATTAATATTATGAAAATTATTGTTTTATGATTATCAATTATAATTTTTTTGGAATGGCATTTTGGTTTTTATTATGTTTTTTCATTGTATTGAATTATTGATTTTTTAAATGAAGGATTAAACCAGATAAACTGTAATGAGATGTCTTAATAAACATATTTTATCCTTGTTTATATATATGTGATGCAAAACAATATAAAACACATATATTATAATTTTTCTTTAAAAACAAATTTCAAAACACAGTCTTCCATTATATTAATATTATGAGAATAATTGTTTTATAATTATAAATTATAAATTTTGCTGAAATAGCATTATGGTTTTCATTATGTCTATTTAATGTATTGAATTATTGTGTTTTAGATGATGGATTAAAATTAAATAAACCAAATTATATATATATATATATATATATAAGAGCTTATGGTGTAAAAAAATATAAATCACAGACATGCGTGTGTGATTTATATTTTTTTCACCCTTTATTATTTTATGGTGCTTTGCACCATATATATATATATATATATATTATGCGTTTTATTTTTTTTGTACCATTTATTATTTTATGCTGCTTTGCACCATATATATATATATATATATATATATATATATATATATATATATATTAATCATGCGTTTTAGTTTTTTTGCACCATTTATTATTTTATGGTGCTTTGCACCACTTGTTATTTTATGGTGCTTTGCACCATATACAAGTTTGAGTATAATAATAATAATTTTCGTGTTTCGCACCAAAAGGTATTAATCCATGTTGGATTGGTTTTGGTGTTTTGCACCACAAAATTTCAATCCACGTAATATTGGCTTTTGGTGGTTTGCACCATACACCATGTTATGCCACATATTCATTTAACACCAAAATTAACTTTTTTACAAACACCATTTTTGCACCATAAATTTTAGCACCACATGCGTATCCCCACATTATCACCACTTTTACACCACTATTTGAAAATTGAGGATTTCCCAAATCCTTTACAAATAGTGGTGCTAATGTGAGGCTAAAATGCCCTTTTTCTTGTAGTGTATGTTTTTATGTGTGCTCACGCCAATCCCAACAAGGTGCGGCTTTTGCTTTTTCTGGTAGACCCGTGAAGGAGGAAGCCCGTGTGCATCTCCCAAGATGTGAGAGAGAAGTAATTACATGTGGAAGGTTGCAGAGAGCCCGCATGAGAAGACTATAATTATACGTGGAGTCATCATTTTTTTTGTTGTTGTAAAATTCCAATCACCCGTGCTGTCATCATATGTAGTAGATTAGACTGACTGTGTTGAGATCTCTACAGCATAATCTCTGCAACATAGAGGTTGCAGACGAAAAGGCACGGAGTTCCAGAAGGTTAACACACATGGAAGAGCCGCCATAGAAGGTACTAGATTCATTGTTGTGCAATTGAGAAGAGAGAAGCCCCGCTATGTGCGGACTTAGTCCCTGCGAAGAAATATAAGAGTGATTAAATTTTTCAGAGCTGGAGGAAATCCCTCACTAGAGAGAAGAGAGACCTGAGAGAATGTTGCAGATTTATTCGAAATTTTGCATGAGGAATTCACTGTCTACCTGAAGAAAATGAAAGACTGCATTTTTTATACACTGTGAATGGAGCTTTTGTTATTAATACTGCCAATGGATCTTGGAGTGGATACTGTCAATAGTCCCAACTCACCATCTTTGTCGAGGTAGTCGAGGTAGCCATTGTTGTTGATTAATATAGCGTTATTGAGCACATATTGAAGATATTGCAACTAGATTGAAGATTGCATCTATTGCCAGAGAAATCAAAGAAAAGTTTCAAGCATCTAGATTTAAAAGAACAATTTAACACCTTTTTATTTTGAACTTGTGCTTGTTCAGATTTTGACCCTTGCATTCTGTGTTTTTGCAATATTTTTGGTATGTACTTACTATTGTGTTTGTAAGTATCATTATTTTGTTGAATTGATGTATGATTGTATTTGGGTGCATTATTGGTTGAACCCAACACCCTTCTCTTGAGTTTAAATTTTATGTTGTCGAGTTGGATTATTGTAAAAAAGGTGAAAGAAGACTTGCAGTCAAAAGGAGTCACCCTCTTAAAAAGAATAGTGATGCAAGAGAGTCATTTCCATTAAAAAAACAGTCAGTCGAAGTGGCCAAACTTGGAGAGCTCTTTGATTTGCTCTAAACATCGCTCAACACAACTTCAGGATCTACAATTTCTGTGAACAAGAGGATTTTTAACTCAGTTGTTACCTGTTTGAAAAACATGCACAGAAAAATAGATATGCTTAAAAATAAAAACAAGTTGTTATTTTATGAATTGAGTCTCTTATATGACAGCAACATGTTGAGAGTGAAAAAGAGACCAGTAAACATATTTTAGGTATGAATCAAATAAGTGAATTCAATGGACAATTGTTCCTTTTAGACACTAGGATAAGGAATGAAGATCCTAATGTGAATGATAAACTTATGAACACCAAAGATAAAATCATTGCAAAAAAAAATGAATATAAGGTTTCAACCAAATGTGTTTGTCCTTGGGAATAAATTGAGTTTAAATGTAACAAATATGGTATAGGATTTGAAAAGGTTGATGTTGATGAGAAGTTTTTTCATATACCTAATTATTCCAAACCAATCAAGTTTGTGAGTGGTGGATTTATGTTTTATGTTGATATGGATAATGATACCGGTCAGTGCAAGCTAATGAGGGTCACTTTTGGCACGTTAGATGCAATAGAAAACTTAAAAAGCAGGCATCCCTCAACTTACATGGATTTTTTGATCTACTTACGCAAAATATCTTGCATTGAGTAAAAAAGATGAAATGTAGGAAATTGAATCACGTTTCTGAATATATAACTTTTATGTATTGAAAATTTGCATAGCTATGTCAAGTTTCATTTTTTCTAACAGACACTTTTTTATTTTTCAGGCAAATGATAAGGTATATGTTTTTGTGGGTAGAGCCTTTGAGGGCCTAAATGATGGAATCAAGCTACAAAAATCGGCATGCATGTAGAGAACACATAGCACTTGTGCGCCATTATTTTTCGAAAATTAAATTAGTAATTTTATAATTTTTTGATAATTGTCTAAGTGATCAAACCTCGAAAATAGTACCTCTTTTGTGGGTAGAGCCTTTGAAGGTCTTAATGCAAAAATCTTGAAATGGGTTTTTCATAGAACGTGGAGGTTAGTGTCCTCTTGTGCACCATACAATTTTTTTTTGAAATGATTGAGAATTGAAAAAGTTATGGAAGAAACACTAACAGTGTGTTTCACGAGTTAAGGAGGTAGGACAGAAAAGAAATTGAAAGAAAATAGGAAAAATTAATATTTCAAAATAAAAGTTACATATTTGGAATCTGCAGAAAAAATGCTATTTGTGTCTAAGATTTCGTCAAAAATGACTCTGTGTAGCATATTGTAACGAGTGGCTAAGCACAGGCTTCTCCAGAAACTGGAAGAAATACCCAATTAGCTTTGGTTTTTCATTAACATAGCAAAGGTTTGGAATTACCGAAGCAAACTCCAAAGCATACACATAGGATTATTGTTGACATGTGAGCATGTGACTCGGCCTGTTTAAATTCAAAAATATTGTCGCGCTTTTAGATGTAAATAACGCGTACGCATTATATAACTACATAACGCGTGCGCGTTATATAACTACTTAACGCGTACGTGTTATATAACTACATAACACGTACGCGTTATATAGTTACAAAACGCGCTCGCGTTATTCAAATCATAAAATACATGTTTAATACTTGAGAAAGAGGGGGTGTGGAAGACTCAAGGGAATTTTTGTTTAATATTTGAGAAGGGGTGGGGAAGGGTCAAGGGAATCTATGGTTAATATTTAATAGGGGTGGGAAAGGGTCAAGGTCTTAGAAGGATGTTGGAAGCTTGAGTGGGGAGAGATGAAGGGAATGAGAACATGATGGGCTACAGGGGGTGAAGGGAAGTGGAGCTTGAGAGCACTATTAGGAGTAGAATAGGTTCTGAAGAGGTATAGGGTTAGAAGTTGAAAGTGAGACTTGAGTGACAAGGGGGAATGGATGGAGGCAAGGGGGATGTGAGAGAGAAATAAAGAATACAAGGGGGGGAGAGACATAGAGCGAGGGAGGGAGAGGGACAATGGGGAGGAATGGATTTGGAGGGAGTGAGAGATAGATGGGGATAGAACGAAATAAGAGATAGGAAGGGAGGGACAGAAAGTGTTGGTGGGAGACATGCAGAGAGTGGTGGCGATGGAGAGAGAGGGAGTGATGGAGAGATTGGGATAGGTTGAGGGAAAGATGAGGGAGGGATAGAAGGTGAGAGACAGGTGATGAGAGAGGGAGGGAGAGAAGGTAGGGTGAGGGATGGAGGGAGAAAGTTGGAGATAGATATGGATGGAGGGGGGCTGGGTTTGAGAATGGAAAGTGACATAATGTCTGTGTGTTTGAGAGAGAGAGAGAGAGAGAGAGAGAGAGAGAGAGATTGATGGTTGGGGAGAGAAAGACTAGAGGGATTTGTGAGCATCATATTCTCCATCAGCATCATATTCTTTATCATCATCATCTTCATGACCATCATCGTCATCATCAACATCTTCATCATCATCACCATAATCATCATCATCATCATATTCCTCATCAAATCAGCATCTCCATCATCATTATCATCATCTTTTGAACATCATCATGATCATCATCTAAACATCACCATCCCCATCATCATCAAAATCTTCATCATCATCACCATCACCATCATCATCAAAATCTTCATCGTCATCACCATCACCATCACCATCACCATATTCATCATCATTGTCATCTCTAGTTTCCCCATCAACATCAACATCTCCATCATCATCATTTTCATCATCATCATCATCTTCATCACCATCATCATCATCATCAACATCTTCATCATCATCACCATCATCATCATCATCATCATCTTCCTTGAATCATATCAACATCTCCATCATGTCACCATCATCTTCTTCATCATCATCATCATCATCTAAACATCACCATCACCATCACCATCATCATCATCATCTTCATCATCATTACCATCACCATCATCATCAACATCTTCATTGTCATCACCATCATCATCATCATCATTGGCATTTGTAGGTTCCTCATCAACATCTCTATCATCATCATCTTCTTCATCATCATCATCTTCATCACCATCATCATCAGCATCAACATCTTCATCATCATCACCATAATCATCATCTTCATTGTCATCAGGTCAACATCTCCATCATCATCATCTTCTTCATCATCTTCACCATCATCATCATCATCATCATCATCATCATCATCATCTTCATTGCCATCTCCATCATCTTCAACATCTCCATCATCATCACCATCACGATCATCATCATCTTCATGACCATAAACATCTTCATCATCATTGTCATCTCCCCCTTCCTCATCAACATCTACATCATCATCATCATCATCACCATCTGAACATCACCATCACCATCATCGTCAACAGCTTCATCATCATCATCATCATCATCAGCATCATCATCAAAATCTTCATCATCATCACCATCACCATCTTCATCATCATTGTCATCTCTAGGTTCCCCATCAACACATCTCCATCATCGTCATCTTCTTCATCATCATCATCTCCATCATCATCATCTTCTTCATCATCATTTTCATCTTCATCACCGTCATCATCATCATCAACATCTTCATCATCATCACCATCATCATCATCATCATCATCATCTTCCTCATCAGATCAACATCTCCATCATGTCACCATCATCTTCATCTTCATCATCATCATCATCATCATCATCATCATCATTACCAGCACCATCATCATCAACATCTTCATCGTCATCACCATCATCATTGGCATCTGTAGGTTCCTCATCAACATCTCCATCATCGTCATCATTGGCATCTATAGGTTCCTCATCAACATATCCATCATCGTCATTTTCTCCATCATCATCACCATCATCACCATCATGATCTTCTGAACATCATCTAAACATCACCATCACCATCATCGTCAACATCTTCATCATCATCGCCATCAGCATCATCATCAAAATCTTCATCGTGATCACCATCACCATCTTCATCATCATTGTCATCTCTAGGTTCCCCATCAACACATCTCCATCATCATCATCTTCTTCATCATCTTCATCATCATCACCGTCATCATCATCATCAACATCTTCATCATCATCACCATCATCATCATCATCATCATCATCTTCCTCATCATATCAACATCTCCATCATGTCACCATCATCTTCATCATCATCATCATCATCATCATCATCATCATCAATACCAGGACCATCATCATCAACATCTTCATCGTCATCACCATCATCATTGGCATCTGTAGGTTCCTCATCAACATCTCCATCATCATCATCATTGGCATCTACAGGTTCCTCATCAACATATCCATCATCATCATTTTCTCCATCATCATCACCATCATCACCATCATGATCTTCTGAACATCATCATGATCATCATCTAAACATCACCATCACCATCATCGTCAACATCTTCATCATCATCGCCATCAGCATCATCATCAAAATCTTCATCGTCATCACCATCACCATCACCATCACCATCTTCATCATCATTGTCATCTGTAGGTTCCCCATCAACACACCATCTCCATCATCATCATATTCTTCATCATCGTCATCTTCATCTCCATCATCATCCTCATCAACATCTTCATCATCATCACCATCATCACCATCATCATCATTATCTTCCTCATCAGATCAACATCTCCATCATGTCACCATCATCTTCATCATCATCATCATCATCCGAACATCACCATCACCATCATCATCAACATCTTCATCATCATCACCATCATCTTCATCAACATTATCATCTTTATCATCTTCATCTGCATCATGATCATCTTCATTGTCATCACCCTCCTCCTCCTCATCATCTTTATCATCTTCATCTACATCATGATCATCTTCATTGTCATCACCCTCCTCCTCCTCATCATCTTGTGCACTTATGCACTTAGTGATTAATGTTTAGAAGAGGGTCTAAAGGCCTTTATGGGGGAGGGGCTCCAGGAACAAGGTAAGATAGAGAGGGTAGCGGGGAGGGATAAAAGCGTAGAGGGTTAGTGATTAAGGGAGAAGAAGGGAGAGAGTGCTATAGGGAGGGATAATGACGAAGATAAAGAGAAAGTGGAGAGATGGAGAGTGGGGTGGTAGAGACATGGCTAGAGTAAGGGAGAGAAAGAAACATGAAAGAAACATGTAGGGAGGTATGTAGGGAGAATGAGGGACAGATATTTAGAAAGAGATAGGGGGTATCTAGGGATTATTGGGAGAGAGCTAGGGGGTATTAAACCATACAAAACATTTGTTTTGTATGTAACCATATAAATTATTAGTTTTCTTTGATTTTGTTCGTTGCCCTAGCCGTGCACCTAACCTATTTATTGTGCTTGACTATATCGCGTTCATGTTTTTTCACTACAAATCGCGCATGCGTTTTGTACTTCTATAACGCGTGCTCGTTTTGTAACTCCAGAAATAATGGACTGTTGCTGTCCGAGAGCAACTTCACTCTATCTGAACGAAAACAACAATCCCGCGATTTTTTGAACTGCACGAGCCCGCCTCTGAAAAGTTTAACATTCTACACCAACTCCATCATTTTTTTTTTATGCAGGTGCAGCATTGAGGAAATCTTTCATGGTTGCTCAGTGTGGTGTTGGGTTATATGGCCATATTTGAAGAAAATAATCAACAAGCTTGAAGAATCTCCAATTGAAGAACACCAAAGATAAGGCGTTTGAAAGATTCATTTTGACTTATATTTGAGGAGCACACAAGATAAGATATCAAGCTTCAAGACCAACAAGGAAGAACTTCCATTTGCTTATTATTGAAGAGCTTGTAATTGAGGAGCAACAAAAACAAACTATATTGAATTGATCATTGTGGTGATGGGGAATGCACGTAACCGAGTAAACAAATCAACAAGGAAGAAGAGACCTCAAGAAGTCATTGAATAAGAGAAAGAAAAGAAAAGAATATACATGATGAATCGGAGGCTTTCTTTGGAAACTAATCCAAATCCAATTGTAGAGGATACCATGGTTCATCCTATAGTTGTTGAACAAGCACCCCATGGAAGTAATCAAGAAGCAAAACGTAGGTGCTCATTAGGGGATGTTTCAATTCCCACTTCAAGTCAAAGTGATAAGTTACCATCTCAAGATGAAGCTCACGAAGAAACACCCAATTTGCTATCCGGATGTGGTTATACAAGCGATGAAGTCAAAGAGGTGTTGGACATTTTGCCTACTGTTGAAGAAGAGAATGTTATCCACACCATCGATGAGGATGTTGGACTTCCACAAGGGGATGTTGGACTTCCACAGACCATGGATGAGGATGTTGGACTTCCACCATACAACTACCAGGAAGAGAATGAAGGACACCAAGCTACTACTGAAATGCCAGAGCGTCTTGGTGATGCGCTACATGGTACAATTCCAACCCCCTTACCTCCATTAGCAAGCACATGTCGAAGAACTCCGAAGCGTATACAATTCCAACCCCCTTGGTACTATACTTTCAGTTGTTGATTTTGCCTAGAACTACACTCTGCAACCTCAAAATGAGATCCAAAGTCACTATTATCACTCTGAGCAGGTTTCCTTGATGGTCCATATCACATATAGGCATGGCCCAAATAGCACTGAAGAGCAAAGAGAAATTCTGAAGGAATATCACTTCTACATAAGTGATGATAGGTGCCACGACTTACACTATGTACGTCATTGCTTCATCATGTTCTATGATCACTTGAAGGGAAGGAACATACAGATGGACCGACACTGGATTTGGTCTGATGGGTGTGCTGGTCAGTTCAAAAATGCACGCATATTTCAGTGGTTGTGTTCATTGCATAAAAGCTACAAAGTGCCACATATGTGGAACTATTTTGACACTGGGCATGGTAAAGGAGAGCATGATGGAGCCGGAGCATGTGTCAAAACATCCCTACGAAGAGAGGAATTGAAAGTATCTACAGAATCTACTATTCTAAATGCTCAATCTATAGTCAGGTGGTGCATGTCAGTAATGGGAGAGGAATCAACTATGCGAGTAGAATGCACAAGAAAGAGACATGTGGAGAGATTTTTTTGGGAGGTGGTAGACATAGATCGTTCACATGCATGGGAATGCAAGACTGTGCCTGGGCCTCGTGGCTTTCATTCGGTTCGAAGCTCTGATAACCCAGTATTTGAAATTTGGACCAGAGAACTCGCTTGTTTTTGCCCGCCTTATTGTGATGGTGACTGGGATGGGTGTGAATCATTGGATTGGGTTGATGGATGGGATCGCATATCAGTTCCACTTGATCAGCGACAATTGTTGAGTTAACTCCGTTGGAAGAAGACCAATCATCTATTTCTGCAGATTTTGATCATGTCTCAGACCTTGTACAACCCAGTATGATGCATTTCCTTAACATTTTTTGTTTGTTTACGTATTCTTCAAATGCACATTAATGGCCTTGTATTGCACGAAAAATATTTTGATCATATACCTACAATCATATAATGCAGGGCACATATACGCAGTGGTTGCCTCAAAAGATACTGAATGGGGTGATGAATACTGGTTGGCACGCTGTATAGATGGAAAGAAAACCCTCATTGTGTCCATGACTGACGATGAAAAAACCACTTTCCAACTGGGTCTATGGTTGTTAAAGGTGAATACTTGACACGGGACAACAATGGAAGAAAGAAGGGTGGATATGTTTACAGGGATTACAAACCAGGTGCAAGTGTGTATCAATTTACCAACTTAATCATTGGCACAAACCTTCAGGTACGAACAATGCCTAGTCGAAATACATAGAAGGTACGCTACTTCTTACCGGATACAGAGCACAAGAGACTAATCGAGACCATCAGTATAAGAGATGATCCGGAGGGCTTGGTTGTATGATAATAAGTGGGATCTAGCATGATGAGGTACGTTACATACTTCTAATACTATACTATTTATACTATTTGTAATTGAATATTGATATATGCTCAATTTTCACATGTATGTTTCATATGAATATGTCAATGTTGCGTTCTTGATATGCCGAATTTACGTTTACGTTGTTTATAAATATGCCAAAAGTTCTCTTGTATGTCAAGTTTATGAATATGCCATTTTTTACATATGATCAGTAAACCATAAAATTATATTATGTTCATCATGTTGGTTATTGGCTTCACCCAACAAAATTAATTAAATTCATGCTCACTATATTAAACAATACACTTATATTAAGTTTAATTCATGTCTTGTTAAATATTTCATAATGAATTAGCTATTTGAGAGCACCACCTTAGACCAAGCCATCATCATCAACATGTTCATCATCATCACCATCATCATCATCATGGACCTGCAAAACCCTAGTTTCCAAAGTGTCTAGGCAGGTTCGGGTTAGGAACACTAGCCATACCCGCCCGGTGGATGATTTTCCAAAGTTGACCCCCGTGTGCAAAAATTTCACACTCCCACACTGAGCAAAACCCTAGTTTCCAATATGGACCTGCAAGGTGACACATGGGCCACCGGGTAGGAGGGGAGGGGCACCCTTGGCACTATCCCGGTGTGCTGAATCCAACGGAGTCGACGGTTCATCGATCCGAGCCACGATCTTCATTCTATGGCTCGTCCCGTCTCACTACCAGAAAGCCTTCAGGGACACCTGCTGGATACCTACCGAGGGCATAGAACTCCAACCATGCAACAAAACCGAGTTTCGGGGAGTCCTGCAGGTGTGTCTAGATAGGTTCGGGCTAGGAACATAAGCCATACCCGCCCGGTGGATGATTTTCCAAAGTTGACCCCCGTGTGCAAAAATTGCACACTCCCACACTGAGCAAAACCCTAGTTTCCAAGATGGACCTGCAAGGTGACACATGGGCCACCAAGTAGGAGGAGAGGGGCACCCCTGGCACTATCCTGGTGTGCTAAATCCAACGGAGTCGACGGTTCGTCGATCCGAGCCACAGTCTTCATTCTATGGCTCGTCCCGTCTCACTACCAGAAAGCCTTCAGGGACACCTGCTGGATACCTACCGAGGGCATAGAAATCCAACCATGCAACAAAACCGAGTTCTGGGGAGTCCTGCAGGTGTGTCTAGACAGGTTCAGGCTAGGAACACTAGCCATACTTTCCCGGTGGATGATTTTCCAAAGTTGACCCCCGTGTGCAAAAATTGCACACTCCCACACTGAGCAAAACCCTAGTTTACAAAAATGAATGTACAATGAAGCCACTGGGCCATGGGGAGACGAGGGAGAGGGCCCCCCAGAGGTAATCGCACGCCGGAAGACCAACGAAGTCGACGGTTCGTCGGTCCGACATCCGGTTTCCGAGTTATGTCGAGTTGCAAGTCGCATGAAAATGTTGTTCAGGGACACTTGGTGAATTTCCGTCCGGGAGCCAAAAAGCAAACGGAGCAGGAAGATTGCATGCTGTTTGCTCCCGCAAGTGTGTGTGGGCAATTCCGATGTGGGAACACTGCCAACACTGGCTCGGGGGAGGTTTTTTCAGAGTTGACCCACCAATGCGAGATTGCATGCAATTACACTGACCAAAACCCTAGTTTACGAAATGAATGCACAATGAAGCCACTGGGCCATGGGGAGATGAGGGAGAGGGCCCCCTAGAGGTAATCACACGCCAGGAGACCAACGGAGTTGACGGTTTGTCGATCCGACGTCCGGTTTTCGAGTTATGTCGAGTTGCAAGTCGCATGAAAATGTCGTTCAGGGACACTTGGTGAATTTCCGTCCAGGAGCCAAAAAGCAAACGGAGTAGGAAGATTGCTTGCCATTGGCTCCCGCAAGTGTGTGTGGGAAATGCCGACGTGGGAACACTGCCAACACTGGCTCGGGGGAGGTTTTTGCAGAGTTGACCCACAAATGCGATATTGCATGCAATTACACTAAGCAAAACCCTAGTTTACGAAATGAATGCACAATGAAGCCACTGGGCCATGGGGAGACAAGGGAGAGAGCCCCCTAGAGGTAATTGCACGCTAGGAGACCAATGGAGTCGATGGTTCGTCGGTCCGACATCCGGTTTCTGAGTTATGTCGAGTTGCAAGTCGCATGAAAATGTTGTTCAGGGACACTTGGTGAATTTCACGGGGGATTCACTCAATAAACCGCTATCATAGCACGTTCGTTCGTGGCATATGAAAAAATACCCCTAATTTCACTAAATATTGGAAAATATCTTCAAAAATCATTTTTTTAACCCCCTCCCAATATGCCTTCCCAATTTAAAAAAACCCCTATTTTCACTAGATATTGTATGTATCAATTTTTTCATTGACATTTTTTATACCCCTTTATATTTCTACCTAGTATATTGATATGATACCCCTCTTATGACCCCACATGCATTCTACAATGCACCTTGCTTCTTTCGATGTATATTGTGGATGCACATTACTTCACCCACAATGCAATTAATGAACCACATATCATTATGATTTGCAACATCTAATGGTCTAATGAAGAGATAGGAGATCACTTCTTGTATGTCACTTGAGCCAATGCACATAGTACAACATTTAGATTGCATGTTGCAGTTCCCCAATTGCTGACTAAGCCTATTGTGGGCTAGGTATCTAAGCCACCAGGGCCTGTAACAAGCTCTAGGAGGTTGGCTAAACCTCCCAAGGCCTGTAATAGGCACGAGTAGTAAGGTATTCAAGCCCCCAAGGCCTATCGAGGGCCTATAATAGGCCCTGGAGGCTTAGAGCCTCCCAAGGGTATTGGTAACAACTGGTTGAGTGCTATGGGTAACAACTGGTTGTCAATGACCATTGTCTCTCGACTATGATTGACTGGAAACCCTCTTCACCATGAAACCCCTAGCCTCAAACATGCCTCAAGATGCGATTTCCATGCATGCCGGTAAGCCCGAGCCTTGCGTCAACCCGATTTCTCATCCGGTCGTGATACCTCCATCTCCATTTGGCGTATATTTGTCAGCCCGCCCATATAAAAAATACCCCAAAGTATTTTTGTATTGTTACATTAAATAAAAAAACCTTTGCCCCTTAATATATAAGCAATATAATTTTTAGGTTTTCATGATTATTTAATACCCCAATATGAATGAACGTAATATTATATTGCCTTCTAGTGAAGCCCCCGTGGTGAATTTTCGTCTGGGAGCTAAAAAGAAAACGGAGCAGGAAGATTGCGTGTTGTTGGCTCCCGCAAGTGTGTGTGGGCAATGTCGACGTGGGAACACTGCCAACACTGGCTCGGGGGAGGTTTTTGCAGAGTTGACCCACCAATGCAAGATTGCATGCAATTACATTGAGCAAAACCCTAGTTTACGAAATGAATGCACAATGAAGCCACTGGGCCATGGAGAGACGAGGGAGAGGCCCCCCTAGAGGTAATCGCATGCCAGGAGACCAACGGAGTCGACGGTTCGTCGGTCCGACGTCCGGTTTTCGTGTTATGTCGAGTTGCAAGTCGCATGAAAATGTCGTTCAGGGACACTTGGTGAATTTCCGTCCGGGAGCCAAAAAGCAAACAGAGCAGGAAGATTGCGTGTCATTGGCTCCCGCAAGTGTGTGTGGGAAATGCCGACGTGGGAACACTGCCAACACTGGCTCGGGGGAGGTTTTTGCAGAGTTGACCCACCAATGCGAGATTGCATGCAATTACACTAAGCAAAACCCTAGTTTACGAAATGAATGCACAATGAAGCCACTAGGCCATGGGGAGACGAGGGAGAGGGCCCCCTAGAGGTAATCGCACGCCAGAAGACCAACGGAGTCAACGGTTCGTCGGTCCGACGTCCGGTTTCCGATTTATGTCGAGTTGCAAGTCGCATGAAAATGTCATTCAGGGACACTTGGTGAATTTCCGCCCATTTTATAATTTAAGCCACTTTTAAATATTTGAACTTCCATATTATTTTTGAAAGAGTATAATATTTCAAAACTCCTAAAGAGACAAAAACACATGATCAAAACTCCTAAGGCTACAATTTAGAGTAGCAATAATGGGGGTGATGGAGTTGAATTTGATCCTATGGAAGATAATGATACTAATATTATTGAGAATAAAGGGATAATAGGTTGATCCATGACACCTTTGTTTGCATGGATGAGTATGCACCTATGTATGAGACCTATGATAATATTCATGATGTACATCTTATTGGTAAGGCACACAAAGGCCTATACAAGAGATCAAAGATGAGTCACTTTTTCTACTAATGTGATGTTGATAAAATTGAAGGTATTGAATGACCTTTCAAACAATGGTATGACAAAGATCCTAATGTATACACAATAACTCTAATGATAAATATAAGTTTTTAATATTTTTTGTGATTGTAATAACTACATTGCGATATCCATTATTTAGTACATAAATTGATTTTTTCTTATAGATTGTTAGGTAATATTTTCCTATAACCATCAAATACTTTACCTTGCACATATTGAGAATTGTGTGCCCTTATGAAAAATACAAGAAAGGAGTATCAAACAATTGATGCATGTCCTAATTATGATCAAATGATATATTATGGATAGCATGCAACAAATTTAAAATGCCATGAATGTGGGATCAATAGATATTGAACTAATTAGGTAATATATAAGGCGCCCCATAAGGTTCTTTGTCATATCCCTATAATTCTAGGTTTTTGATGATTGTTTAGGTTAAAAAACATAGCACATTATATGGATTATCATGTACAAAGATAAGTGAAGATGGTATTATATGAGTGGCTACAAATGGTTCTCAATTTACAATCATCAAGGAAATATTACCCATTTTTAAAGAAGAGCATCATAATGTTAGACTTTCATTGGTAGTTGATGGCAATGGGTGTGCATGAGTGAGTTCGTTGAAACCTTGAAAAAATTGTATTGCATTTAGTTTGATTAAATTACATGAGCAAGAACTTTGACATAACTTGTAATGATCATCCAAAATCACAAACTTTAATTAGATACCAATTAGTGCATGCATGTAGTGAATTCGTTGAAACCTTTGAATATAATAGTTTGTTCTTTTGACATAGTGCATTCATGAGTAATAGATAATCCACACAAATCAACACATTAGATTGACACAAGAACATGTATCCAAAAGTACATTTATACCCAAAAGTATCCAAAAGTACATGTATCCAAAAGTACATATATATCCAAAAGTATCCAAAAGTGCATGTCTCCAAAAGTACATGTATATCCAAAAGTATCCAAAAGTACATGTATCCAATGAAGTCAATGTACATGTCTCCAAAAGTACATGCACAATAAAGTCAATGTACATGTCTCCAAAACTGAATACATATCGAAAAGTACATATATATACAAAAGTATCCAAAAGCACATGTGTCCAAAACTATCCAAAACTATCAAAACTCAAGCTTCCTCTTGTTCTTTCCCGACTTTGATCCTCTAGGATCAATGTGCATCCCTGGATCCTGCAAATTAAATATCGATTGTTAAATTCAACTAACTATGTACACTAATACATTAGCTCAACAATTATCAACTGGTACATGGAAAGTGCATGAAACACTTGGTCACTGAAGGACATTTCACCTCAACTGACAAAGGAGATTGCGTGGCTTGTGTAGCAGATGGAGTCGTTGGTTGAACATCCAGGAGGGTCGAACCAGGGGGGCCAGGAACTTCTCCTGCTGGTGGTGGCTACAATGAAAAAATGTTGAAATAGTTAGAAATGCATGAATAAATAATAGGTCCAACAATAATAAACTATGTAAAGATAATGTTGAAATAGTTACATACCTGTGTGTGATCAATTGCCATTGCAGATGCGGCACTAACTGTTGCATCAACCATCGATGCGAGGTTCTCAGTAGACAACTCGGGTTCCTGATGCAGTAAACATGCAATTCAAACATTAATAAAAACGCTTTATGCACTGGATTTCAAGTTAAACAACAAATATCATCGAAGGATATACATTACCATGGTGTGAGTAAGCCCATGGTCATGGGCAGCTGGAGTCTTTCTAGGAGTAGAACGCGTCACATACACACGACCCTTGTTCATGAATGGCCTGGAGGGAGATACAAATCCAGGCAATGGGCCAGATGTCTCGGATGGTGCCTACAGTCAGCAAGTGTTCATGTAGTTAGACATGCATGATTCAACAAACAAACATGTATTTAAAAAATGTCATTTTTAATTGTTTACCTAGACCCCAGATGTTTCAGGGGACGGTATGACCATGGGTACTACCTCCACATTACCTTTTCCCAGTGAAGGATCTGCCATCTGCAAGTTTAATAATTGTAAATATTAGACTGTAGATAGCATTAATGAACTAAAATGTAAAGTATGTGGAAATTAACAAATTAACAAGTATTAAAAAACTGAAATTTTAAAATGTTTACCTCGGTGTGAGATATGGCAATAGGTGGTATATCAGATGGGCCTACCAAATGGGTAGCATCATGCCCCCCTGTAGAGTCTAGAACATCCGGCTCTGGGGCGTCACTGTCGGCATAAAGCATAAACTGCAAGTTCACAAAATTAATATATTAGCTCAAACTATATATATGTGTACAAAGATGAAAAATAAATGAAGAATTTATTACAATTAACCATCAACATACCTCTCTCAAAAACCCACTAAAGGCAACATCTGAGGCAATACCATAGCAGGGACGACCACATGATGTGCACTCATGAGGATCAGTACTAGGATGGGGATGTGTCGATGGTCCTGCACTAGTGGATGGTCCTGATGGTCCTGATGGTCCTGCACTAGTTGATGGTCCTGCATGGTGACGAGCTGGTGTATGTACCACACCAGGGACAGATGTCCCTTCCTCACCCATATGTTGAACCATCGTGCCATGGCGAACAACCGCCCATGCCAAATTAAAAAATGCATCCCGTGTCTGCGGAATAATGCGATGTGCTGGTGGGACATCTGGCCCAGGCAACTGCCTGCGAGGTGCAGGGATAGGGAGATCCTAGTCTCGAATCCTGGCATTGGGTCGGTTTTGGGGCATCCCCCCACTGATCCCCTGAAACTACAACATGTCAAAATAGTTAACGTGTTTATGCAACACGAACTCTGCGTACATCTTTCGAAGGAAATATAAGGGAATTTCCCTGTTGTTGTGTGGTGGCATATCAAAACCCATGTACCATCTGTCCATCCAGTTATCAACAAATGGTTGGAACGTGCACCACTCAATGGAGATATGTGGCCTGCTTGCATTTGGGATTTCCTCCATCCGAGGGTCCCTAAACAATGCAAATATAAGCTCTTTGGATATTTTCAACTTTTTTATTGCATTGTAATCTAGCCCATCAACATATTGTTCTTTTTCTTTCTCTGTAAGATGCAATATCATATAGTACATTCGTAGATTTTGAAATGGTGTCCACAATTGCATCCAAGGTTGATGCAAGTGAACGGCGAATCCTGTCACCACCACTAAAAGCTGCACTTATGCCCCTCAATTGGGCAAGCTCAATCAATATCTCGGCATTGGTATCCATAGCCGCAACTGCAATAAAGACATTAATACGAAAATCATTAGAAACATATACATGGTATATAATGACGTCTCTTCAAAATTGAACATGTATTAAATCAAACTCACGTAAGAAATTTAATGGCATTCACTTACATACATTTAAAACTTAAAATTAAACATTTGACAATTAAAAAGCAAGTTAGTCAGATTGGCAGAGAGGAGGAGGAGGAGGAGGAGGAGGATCAGGGCAGTGATGAGTTTGTTGATTCAGGCATGGAGGAGGAGGATCAGGGCAGTGATGAGTTTGCATCTATGTGTCTCAATGTCTCATTGTGATTTGTGATTGTGAATGACAAATGTGTTGTGATTTGTGAATGATCTAATTTCTATTGAATATTTCATATTTGTAATTGTAAATGTCATTTCTATTGAATATTTGTAATTGTAAATGTTAAATTTTATTGGATCTATATGTCTATATTTTTAAATTTTAATATATTTTAAAAATATATTAATTTCGGGGGTCACCGTGTCCTACGTGTCCTAATTTTGGGGGTCACCGTGTCTAGTGGGGACCAGGGATCAAATTTGAAGGGTGGGGTCCCATTTCACTATGAAGGGCTATGAGATATTGAACACTATTGAAGGGCTATGAGAAATTTATTAATATTTATTCTATGTGTATATATGGATGTGTTCATGTTGCATGGATTGGATTCTAGGTTAACCGAGGCCTTTTTAGAGCAAAGAATGCAGGGTAATTACTATTTGGGAACAAGTTTTTTATCAAATGTAAATTGCGGTGATGGAAGATATTGAGGGTGCCACATGTTGTGGAGAAAGTAGTATTGATTCCTATGACGTAATAGGGAGTTCAAAAAGTCTGGTTTCAAGTATTGTCATGCGTAGCTCGATTGATTTTTCTCGCGCTAGGGTTGTAGCAACTGTTATGGCCATTCCTGTTAAAAGGATTGATGCGGCGGAATCCCCTGAAACGATGAGTTCTTTTGTTAAGATGTAGATTCAGTGAAAGTTGGTGGGAGTCTTATGTTCATTTTATGCACAAAATTCGATTACTTGATTTTGTTGCATTGTTAACTCTCCTCCTAGTCATAGCTACAATCTCTTATATAATTGTGAAGGTTATCAATCCACTCAATATATTAAAGTTGTAGTAGGCCAAAATCATCAACCTATTTATTGTACTTACAAATGTTGACATTCCAATTTCTATGTAGAGCTCCAATTAACATTAGATTGTATGGGACATGTTTTTGAGGCATGATGTCATTATCTCATAACAACAAGCTTTTTATCCATAAATATCTCATCTACAAGCCAACGGAATTGTTCCTAATCCTTTATAAAACTTTGTCATAATTATATCAATACCAACATCCCTACCTATTGACTTAGCTTAGAAGATATTACACCTTCGGATAACCAAACCTGATTCCAAGGTTGGTAATCATAAACGTAAAAGCATCATCATAAGGAAATAGCATGTTGTGTTGAGGAAATTCCTTTTTTTCCATTTCCTTCTCAGGATAATATTTGCTTGTGGATCATTTAAAATGTATAATTTATTTTAATATTGGGAAGCTAAATTCAAATTCATTAATATATTAATATGAATTGATTTTTTTATTAATAATAAGTTATTCTTTTCATTTGAAAATGTAATAGTACATCAAAATTTCAATGTTTATTGATGTAGTAAAGTTGAGAGACTTTATTTTTCAGTGGATATAGCAGACCTGTAAATTCATAGGATGTAAAAAATCTAGTCAGCCTTGAAGTTGAGCTCCTCAAAGAAAATGAATTTCTTTAAATATGTTTATGGCAGGCTGGCATTGCCAGCTTCGCTCCGCAAACTATCCTGGAGGACTGGAGGAGATAAGGTAGGTGGAACTTGGAAGTAGCTCAACCACAGTGGAATAGGGGTATAAGAAAAAGCTTGTTTCTATTCATGCAATATTATATATTGATGGTCGGAGCCATGGAAGCATGGAATTCGAGCATTGACTTGATACAACAAAGAAAACAAAAGGTGGAACTCGGGAGCTGCAGGATTGACTTGATACAACAAAGAAAACACAGGGTGTGAGGCTGGGAGCCGTAGATGGTAGGATTAACTTGATACAACAAAGAAAACACAGGGTTATAGGTAGGGGCCACGGGCAGGAGCAACAACCTGCAACATTACAAGAAGTTTATGGATTGTGGATTTTGTCTGAAATGCCAAATTTGGGGGGGCACATTAACATAATATATTATACATTGAATACTCAATTAACTCATGGAGTCAGCATTCACGAATTGGTATGTGATAACTTGTAACTTGGTAAGCTAGCTAGCAACAACACGTATGAGCCACCTACTAGGTTTAATAATTTTGTTGATGCCATTAAATGTGTTAAACACGTAAGCACTCGCTACAAACATGAGAACTTCGAAGCGTTCAAGCCATGGGCTACTCAGTGTAAGCCCGTCCACGTAAGTTGCTCAATGATATTATTAGAGGCCCAATGGTCCATGATCCATGGATGATCGAACACGTGGATATTGGAGAGTAACCGAGTCCCACTCCCAAGTCGCCTAGCTAGTAGCCGCATTCCCAATTTCCCACTAAAAATTGTTGATGGGTGAAATTTGAAGCTACCCTTCTGTTGCAATTTTAAACAGTAGTGGTTAATTTAATTATTGAAGGGCTTACCATGAAATTAAATTTTTTTTGCGTGGTAAAATTTGAAGTGGCCTTCTATGACGTGTGGGTAAAATTTGAAGTGGCCCGAAGGCTTCAAATTTGAAGCCTGGTGGGGACACTCATGTCCCGTGTTCTCGTGTCGGGTGACTTAGATGAATACATTGTAAAAAGGGGGGAGTTTTATTTTTTTCAATTTTTGGTTGGATTGTGAATTTTTGATTTTTTGAAAAGGGATTCATTTTAATTATTCACTCATCTTGGTTGAGGGAGATGTGAATTTAGTTAGAGATTGGGTTATTCCCAATTTTATCAATATTACAAAACTAGGTTGTTTTAAACAATAAAAAATAGTAATTTAGGTTAAGAAATGACAAAAAAATGGGATGGGTGAATGAATTACCTGACTAGATGACAATCCACCGGTGAATTTGTCTCCCCTCCAGCTAAATCGAGCAACACCGATACTTGAGTGAGCCACAAATCGTCCTCGTCCAAGGTCTATTTCGCCTCTATTTCGCGTTTCTGATGCGTGAGTGCCGCGGGTGGTCGGAAATCATCGGGACTGTGTATTTAAATTCATTTTTAGATTTACATAATGCGTACGCATTTTGTAACTACATATGCGTACGCGTTTTGTAACTACATAATGCGTACGTGTTATGGTTACCTATCCTACATGTCCAATGACATGTTAGGCTCGGGTCTTACCATGGCAGGTGCTAAATATCAGAAACGCGTTATGTTTTATGTATCAGGAACGAGTTTTGAAAAAGTAGCATTGCATCTAAAGTGACCCTCATCTTCTTGCACACACCCTTCAATCCATAGCTGCCTTAAATCCATGGTTTACTTCAATCCATTGTTGACTTTAATCCATAGTTCAATTTTTAACAAGGTTACCTTCAATAAAATATTGCTTTCAATCCATCATTGACTTCAATCTAGAGATAACTTTTAAGCAAAATTAACTTCAATCCAAGGGTGACTTCAATCCATATTTGACTTTTAACCAACTTTTGCTTCAAACCATAGTTGACTTTTAAACAAGGTCGGATTCAATCAAATGATTGATGTTTACATTTGATTAAAGTCAACCTTGGATTGAAGTCAACATTGCTTAAAAGTCGACCTCACTTAATAGTCAACTATGGATTGAAGTCAACCATGTAATGAATCTAACCTTGGATTGAAGTCAACATTGCTTAAAAGTTGACCTCACTTAAAAGTCAACCATGGATTGAATCCAACCTTGGACTCAACTCAACCTTGCTTTGAATTCAACTATTGATTAAATTCAACCTTGCTTAAAACTCAATTATGGGTTGAAGCCACCCTTGTATTGAAGTCAACCTTGGATTGAATTTAACCTCGCTTAAGAAGTTAACTATGGATTGAAGTGTGAAACCTTGTATTGAAGCCAACATGGGATTGAAGGCACCTGTGGATTGAAGTGAACTTGGAATTGAAGTAAACCTTAGATTGAGGTCAACCATGGATTAAGGTCAATGTTTGATTGAAGTCAACCTAGGATTGAACTAAACCTTAGATTCAGGTCAACCATAGATTAATATCAACGTTCAGTTGAAGTCAACCTTAGATTGAAGTCAATATTACTTAAACTTCAACTATGCAGTGAAGGAAACCTTTCGTTGAACTCAAACTTACCTAAAAGTCAACTATGAATTGAATCCAACCTTACTTAAAAGTTAACTATCGATTGAAATCATAGCTGGATTGAGCTCAACCTTGGTTAAAATGTCAACTATGCATTGAAGTTTGAAACCTTGTATTGAATTCAACCTTGGATTGAATGCAACTATGGAGTGAAGGAAACCATAAGTTTAAGTCAACCTTGGATTGAGGTCAACCATGGATTGAATTAAATGTCTAATTAAAGTTAACCTGGGATTGAAGTTGACTTTTAGGAAAGGCTTACTACAATCAATGGATGACTTCAATTCAAGGGTTCCTTCAATCAAAAGTTGAATTTTAGGAAAGGTTGACCTCAATCCACAGTTGAATTTTAACCAAGGTTGACTTTGATCCAAGCTTGGATTCAGTCCAAATTTGGCTTTAATCCATGGTTGACTTGAATCCATAGTTTACTTTTACTCCAAGTTGACTTAAAAAAAATATTTCCTTCAATCAATGGTTGAATTCAATCCATAGTTGACTTTAATCCATGGTTGACTTCAATCCTTGGTTGAATTCAGTCCATACTTGGATTTAAACCATCGTTGACTTCAATATATAGTTGTCTTCAATCCATTTTTTACTTTTAAGCAAGGTTGACTTCAACAAAAGGTTATTTTCAATCCATATAGTTAACTTCAATCTAGAGATGATTTTTAGGCAAGGTTGGCTTCAATTCATGGTTGACTTCATTCAATCCAATGGTGAATTCAATCCATATTTTACTTTTAAGCAAGGTTTGCTTCAATGCATGGTTGAATTTCAATCAAGGTTGACTTCAATAAATGGTTGACTACAATCCATAGTTGACTTCAATCCACAGTTGAGGTTTATACAAGGTTTACTTCAACCTAAGTTTGAATTCAATCAATGGTTGACTTCAACCCATAGTTGTATTTCAAGCAAGGGGACTTTGATCCATGGTTGACTTCAATCCAAGGGTGACTTCACTCCATAGTTCACTTTTGAGTAAGGTTGCCTTCAATCCAAGGTTGTAGTCAACAATGGATTGAATTCAATCATGAACTGAAGTCAAGTTTGCTTAAAAGTCAACAATGGATTGAATTCAAGCATGGATTGAAGTAAACTTTGCTTAAAAGTCAACTATGGATTGAATTTTACCATGGATTGAAGTCAACCTTGAAGTAAACCTTGGATTCAAATCAACCTTGAAGGAAATGATGCATTGAATTCAACCATGGATTGATGTCAACGTTATATTAAATTCAACCTTGGATTAAAGTCAACCATGGTCGACCAAATTCAACTACCAAATTTAGAAGTCAAACAAGGTCGACCAATAGTTAGTAATGAAAAATAAAGTCAACCATGGTAAACCAAGTCACCTACAGTCAAAAGTCAAAGAAGGTTAATCAATAGTCAATAATGTCAAAACAAAGTTAGTCATTATCAACCATGGTCAACCTAAGTTAACCAAAGTAAACCATAGTCAAACAAAGTCAACCATAGTCAACCATATCCAACCATGGTTATCCAAACTCAACCATCGTCGACTAAAGCTAACCAAAGTCAGCGATAGTAAAACAAATTCAACCATAGTTGACCATACCCAACCATGGTTAACCAAAATCAAACATGGTGTGTCATAATCAATCATATTCAACCAAAGTCAACAATGGTGGAATTATAATCAACCATATGATTTTAAAGTTAAACTTTATGTCAGCTAAAGTCATCCATAGGAAAGCAATAGCGGAATTATAATTCACCATATGATTTTAAATTCAACACTTGTCTTGATGTATATGTAACTTCGGAATGTATTTGAAATATATGTATATTGTATTCCTATAGAGACATTATTATTCCTCTATACAGAAGTGTTTGTATTCCTATAGAGATCTTACTATTCCTCTATATGGAAGTGTCGTCATTTATATTGTAAGTGTCGTAACTTATACTTGAAAGGTTATTAGACCACCTTGTTGCGGTCGGCCCTGTATAAGTCATGTGGGTCAAAGGGTTATTAGACCACCCTATTGGGGGTCGGCCATGTGGGTCAAAGGGTTATTAGACCACCCTAGTGGGGGTCATCCCAGTTAGCATTATGCTAAGTGGTTAAGTTGAGGTCGACCTAGTTGAGTAAAGGTCAAGTCAAGTTAGTGTATAAATAGAGAGTGTGTCTCTCTCATTTTACACATTCTATTCTCTCACTCACACTTGGGAGAGTGGCGCACTTGTGGAGGAGGACGTTCTGCTTCTAGGAGAAGACTGTCTCTTTTATTCTGGTTGTATCATCACTCTCTATCTCTGAGGAAGTTATTGGGGTTTTTCACCTCTATGGTTTTCCCCAAGTAAACTCTGTGTCTCTTGTGTGCTTGCATTATTGTGTCCATGATTAATATGCTGTAGATTTGCTGTTCATATTGTTCTCTCAGTTAAGATCCTAGATCAAATTGAAGTAAATTCTAAAAATTTAACATGGTATTAGAGCTAGCCTGAAAGAAGGCATGATATGGCATGTATGACACTTGTTGCACTTACGATGCTAGGGCTTGATACAGCAAAAACTAGTCACCGTAGAACTTTCGCTATAAATCCGTTTTGGTGAAGTTTTGAGATCTAAAACTTTTACAGGTTGAAGATAAGATCCCCATGTACCTTGTGTCAAAAGGAAGACCTCTAATTCGTTGTACTTTGGGATTTATGATCTGTACAATATAGGGTTTATGCCTCTTCTAGATATGAGTCAAAATCATGTGACCTTGGGAAAAAGGTCATAACTTAGGCTCGAAATCTCCAAATGAAATTTCATAAAACGTGACAAGTAGTATACAGACCGTAATATTGCATGAAAATGTTTTAGATTCCGAAGTTAAACCAATGACACGTGGCACTCTGTACAAGTTCGCTCTCCTATATTATCCCATAAACAGGTCACGTTGCGACACTTGGCATAAATCTCTCTCAGAGAACCCAATTGAGGTCAGACCTATCAGGATAGAAAGATAACAGGTCGGGATATCTCAGGAAATTGTTTCAAAGGCCGAAGTTGAACTAGTGACACGTGGCACACCATACAAGTTCGCTCTCTTGTATTATCCCATAAATCGGTCACGTTGAGACACTTGGCATAACTCTCTCTCGGAGAATCCAATTGAGGTCGGACCTATTGGGATGGAAAGATGACAGGTCGGGCTATCTCAAGAAAACTTTTCAGACCCTGTGGATCAAAAAATTCATATTTACACCAGAAACAATCAGGTACATATTGCTGTCAAAACATAATTATTTTTTAGCACCTTCATTCATGGATTTTGAAATTTAGGGTTTCGGAGAAAGTTGGAATTTTTGTAATCAAAGACTACGGCTGAATTCTACTCATCAAAATCGAAATTTAGAGAGCAATATCATAATTTTTGGTTGGGAAAAAGGTCGGGCTTGATCAAACCCTAGTTTGGGACTTTGATTAGAAAAGTGGAAAATTAAGGCTTCTACAAAAATGGGAATTTTTTAAATCTGTGACCACGGCTAGAAGCTCCTCAGAAAAATAGAAGCTTAGAGCTTTGGATCAAACCTTTTGATTTGGCAGAGGAGTGGGCTTCATCAAACTCTAGTTCGGGGTCATGTCGAGTGAATCCGAAAGTTTCAAAGGCAAAATTGAGGAGTGAAACTTTGCAGTTTTCAAATTCTGAATATACTAGCTTGATGAGATCATCAAGGCGCATATTTCTATCCTTTCAGAAGTTTGAAATTCAAAGTTTGAATTTGTAGGGTTTCTCTGACAAACCCTAGTCCAGCTTTAGATCCAGTTCCTGCAAATCAAGTGGATTGGGTTAATCCTAGAAGAAGATGGATTGGTCACCTGCATAAGTGAAGAGGTTTCTGTCTCAAAGGGAGATGAGGCTAAGGCCTTCCTTAAGAAGATTACAAGCAATCTTGACAGGTATGGCTTATAGGTATGTTTCGAAATGTGTTCATTGTTAATTTTATGATATGTTTGTCTTCATATCATTACAGTACAATCTTGATTAATTACTAGAATTGTCATATCACCTTAACAGAAGATATTCATTGATTAAGGTTTTGACACTTATGATCGTACTAATGCATTATGATGTTGTATGAGGTTTATGTTGTTTGCTAACATAAAGGGTACACCAAGAAAGAGAAATCATGTTCTAGTTCAAGAACATATGATCATGATGACATGAAGGCAAAGATTCATCCATTGTCATGGATCACATAGAAGATCTACTTACGATGTATGTATAACTTGGTTCTACAATGGTTAACTTATGAGACATGCAGGTTACTAGCACAAGTCATTGAAGAGAACCAGAAGACATTATGCGGGTATGTTAGACATAACTAGCTAGCATGCTAATCCAGGTATGTTTTTCCTATATCAAGCTAGAATCCTACCTTGTGTTAGGATCTTATACTGTTGTGTTGTTGATAATGATTATTCATGAAGTCATAGGTTTGAATAGTCATGGTTGTATGCATATTATGTTTCTTACCATAATTGATGATATGACTAACCAGAAGAATCAGGAAGGTATAGGTTTGAGTAATCACGGGTTTTATGCATATTATATCTCTTATCTTGATTGATGATTTAACTAACCAGAAGAGTCCTATGATCAAATAAGAATATCCATGAGTAAAAGAAGACTTCCCTGAAACCTTGCATACTAATGTTTATTATGTGTAAATGATCATGACTATACATGTTTAAGATTATTGTGTTTTGATAGTATTACGATTATACTAATAAATGTGTGATTATGTATGAGACCTCAAGGATAACACAATGATGATACTAATAAGCATGCGTAGTGATTAAGGATGGATATAAGTTCAAGGACAGGTAACTAAGGAAGCAAAGATCATGAGGGAGAAAACTCCAGTTGTTCTTGCAAGGAAGCAAAGATCAAGAGGGAGCAAACTGCAATTGTTCCTGGAAGAAAGCAAAGATCAAGAGGGAGTACACTCCAGTTGTTCCTACAAGAAAACAAAGAAGCACACTTCAGTAGTTTCTGCAAGGATGCAGATATTCAGAGAAAGTTGACCACTTCTCTCGATCCACATCAGAATGGAGTTGCAAAGATTCAGAGGGAGTCCACCCAGCGACCAAACAAGATAAGTATTTGAATTGTCATTTCTTACATAATGTTATTCAATGATGTATATGCTTATGTTCCTAGAATTAGGTTGTGTATTATGCATATTAGAATAGTTGCATTAATGAACAGTATACTACTAATATACATGGGTAAGTGGCCTATGGCACTGTACAACATTCCATTGCTACTTATCTAGAATGAAACCTCTTTGCTAACATGTTAGGAGTTGTGCACACTCTTAACAATATTCTGGTAGAGATTGGAAGGCATCTAGAAAGTTACAGAATATGGATAAATATTGTATTGAAGCATTGGCTAAGATAATTGCATGACTGGATGACATATTTCTTTATGTGTAAGAATTTGTTTTGAAAACTATGAGATGTTTTCTAATCATGCAATTTAACTTGTTGTGTAGGAAAGATCGTATACCGTCACCTACAAAAGAAGGACTACAACATTTGTTCAGCAACAAAGTTATCTATTGAAAATATTAAAGATGTTGAAGTTCCCAGGATCTAGGAAGAATGCCATGATCGAGGCATACCAGTCGATCATGAATATGTTTGGGATGTCATCCCAAAGGGTATTCTGTAGTGACTTATAAGAGGATCTATAAGATCAAGCATGCTGCAGGTGGTAGCATAGAGACTTTTTCTCCTGTAGCCAGATACATTTCCATTAGATCCGTACTTGCTCTGGATGCAGTGATGAAATGGAAGATACACCAGATGGATTTCAAGACAACTTTCTTGAATGGTGTAGTTGAAGAAGAAGTGTATGTGGAGCAGCCACTTGGTTCTGAGACACATGACAGGGAGTCATATATATGCAGAACTTAGTATGGTAGACAACTTTCTATCCAGTTTGGGCTTTACCAAGAGTAAAGCAGATTCCAACCTTTACTACAAGGTTGAGGAAGGCAATCCAGCAATACTACTTTTGTATGTGGATGACCTGTTTGTTACAGGTGAGGATAGATTGATTGACGACACGCAGTGGAATCTTGCTTTCGAGTTAGAGATGAAGAACTTGGGTATGATGCACTACTTTATTGGTATGGAGGTGTGGCAGAGTGCAGATGGAATCTTCGTTGGACAAGGGAAGTATGCAATAGAGATCTTAAAGAGGTTCAGGATGATGGACTACGAGGCTATGGCATCGAACCTGAAGCTTCTGTGTGATGCTTCATCTGAACCGGTTGATGTCACTATGTATCGTCAGATGATTGGGTCCTCTATGTATCTGACGAACATGAGACCAGATATCTGCTTTGCGGTGAACACATTGAGCCAGTTCCTGATGGATCCGAGGATTGTTCACCTGGTTGTTGTAAAGCATATTCTGAGGTACCCGAAGGGTATAGCTGATTATGGGATCAAGTATGATGCGAATCAAAAATTTAACATATAGGGTTATGTTGATTCAGATTGGGCAAGCAGTGCTGCATATAATAAGAGCACTTCTGAGTGCTGCTTCAGTATGGGATCAAGTGTGATCTCTTGGTTTAGCAGGAAGCAGTCCTGCGTAGCACTGAGTACAGCCAAATCTCCTGTATGTTGCGACGGACGAGAAGATTGTAGATGTGCTGACGAAACTACTAGCTAGAGGGAAGTTCGAGTACTTTAGAGAGAGGCTTGGTGTTCTTCAGATTGATGACACTTCGAGGAAGAAGTGATGGACACATTTGCAGAAGCCATTCCAAGCATGTTGGAAGGAGGATCCTTCACATGGCTGTGGATGGAAGCACTGGATGATGAGCATCAGGACGATGCTCCAGTTACTGCTCTGTATATGCATCAGGAGGATGCTGGATATGATCAGTTGGATCATTTATATCTATATGTCTATACGCATCATGTTTGATGCTGGATATGATCAGTTGGATCATTTATATGTATATGTATGTACGCATCATGTTGGATGCTTGGACCATGTATCTGTATATGTATCAGGTGGATACATTGTATGATCAGGTGGATCATGTATGTTGATATGTATCATGTATTTGTATTTGTATCAGGTGGATACACTGTATGATCAGGTGGATCATGTATGATGATATGTACCATGTAGATACTTGGTATGCATCAGGTAGATGCATTGCATGATCAGGATGATCATGATGACGAGCTTCAAGATGTTGCTCCATATGATACGTACCAGGACGGTAAAGTGATCATGATCAGGATGATCATATGTATACAGTACATAATGAGTTGGATTATGTGTGATGAGTTTCGAAGGCACAAATGCATAGTGCCTTTCCGACATGGTGGTAGATGCATTCTCCCATGTGCGTTGATGTAAGTGCAAAGCCTTTCTGACATGGTGGTAGATGCATTCTCCCATGTGCATTGATCTAAGTGCAGTACCTTTTCGACATGGTGGTAGATGCATTCTCCCATGTGCGTTGATGTAAGTGCAGTGCCTTTCCGACATGGTGGTAGATGCATTGTACCATGTGGGTTGATGTAAGTGTAGAGCCTTTCTGACATGGTGGTAGATGCATTCTCCCATGTGGGTTGATGTAAGTGCAAAGCCTTTCCGACATGGTGGTAGATGTGTTCTCCCATGTGCGTTGATGTAAGTGCAGGGCCTTTTCGACATGGTGGCAGATGTGTTCTCCCATGGTCGTTGATGTAAGTGCTGTGAGCCCTTCACGGATGGTGGTAGGTTGGTCCTCCCATGCCGTTGAGTGTAAGTGTTGTGTGTGTGCATATGGGTTGTGCTTCGTGATACTCTATGGCCGTGGACAGGTTGTGCAGTAACATGTAAAAGATCCTGGGAGATCTAGTAGGTTGAGCTGTGTGCTTGTAATTAATCCTGTGATGCTCTTTCGAGGTTTTGTTGACTCACGTAATTCATCCTGAGGATTCCACAGTATGGCTAGTGATGACGAAGAACTGCAGGTGGTGGGCCTACATCTAGTATGAAAAAGGACTAGTTCTATAGAACTTCCTATGATGAGTAGATTCAGATATTGATTGAGATAGCAGCTGTAGTGACGATGACGATTATCCAGTGACGATGATCTAGAGAAGAAGGCTTGTGCTAGAAGACCTGTGTCGAGAAATACCTTCCTAGTTAAGAGGGAGTGTTGATGTATATGTAAGTTTGAAATGTATTTCACATATATGTATATTGTATTCCTATAGAGACGTTATTATTCCTCTATACGGAAGTGTTTGTATTCATATAGAGATGTTATTATTCCTCTATATGGAAGTGTCGTCATTTATATTGTAAGTGTCGTAACTTATACTTGAAGGGTTATCAAACCACCTTGTTGGGGTCAGCCCTGTATAAGTCATGTGGGTCAAAGGGTTATTAGACCACCCTATTGGGGGTCGGCCATGTGGGTCAAAGGGTTATTAGACCACTCTAGTGGGGGTCGGCCCAGTCAGCATTACGTTAAGTGGTTAAGTTGAGGCTGACCTAGTTGAGTAAAGGTCAAGTCAAGTTAGTGTATAAATAGAGAGTGTGTCTCTCTCATTTTACACATTCTGTTCTCTCACTCACACTTGGGAGAGTGGCGCACTTCTGGAGGAGGAGGCCCTACTGCTAGGAGAAGACTATCTCTTTTATTCCGGTTGTATCATTGCTCTATCTATCTCTGAGGAAGTTATTGGGGTTTTTCACCTTTATGGTTTTCCCCAAGTAAACTCTGTGTCTCTTGTGTGCTTGTATTATTGTGTCCATGATTGATATGTTGTAGATTTTCTGTACATGTTGTTCTCTCAGTTAGGATCCTAGATCAGATTTAAGTAAATTATGAAAATTTAACAACTTGTGCCACCCATAATAAAGTGAAAAAGATAACTATAGTAAACCATATGATGTATTAATATCCACCAAAGTCAACCAAAGGCAATCATGCCCAACCACCATCAACTAACCATGGTCATCTATAGCCAACCATCATCAACCATGGTTAGCCATAGTCAACCATAGCTAATCAGTCAATCATAGTCACCCATAGTCAATTGTTGTCACCCATAGCCTACCAAAGCCAACCATAGTCAACCATGGTAAACCAAAGTCAAGCATAGTGGAATTATAATCGAGCATATGATTTTAAAGTCAACCCGTATGTCAAAAAATTAACCATGGAAAAAGAATAATGGAATTATAATTAATGATGTGATTTTAAAGCCAACCCTTGTGTCACCCATAATTAAGTGAACAAGTCAACCATAGTAAACCAGATGATCTTAATATAAACCAAAGAAAGCCAAAGTCAACCATGCCCAACCAGTATCAACCATAGCCAACAATGGTCAATTAGAGACAACCCTCATCAACCATGGCTGACCATAGTAAACCAAAGTCAAACATCGTCAACCATGATTGACCAGGGTTAAACAAAGTCAACCATGGTCAACCCTCATCAACCAAAGTCAACCATATGGTTGACCATCGCTAACTATGGTTTCCCATGGTTACTTAGTAGTAATAATACTAATACGAATAATAATATATTATTATTAACCGTGGTCGACTATGATTGACTATGGTCGACGAGTTAATTATGACAAAACAATGTCACCCTTAGCCAACCATAGGAAATCATAGTCAACCATAGTCAATTAGTCATTCAAAGGCAACCATAGTTAAACAAAGTCAACAATAGTCAACGATGGTCGACCATAGTAAGCCAAAGTCAACCATATTTGAACATGGTCAAGCATGGTTAACCATAGTCATCCATAATCAAACAAATTCAACTATAGTTAAACAATGTAAACCTTTGTCAACCATAGCCAACCAAATTCAACCATGGTTAATGATATTGAACCATATTCTGCCATAGTCAACCATGGTCAACCTATAGTCAATTATGGCCAAACTAGGTCAACCATAGTCAACAATGATTAACCAAATTCAACCAAAATAAACCATTGTCAACCATAGTGAACCATGGGAAACCATAGTCAACCACAGTGAATTAGTCAACCACAGTTTACCATCATTAACCATAGTCAACGAAAGTCAACCATATTCGACCAAAGAAAACTATAGTCAACCATGGTCAACCATTTCCAACCAAAGCTAACCATAATCAACCATGGCCATCAAAGTTAACAATGGTCAACCAAATTCAAGTATGGTAGACCATAGTCAACCACGGTAGATTATACTCAACCATGGTAAATGATAGTCAACCATCATCAACAAAAGTCAACCATATGGTTGACCATAGTTGAATATGGGTGACCGTGTTTGACCATGGTTAGTTAACAACAACAACAACAACAACAACAACAACAACAATAACAACACCCAACTATGGTCAACCATGGTCAGCCATTGTGAACCATGGTCAACCAATGTCGACCATATTTAACCATGGTCAACTACAGTCAACCAGAGTTATCCAGGGTCAACCATAATCAACCTTGGTCAACCAAACTTAACTATAATCAACCATGGTCAACCTAAATCAACCATAGTTAACCATCCTCAATTAAAGTCAACCATATGGTTAACCATGGTTGAGCATGGTTGGTTAATAAAAATAATAATAATAACAAAATACGATTGTTAAAAATAATAATAGTATTATTTCTAACCATGGTCAACCACGGTCAACCATATGGTTGACTTTGGTTAATGACGGTTGCTTGCTATTGACCATGGTTGACTTCAGTTGACTATGGTAAATCATAGTAAACCATGTCAAACAGTTCCAAACATGCTGACTATGGTTTCCCATGGCCGACAATGTTGAACCATTGCCAACCATAGTCAACCATAGAAACAATGTCAAACATTTCCAAACATGGTCAACCATCGTTAGTGATGACCATTAAATATTTGTATATAATATTAACATATATCTTAATAACAGTAATGTCCAACCATGGTCAACCACATGGTCAATCCATGGTTGATTATGGCTATGGCTATGGTCATTATGGTTGACCATGGTCAGTCATGGTCAACCATATTCAACCATGGTCAACCATAATAAACCATGTCAAACATTTCCAAACATGGTTAGCCATGGGTTGAAGGCAACCTTGGACTAAAGTCAACCTTGGTTGAAATTTTTCCATGGATTGAAGTCAACCTTACGTAAAAGTCAAATATCGATTGAAGGCACCCTTGGATTGAAGTCAAACATTAATTTTAGTGAACATTTCCTAATAGTCAACTACGGATTGTAGTCACCCAGGGATTGACTTCAATCCATGGTCAACAATGAGATGTCATCAACCATGGTTAAACATACTCAACCATGGTTAACCAAAGTGAACCATGCCTACCCAATGGTTAACCAAAGTGAGCCATGGCTACCCAATGGTTAACCATGGTTTAAAGTCAACTCATAATTTTACAACCTTTGTGGACCATGGTTAACCAACGTTGTCAAATTCAACTTTATGATAGTTAACATAGTTAACTACAAAATGAGAAAGAAATATTTATTTATTTATTTCATTTATTAACTTATATTTATTTATCTTGATTTTTATTTCATTTATTTCTTCATTATTTAATTTCAGTTTTTTTATACCTTTATTTATCTATCTATTTTATTAAATATTATCGGTTAATAAATTAATATATATTGATGAAGAATAATAAATATTTTATTTACTTATATTGATTTATTTTGATTTTTATTTCATTTATTTCTTCATTATTTAATTTCAACTTTTTTATGTTTTTATTTATCTATCTATTTTATTAAATATTATTGGTTAATAAATTAATATATATTGATGAAGAATAATAAATATTAATACTAAATAATAATCATAACTATTAATATTAACATATTTCATTTAGTATTTTTTTATTTAATTATAATTTATTCACTCATTTATTTATTTATTTTATTAAATAATAATTATTAATATAATAATATATATTAAAAAATAATATTATTAAATAATAATAATCATATGATTATTAATATTATTTTTTTAATAAAAAATAATATTATTTTTCAATAAAACAAATATTATTAAAACAATATTTATATCTAATAAATAAATTTTAATATTTGTAATAAAAATAAATATCATATAATATTTTTATTAATATTAACATATCTTAATTACTAAAATTAATTAAAATCATTATTTTATAATAATAATTATCATAAAAACAATAATTATTATAAAATTAATAAACAAAAATAAATAATAATATTATTATTAAATCAAACATAGCACTCATCATAATTTAATTAATTTAATTTGATTTGATTTGATTAATTAATTAATTAATCAAATCAGATTTAATTAAATTAATTAAATTAAATTTTATTATCTAATTAAATTAAATTAAATTAAATTAAATTAAATTAATTTAATTTAATCAATTAGTATAAGTTAATTTAATTTAATTACTTTAAATTTTTTATTTTTTTCAACAAAAATAAGACAACATTATATTAAAGTAGGATAAAAAACACAATAGTCATCTTAACAGCAAAATGGAGGCTGAAACTACCACCCCAGATGTCAAAACAGAAAATATCCATACTATCCCCCATCCTACCATAGAATAGTCATAATTGTCCAATCCCCATAGCTAGAAACTTCATAGTTACAAATATCAACCCACATAGCTCCAGAAGGATAGCCCATAACTATTTTACCAAACCAAAAATACTGACAGTACATGAGAGACCGGCATCCAAAGAAAAAAATGCCGCGGAATATACACCCAAACCTACTACCACCAAAGAAGACGATAGGGCAGTCAACGAGCAAGACTAGAATGATCGAAACAGACAGAAACAAATACCAAAAATACTGAAGTCGTTAGCAGCCGATAGGATCCGAAGCCGACGTTGAAAACACAATCACCACGTCAAAATACACAATAAACAGAAAGGAGCCAGCGAACAGAGGAATACTTCCATTTAACTTAATTTAAATGTAATTTTTAATATGTTTTATTTAATTTAAATTCTAATATGTTTTAATATTTTTATTTTATTTTATTTTTGTAATAATTATTATAAAAATACTAATTAAATTATTTAATTAATTTAATTTAATTTACATTAATTAATTTAATTTAATTAACTTAACTTAATTTAATTACTTTACTTTAATTTAATTTAATTTAACTTAATTTAATTTTATTTAATTTTTGTAATAATTATGATAAAAACACTAATTAAATTAATTAATTAATTTAATTTATTTTACTTTAATTAATTTAATTTAATTTAATTCACTTAACTTAATTTAATTACTTTACTTAATTTAATTTATCTTAATTAAACTTTTTTTAGTTTAATTAAACGTTTTTTAATTTAATTTTTAATATTTTTTATTTAATTTAAATTTTAATATGTTTTAATATTTTTATTTTATTTTATTTAAATAACTTAATTTAAAGAATTTAATTTAATTTTTAATATGTTTTAATATTTTTATTTATTTAATTTTAATTTAATGTATTTCTTTTAATTTTATTTCTAAATAATATTTTTATCAATTTTTTAATTTAGCTATTTCTTTAGTGGGTCCGCTGTCCACTAGCAAGAACCACATTTTTAAATGTGGTCGATGCGAATATCAATTACTTTTAAATGTGTGGTTATAGTTGATATAGGCCAAAATAGATATCAACCACATTTAAAAATATGGTTATTGCTAGTAGATTTATATATAGCAAGACATCAAATTTATACAACATCATGTCAAGCCAACACTAATTAACTCGCGCTTTATTTTAGTTTTATTATTAAATGTCAAGTTAAGCAGAAGACATGGAAGTATAAAGTGTGAGAATTAATTAGATTAAGGTTTTAGCATTCAATAAATATTTAAATACAGTCTTAGAGTTTTATTGTAATTGCATCAATTAAATCGTCCTTATTATTATTTTCAATAAAGTTATTAAAGAGCAGCAGCTCATTCGACAATTGCTTGTGTTACTTTCTCTGCCTCTAAATACGGATTCAAGCACTAATTAACTCCTGCTTTGTTTTAGTTTTATTATTAAATGTTAAGTTAAGCATAAGGCATGGAAGTATGAAGTGTGAGATTTAATTAGGTTAAGGTTTTAGCATTCAATAAATATTTAAATACACTCTTAGAGTTTTCTTGTAATTGCATCAATTAAATCCTCCTCATTATTATTTTCAATAAAGTTATTAAAGAGCAGCAGCTCATTCGACAATTGCTTGTGTTACTTTCTCTGCCTCTAAATACGGATTCGAAGCCACGCCTTGCTTTCACTCTGAAAGCACTGGCTATATTGTTTAGGTGTTTTCTAAAGTATCGGTGCATCGTGTCCTAGTTCATGTGCCGGAAGAGCTATTGTGCTGGAAGAAATACAAGAGAAAAGGGTTGTCAATTCCTATTACGTACTAATCAGGCCCTTCCAAAATATCGGCCGAGACATTTTAATATTTCAGACTTAGAGAGTTTATAATGCGCCTAGCGTTAAGAGATTAAACCACTGACCAAACCCTAGCACAAACACCCTAACATTTAATTCCTCTATTATTTTCTTTGGCATCCTATTCACTTTCTCCAATCAATGCAGTTATAATAAGAAGAATACCGTAAACATAAGTGGTTTTAGATAATGAATATTTATAATAGTCAATATTAGTGAATGAAAATAATAATTATAATAGAAAACGTATGGAAACAAAATAAATATTTCAAACTTCATTAAATTAATCCAGAATAAATCAATTTGTGAAAGGACTACATTAGAGTTATCAGTACTTTAACAAATACTTTAACTTTCAATTTGTTTGATAGGTGACTGAATTCTCTATTTCAGTTATTCAGAGACAATACTAATGACTAACAACTTTCAATTTGTTTGAAAGGTGATTGAATTCTCTATTTCATTCGCACACAATCTTAAATATATTCACAACAGATATTCTTTCTCAGTAGTTGTCACTTGTTAGTAGCCTTCGAGAGTACAGTGGACTATTATATATATCTGAAGGAAAAAGCAAAAACCAACAGCTTAATGTGTAACAACTAGAAATTGGAAAGTTTATACATTATCTTATGTCATAGACCTGATCATTCCAAGTAGCCGTCTAAGGTATTCATCCAACGATCGACTGATAGCAGTAAAATAAATCAGCTATATACATAAACTACTTCTGTCTCTCTCTATATACCACCACTCATTTTAGATTCGAGCTGGTAACGGACCTGTCTCTCTGTAAATGCTGATGAAATTAAGTGAACCTATCTTACAGCTCTATATTCTAAATTACAATATTCATTACCTCACCTGACAGATCTACAAACCCAAAACAAAATTAACAAGAACGTGGAGAAGCTCAAGGCTGTGCATGTGATCGTGGAGACGTTAAACTTCAACCGCCACAGACGTGGGTTTAGCGAAAAAGGTTGGGTTCTCATGCCCCGCCATAATCACAATCACTTTCATTTCGTCCTTTTCATCTGAAAGGTTTTGCATATCGTTCGTCATCTCATTATTGTAGCTATCACCATGCTCGATATTATGATTCTCTGATATGTTATTTTCTTCATGTTCCGAATCGCTCCTGCAGGACTCGTTGAAATAAGACCATGCCAGAAGAATGAGAGCAAAGGCTATGAGAACGAGCATGGCACCCAGTCCACCAAACAGATATGGAACTGGAGAGTTCCATACTGATAAATTGCCGCTTCCTCCGCTGCTGATATTTGACATCCCTCCTGCACTGCACTTACACACACAAATTCCTTTCATAAACACATGAGAGGGCATGGCATTTATATATAAATTTACACTATGTAACACTAGCATCTACGACATTGGGCCTGTTACCATATAGCGCTTACTACAGTGAAACTGACCACTCGTTCGGCTATAAATAGTACAGAAAAAGAATATTGGAGCCTCAGCACCAGCAACTTTTTTTTTGGATGGCAACCATTAAGCCAATAAGTTTCGCTTTTCGTGGATACACCTAAAGAATTTGGGTACCCATCAATGTCCTACAAAGTATGGCAGGACAATGGATGACGCACATACGGCTAGTGGGATGCATGATAATTCGAGTTTCTAACGTGGGTCAACGTAAAAATTGATGAGAAGAAATCTGCGGATATCGCATAATAGTATTAAAACTTTTCCATTGTTACGATCATTACACCATCGATATCACATTGAAAAAAAATAAAAAAAAATCCCGCATCGCATGACACCATGAGCACATCGCATGTACAATATATTCTATAAGTGAACAGAGTGGAAAATGGATAATTGTACTGACTCCATCCATATAGACTATACTGTTGTAATTGAATAATTGTGCCGAGTCCATCCACGTTGCACACTATATTCTGGTTTATGATCCGCAGATATTCTAATTCTAAAACAGTATTAGAACAAATTTTCACATTTAAAAAAAAATTAGATCCCCATCGCAGGACACCATGAGTTTATAAATTCTCGCCTCCCATGATATAGTGAGTCCATCGCAGGTATACTATTTTTTCTTGAAAGTGAAAAATAAAGAAATGTACTTAGTTCATCCCTACATACACTATTCTTAAAGTTAAAACAGTCGAGAAGAAGAAAGTATATTAAGATAATTTAATATAATTATATTTAGAAAGATATAATTGTATTAATATGGTTATAAGTTTAATTAAATTTGAAATCTATTTAAATAAATTGAAAATGTTGTAGTAAAGTTACAATATATATTGGTCTGGGTCTTGAAGTAAGATTCAAAATTGATTTTGAAGTTTGTCTTCATGCTGTTGAAGTAAGATTCAAAATTGTTTTCGAAGTTTGTCTTCCTGCTGGCTGTTCTCATTGCTATTCAGGATTTTTTTAATCCTAAAGAATGTTATTTTCTTGAATACTAAATAATTTGCATCCTTAGAATTTAATGGAATTTGTATTCATTATAAAGTATACAGTTAACGTTAAAAGGATTTAAGATTTTTATGCTCATTTATTTTCTTGAACGTTAAAAGCATTTAAGATTTTTATGCTCATTTATTTTCTTCAACTTCTTGGCTTTTATGAGATATGTTTCCAGCTAATTTTATTAATTTATTCATTTTCATGTGTGATTGATAATTGGTTTGATTATTAATATCTTCTTTTAAATTAATTCTTTAATTATTTATCTAATTTTATGAATTTTGTAATAAGTTTAAATTATTTTTTTAATTTTATGAATTTATTATTCTTACAAAATTACATAAAAAAAATATTTTAATACAATTTCATCTTTATATTTCTATATTTTTCATATATGAATTTGCAACCTTTAATGTTTATTACAAATTGCTAACCATTTTAATTTTGAAGTTTTTTTTAATATGTGGAAATTTTCACAATTTTATAATTTTATACAAACCATCCCTATTTATAATTTATTAAATTTTTACATTTAGCAAACTCTTACTTTCATAAAATTACAAATTATATAACTCTAATATAATCGTGATTTTGTTTCTCTAATTAAATCAAATTGGAAGACTTTTGACCCTCTTTCTCATAGCAGACAGTTTAAAAAAAAAAGAGATTTAAAGCTTAAAGAATTTGAACAGAAAATTACGGAGATTTACAAGGATGGAGTAGGAGTTTTTAATGAAGATAAAATTAAATTACGGAGATTTATAAGGATGGAGTAGGAGTTTTTAACAAAGATAAAATTAAAATTCTTGCAGACTTGGAAAAGAGAAAAACTCGATTATTAAGGGATAAGGAAGCTGATGAGAGGATGAATAGTCGCTCTGTATGGTTAGAATTGGGGATGAAAACACATCCTATTTTCATAAGTTCTCTAATCAAAGGAAAAGAGCTAATACAATATGGGAAATCAAGAAAAAGTATGGGGAAGATATAAGAGGTTTTGATAATCTATCAAAGGAAGGGGTAAGGTTCTTTAATGAAATTTATAAGGAACCGGATGATAATAATATTCTTGAAATAGTAGAGACTTGCTCTCTTTTCCCAAAATGGATTTCAGATGAGGATAATTCAACTCTTTTTGCACCTCTGTCAATGGAGGAATTAGAGGCAATTCTAGGCAAAGCAAAAAAAGATAGAATACCAGGGCCTGATGGATGGACCTCTGAGTTCTTCATTTTCTTTTTTGACCTACTGCGTTTAGACCCGTTGAAGGTTATAGAGGATACAAGGATATTAGGCATAATTCTTCCTTGCTTTAACTCAACCTTCTTAGTGTTGATCCATAAAGTTGAAAACCTTGAATATTTTGCGGATTTCAGGCCAATTTCTTTGTGCAACACTGTAGAAAATCATTTCAAAGATAGTAGCAGAAAGAATAAAACCTTTCCTTGCAACAAAAATTTGGATTTTTAGAAGGAAGAAATATTCCTGAAGTTTATGGGACTGCTCAAGAATCTATCCATACTATCAAAAGTAAAAATATGGCAGAAAAGGTAATCAAGATAGACGTTCATAAGGCCTATAATAGATCCTGTTGGATGTGGATGTATATTAGGCTTGTCTTAATTCAATGTGGTTTTTCAGTGAATTTAGTAAACTGGATTTGGGCATGCATGACAACCGTTTCTTTTGCCCTAATTATCAATGTAGCAGCATCGAACTTTTTTGAACCTTCAAGAGAATTGAGGCAGGGATGCCGTATGTATCCCTATATATTTCTGATAGTTATGGAGGGTCCGAGCAGAGCTCTCAAAAAATCTAAAGATAGTAATAGATTTCAAGGAATTACATTTGATGAAGAGGTAAGTGTAACACATACACTATTTGTAGATGATGTCTTATTATTTCTTGGAAACTCAGAAGAAGAGAAGGAGAAAGAAGTAAAAGCTATTTTATTCTAGATCAGTTCTACAGAGCAAAAGGGATAGAAATAAACTATGGAAAATCTGCGTGTTTCCACAATGGGATAGAAGAGAGGGATCTTCAAATTATTCAAGGAAGCTTACCAATGGAGCATAAAGTCTTACCTACAGGTTTTAAGTACTTGGGTTTCTACTTAAAACCAAATAATTATACAGAGCCTGGGCTAGATAATATCTAAAGTGGAAGTAAGAATTAACTTTTGGTGTAATAGATTCCTTTCAAGAGGAGGAAAATTTGTGCTAATTAAGTCCATACTCAATGATATTTCATTTTACTGGATGATAACAGCTTAGATCCCCAAAGGAGTACTGAACTTGCTGAGGAAGACATTTTTCAACTTCCTATTGAAAGGGAATTCTGAAAAATGTATTCATTGGGAAGACTGGAGATTAATATCAAAACTGAAAGAAATAGGAGGTTCGGGATTTAAGGAGTTGTTTAGTTTTGGCAGAGCTCTAGCTGTTAAATAAATGTGGAACTGGGTAACAAAAGAAGGTAAGTGGAAAGAGGTTCTAAGGAGCAAATATTTTCATGGAAACTCTATTCTAGAGTGGGTAAGGAATCCTCTTAAAACATTTCAAGGAGGATCTATGACTTGGAAATTGATTGTTTAGACGTTCCCTATTATAGGAGATATGTTAAGCTGTAAAGTGGGTAATGGGAATGAAGTACTTTTGGGAAAGGATGGGATAATGGGATGTGGTCCACAGATTTTTCTATCTTCCACATTAATAGATAAACTAAATGAGGATGGCATTAAATTTGTGAAGGACGTGGAGGATTTGGAGCAGGACTGGAAATCGGTAGCAACATTGAGGTTTTTAGGTTCATAGGCTGCACAGTGGAATAATTGGTTAAGAGAGATCATTTTTTTTTCATAAAGCTTTCAGATGAACATGACACACTCATTTGGGGAGGAAATAAAGAGGGAAAAAGTTATTCAATAAAATTAGGGTATAATATTTTCTGGACAAGAATGGAAAACCAAAGGTCTTGGTGGTGGACTAATATATGGAAGGAAAAGGCTCCTTATAAATGTAAAATAATTAAGTGGCTAATTCTGAAGGATAAAGTCTTAACTTGGAATAACTTAATGAAAAAAAAATTGAATGGCCCTTGGATCTATAATTCATTTGTTCATTCTATATGCATTTTCCAAGCACATATAGGTAGAAATTGAACATGGAATTCAACAAGAAAATTTGTGGGAAGGAAACACAATTGAAGACTGTTTATGTGAGCGGTTCCAAAAATCTGGTTTGATAAAAATTACGAGCATCCCCTTCCTAACCCTATGGGGAATATGGAGAGCAAGAAATAAGTTCATCTTTGAGGAAAGACGTCTTCCATCTTTTCAAGTTGCAACCCAAGTGTCGGCTTTACATGGGCATTTCAAAGAAAAAGACCATATACCAAAGTAGAAAGGAAGAGATCTGAAACTGATGAAAGAAAAATACATTCAAGGTTTTTTGATGGAGCATGTCAACGAGAGAACATGGTATTTGTTGTTTGGGTGGATTCTTGAAGATTTATGAATCTCAAAGAATAGAGTTTAAAGCCAGTTTTGGGAGAGGAACAACTAATAGGGATGAAGGTCTAGCTTTGAGAACACTTTTGAAGCTAGCTAAAAAAGAAGATATCCAAAGTCTTTAGATTTATAGAGATTCAGAAATGTGGATTGAATTCATGGGAATCCGTGTAGAATTGAGCAGATTGACAGGATCTTTTAACTTAATAAAGATAAGTCATATCTTTAGAGAAGAAAATAGGACTGCAGACACTTTATCCAAGGAAGGAATCTACCTACAGGAAGGAACATTTCTCTACAAAAGTATTAGGAATGGAGTATCTAGCAATGAAAACTCTGTGATGGATTACTTACAGAATGGTTGATATGGATAATAATGTTTTGTTTTATGGAAGTTCGATGAGTAAACAAGAAGAGATCGAAGTTTGTCCCCTTCAGAGCTCACATAGGTTTCACAGGAAAAAGAAAGCCTCCATACGAATGTTAGAAAGAGTTTGTAGAGAAGGATGATCTCACATAAGGAAGTGAAAATACTGAGTAAATACTGAGTTTTACTCAAAGCTTAAAAAAATATTTGAAAAAATTGTTTTTTGAGATGTGAGTCTGAAATGACTTTTTTTTATAGGGTCAAAAAGACTAATATGAAACTGTTATCAGAATTCAGAAAAAAAAAGAAACAGAAATGACTTTATTTTGCATATTGTCACGGACTCTCATGGAAGACCTCATAGGTGGCCTCATAGCTAACTGATTCACATAGTTTTATTGGTTTCGTTAGAATAGATTAGGTTTAATCTTTGATTAAGATGTACTTTTTTATATAGTGAAATAGACTATGCATTTTTTAATCAATATTGGTTTTATGATTAATTCTTTTATTTAATATTGCTTTATTATTACAAATTAATCAGATATTAAAAACAATAATAATACTAAATGATTATGATAATGAGTTAATTACGATGAGATATATTTTATATATATTTTTTAAAAATTTATTTAATATAAAATATACGTGTTTTATAAAGAATAGTCTATTTATTCTATTTTTCAATTTTACAATGGGTTCACCATTTATTAATCATGTTCATTATATTTAAAAAAAAAAAAAAAAATTCAAATTAATAAAAATTATTAACAAAATTGATATATTAATTAAGATCTCTTTATAAATTTTCATAATAATAGCTTATGGAAATTAATATAAATTCATTTAATTTTAAAATCTTAAAATAGAGTTTTTTTATTATAATGTTTTTTTAAATTTTTTTTATACATTCCTCTATTTTTAATAAATCTAAAATTAATATATATATATATATATATAACCCAATAATCATCTTTGAGTTTAACAAAATCATTCATTAATGCATTGATCACATTTGTGTGTTAAGAGTAAATAGCCTTCATGTTTTTACACATCATTAATATTTATATCACAAGCACATATATATTTCTAATTATATGGAAATTTTGATTTTTGTCTTATGAAGAAGCTTGTTTAAAGGTTTCCACAATAAACCTTCTTTGTCATTATGTGTGTGTGTTTGGTTTAATTATTATGTTTATTGTGTTTTCTTTGTTTATTATATTTCTATAAATTTTTTATTTTGTATTATATAAGTCAATATACGAATTCAATGTTTTGTACATGTTATTTAAAAAAAAAATGAACTATTAAAATTAAATGTCAAATGAAAGACAATATTAAAATTCTTGATGTGCCTCAAATTTCAACTATGATATGACATTAAACAGAAAAACTTTATAAGAAAACTAATATTTAGTAGTCCATTTTAATTAATATTTGATTTGAAATAACTAATAACTTTTTCTAACTCTTTTTTTGGGGTTAAAATAGATATATTTTAATAGAAAAAGGTTTTAAAGTTTGATAAATTTATTTATTTTTAATTAATTTTAATATAAATGTATATATTTTATTTAAAACAAACATAAAATATTGTATTTAAAGTTGATATTAAAATATTTATTGAAGTGTTTCATTTAATGATGAGACCAATCTTGGTCTATCTAAAAGATAGAGATTATTTGGTTTTCTCTCTCTTGTGATATGATGGTGATGGTGGAAGTTAGTGATGATGATGATGGTGATGGTGGAAATTAGCGTCTACTTAAACCAACTTTGGTTTAATAGGCCTCTAGAAAATTACTTGGATTGCTGTAAAATTTTATTTTGATACTTAAAAGATTTAGAAAAAATAGTTCCTAAATCACCATAATTCTAACATATTAGTAGGTTGAGAAAAGTTTGTATTTGAAATTAATATTAAAATATTCATATTACTCATACCTATTTAATTTTAAATATGATTTTAATCGTAATAACAGCTCTCGTATTTACACAGCGCTTTTTTACTTAACCATACAAAATACTTCGTGAAGCCATACAACATATCTATAAAAACAATGAGGTCTCAATTTTTCCAATAATATCAATTTAACTAGTAAATCATATTACTAACGTGAATAATCACCACTTCCTTCCCCATCTAAAGTCATACACGTCGAAGGCACCGTGAAAAGATCAGACTTTGAAATTCTTTCAATCAAGGTTCGTAGAGCTTAGGAATAAGTTATCATGCTGTAAATTCCATCATCTTTTATTTGTTTTAATTTTATTAACTATTAAAGTAGGCTATTTCTATTCTATTCGATTCCAAGTACTTAATGATTATTAAAACGTTAAACATTATGTAAGGTCCCTCAAAATGGCACGTCACGTCTATGAAATAGATGTATTCATTTCTTGAGCGCTAAGTAAAACAATGGCCCCCCTTGGAAATATACGAAAACCGTGACCCGCTGCCACTGGACCACGTTAAAATAAAAATTCATCCCACTAACTCAACTTTATCTATTAGCCGTTCTTCCGAGACTCCGTCACTATTCGCTCATTAAGTTGACCATAAGTCATCTCAGACGCGGAGAACCGAGTAAGTGAACTGGTGAGTAGACGAGCGACCGTGCACATAAAACTTGTTGGGTTTATGCGTTCTATGATCCATCAAAACAAAAATATGTGCAAGGTACAAAAGTGAAGGTACAGTATCAGGTGACATGAATTTTATTTTTTATTTTTTTTATTTTTTTGGTTAAAATTGCAGTTTTTATTATTAAAATTGCAATTTTGATTGTAGAAATAGATTTAGGGTGTTTTATTATGCTTGATCTACATTTCACACGTGTTAATATGATATCCACTTGAATATAAAGTATTTGTTTGTATGAAAACTGTAAAATCTTAGTCACACCAGAACCTAGCTACTATGAATTCCTCACTAGTGAAAGATTGCAACACATTTACATGAATAGGCACAAATCTGTAAAACGAAGAACAAATGTAGTTAACACATGAAATGGGTGAAATATTTGAATATTATTAACACTCCAATGTTATGAAATAGATTGGTTCATCCTTATATACAAAATAGGAGGAAAAATATCCACTTGGAGTGTCCACACTTAGCTAGCTTAGATTTACCCCAATCCACCCTAGGTTAACGAAAATGGTTACGAAAATAACTCAAATAGGTTCAAAATATGCATGTGAACACTGAGTAAGCATGGGAGTCATAATGAGGTTCACACTGTATGTGAGGATAAGGTTGCGTGGAAGTTGGTTAGGCTTAGGCATGCCAAAAATGGTCTAGGGAGTGGGAATTGTCCACATACAGAGCATAAGCGCCCTTGGTCAATGTCTTTCCTTAAAACAAGGAAAGAGGGTGCCTTAGGCATGCTGCGGCAATAAATACTTGGATAAGCATGCCTAATAGCTAGTTTGACCACCTCTTGGCCCATACTTTGGCTCATACATTGTGAACTTGTTCACACTTATCCAGATAAGTCCAAACCACTTCATCATAACCAGTTTTACACCTAGGGATGTATTATTAACCAGTTTAGCACCTAATAACCATAAATTAATTATTGATTAATGTACTAAGGTATAATATTGCTCTAACACCCCCCCTAAGCTAGACTTAGTGGAATATCAAAAATAAGGCCTTGGCACCTAAGGCTCAAGTCACCTTTTACAACAGAAATTTATTTGTCCATGTAAAACGAGGAAAGAGGCAAAACCACATGGGGAAAATCCTCCCTCAAGAATGGACATGATAGAGAGATGATCAAAAGGTCTTCAACAGGTCTTGTTCTTCACTTGAATGAGTTGAATGAACAACTTCTTGGTGAAATACTTGGTGAAGATGTTGTGGATGTTATGATCATGCATGAATTCTTCAATGTTCTGTAGACAAAAAGCATGTTGGAAGGCTCATCATTTGATGATGGGGAAGCATCATAAGAATGCTTCTTGCTGCATACATACTTTTCTATGAATACATAATCAATAATGGAAAAGATATCTCTGCAAAATCCTTCCCAAAGAACATCAAAAGACTCAACAAAATCAGCTCCTTGAGCAACTGCCATATCGTGAATCAAACCATGTATCTTTCTTCCAAACTGATGTAGCAGCTTCCCAAGTCTGCAATAGAGCTCATGAGGCTCTGAAATATCATAATATAAGTCATATGGAGCAACAAACAATAGAGGTTTAGTGTCTCCATGAGCGAGTGTCTTTTCAGTAAGAAGAGAGTGTGCAACTGGATCACACTGATAGTTGAGCGAACTTGAAAGGTCTGGAGACTTGAGTTTTGAACCATAGGTGGTAGATCAGGTCGAGACATGTGGAACAACAGTCCCATGATAGCCAATGACATGGATGTCCAACCAAGGAATGATATGCAAGACATAAAATCAACCTAGATAAGTGACACCGTTTCGGAAACAATAAAATTGTGAGATTTTCCAACTAGAGAACTTGGGGGTTGTGTGGTCTTTTGGGAATTCAATGTTTAAGAAAATGGTTTGATGACTGTCATAACCTATATATCAATCTGCATATTACCTTCCATATCAGAATATGAAGGATATGATTCAAGTGGGAAAGAGCTTTCAGAAGGCACGTCAAAAACTAGTGAAAAATGACTAGTATTGGGAGAAAGCTTTGGTGAACTGGATGGAGATTCTTTCAAGGAAGGGATAGAAATTTCTGAATCTGATATATCAGAATGTGAATTAGAAACATAGACATCAGAAAGAGATTTAACTCTAGCATTCAAAGCATACAACTTTTTACTTTTGCAGGTAGCATAGAGGCAATGATCTTTTTCCAAAGAGAACTTGGCTTCTTCTCTTCTTGCAAAATATGGAACATCAATGTTATGTTCTTCAAGTAGCTTGGTTAGAATGTATATCTTCTTTCTGAAATATGATTTTTCATTGTGAGAACCTCTGCAATAACCACATTTAGGCTTCTCTTTCTTGCTCTTCATCTTCTTGACTTTTGAATCTTCATCACTTGAACTTAAGCTTTCATCACTTGACTGCTTCTTCTCCTTCATCTTCTTCTCTTGTGGTTAGATTTGGGATTTTGTTTGCCTCTTCATATTTCGAATCTCCAGCTGTAAGTACTTGGTCTTTTTTCTTAATGGAACCCATTAAGACCAACTTGTCTTGCTCTTGAGTTAGCATAACCATGAAATCAACCAAAGATGGCATTTTCCAATTTCTAACTGTGAGCTTTGTGGAGTTGAATGTAGAGAGAAAAAATGAGTACTCAAGACCCAATTTTGAAAGAATGGACAAGATCAACTGTTCTTCCTTCTTATCAATGCCACAACGTTTGATTTGCAAGACCAAGCTCTTGAACTTGGTGAAGAAATCCTGGATGGATTCAAAATTGCTTGGACTTAGTGAGATCAACTCATTCTCAAGTTGATGTCCTCTCATCCCATCAATCTTCCCAAATAGAGACTCAAGCTTGAGCCAAACTTCATTGGGTGTAGCTATAATTTCCACATGAAATAGGAGGTCTCTCGAAATACTGAGACGAAGGAGGCCAAATGCCTCATCCATTCTATTAAAAAACTTTGATTTTTCCACAGCAGAGTTTGGTTCAACCTCTGTGCCCATTGTGATCCTCAAAAGACCCTTGGATCTCAACAAAATCACCATTTCAGCCTTCCAATCGAAATAGTTGAAAGGAGTGACCACTTTTGGATGAGATTGCTCCATCTTCTTCTATTGCTTGTGAATTGGGTGACAATGGTGCTCTTGAAAACCTACAAAAAAACTCTCAATCACTTAGGAGGGATCTACACTAATAGTTTCGAACCCTATTTGATAGTGGGTGCATTCGGGAGAGCATCACACCTTAGAAGAGCCACTAGATTTCTCCAATGGACTCAATGCAATGGCCTCAGGAATTCTGTGGTTCCTCCACTGATTCTGGCATACCACTAAAATAGTCTATTGGTTCGAATAATAGCTCCAAGAGCTTTGATACCATGTAAAATCTTAGTCACGGCAGAACATAGCTACTATAGATTCCTCACTAGTGAAAGATTGCAACACATTTACAAGAATAGGCACAAATCTGTAAAATGAAGAACAAATGTAGTTAACACATGAAATGGGTGAAATATCTTAATATTATTAACAGTCCAATGCTATGAAATAGATTGGTTCATCCTTATATACAAAAGAGGAGGAAAAATATCCACTTGGAGTGTCCACACTTAGCTAGCATAGATTTACCCCAAACCCCCCTAGGTTAACCAAAATGGTTTCCAAAATAACTCAAACAAGTTCAAAATATGCATGTGAACACTAAGTAAGCATGGGAAGTCATAATGAGGTTCACACATGTGAGGATAAGGTTGGGTGGAAGTTGGTTAGGCTCAGGAATGCCAAAAATGGCCTAGGGAATGGGAATTGTCCACATACAGAGCATGAGCGCCCTTGGTCAATGTGTTTCCTTAAAACAGGGAAAGAGGGTTCCTTAGGTATGATGGGGCAATAAATGCTTGGATAAGCATGCCTAACAACTAGTTTGACCACCTCTCGGCCCATACTTTGGCTCATACACTGTGAACATGTTCACACTTATCCAGATAAGTTCAAACCACTTCATAATAACTAGTTTCACACGTAGGGATGTATTATTAAGCAGTTTAGCGCCTAATAACCATTAATTAATTAATGATTAAGGTACTAAGGTATAATATTGATCTAACAAAAACACAGAATCTGGGGGCAATTTTCCTGATGGCACAAGATTTGGTGTAGCCCCACTTAAGTTGCTCTTGTAGTGTGTCGCAAATTGCAATAATGTATACTTATATGAGCTGCTCTATCGTAATGGGCGACATGAGAGAGTGGATGATATCTTTAAAGATTTTGTACCTTTTATTATGTCAAGTCATGTTCCTATTATTAAACGATTATGTACCTCAACAACTCATCAGTCTTCCAACCATCCTATCGATACTATTGAACTGTAGTGTAGATTTAATCTAAAATTTAAATGTCAGTTGTGCGCTCTTTGTAACGGGTATGATAGACTTCAAAAAATGAGGTACAAAATAATTTAATAATAGGAATTATTGCAAGGATGCAATCGATATACAAAGATTCTACCTCTGGTTTCCTAGGTGAGAGAATATGACTTAACAAGGAAAAAAGTTGTGTTGTAGCAAATTCCTTGCCATGGGAAAAGGAAAAAAATTGTTGCACTACTTAATATTGTCTGACTCATTCTCCTTTGCCTCATCAAGAAATTTGTAGATTGACACGTGGTCGAAGCGCTATTAATAGAGCTTCGACGGTGAAATATTTTTTATTGGCCTTCAGACTCTAAGGTAGAGAATTGACAAAAAGAGGCGACAGGAAGGAAAGGTTGGTGGAGGCTTGTTGTTGTTGGTTATCGATGAGGGGATTTGGCATGGAGGAACAGAGACTGAGGATGGGCCAAGAGGGACACCTAGAAACTCGCAAAAGCAACCAAGTGGAAAACATGTAAACGTATTTGTTTCATATACTGCAAGTCATATAAATTGGTAGCCTACGAAATGTCATAAGCCTCATTGATTTGCAGAGGTCGATGACCTGTATAGATTAAATCTATGACGGATTTGAACGTTGAAAATATTATATTGGGAACTTCGATCACTCCATGGGATATGTCATTTTACTTTTCGGATATCATTGCATGGAGTACATTAGATGCTTTCATGAGCACGGACTTATGTGCTTGAAGTCGCTTGGTGTTATTCACATACCTTAGGTCGATGTCATTGTCGTTATTAGGGTTAAGGTTATTCAAAATATAGATGTTGTTGGAGGTTTCGTCTTAATGAAGTTAATGGGTATCCTTGGTTTCACAACAAAGAAGGCCTTGGCCACAGAAGGAACTCATTGGGGATTTGCCACAAACCAGTGTGCAATATTATGCCACACTTCAGCTGCTTCATATTGGTCATCTGGTTTGACCAATCCATAGAGATTGAGAAGAATCTCCAAGTAGTTGTTGAATATGAAAATTCCTTAAAAATTGTATGGATGGGTGAAGAGAGTGAGCGCATGAGAACACCACGCCTGGACAACAAGCTCATCATGTTCCCTCATACTAAGAATTAGACTCCTGATTGGATAGTTAACAAATGTGTCGATTCTTCCCTTAATCGTAGTCCACAACACCACTGTTATTTCTTGTCTGCACATATCATTGACTAGTTGGTTCGTTTTGAGGAGCTGGAGGTCGCCCACCTTGACGAAGCAAGCTGATTGATCCGCGTGATGGACCACGATAAGAACTATTTGGCCGAGCCTCGGTGCAACCTCTGTATCGGTCTGAATCTTGCATGAAAAGAAGAGATCCATTAAAATATGTAGCCCTCAGTCAATTATGATGCCAACTCATTCTATTTCGGAGAATCAAAGTATTACATGCACTGGTAAATATGTCAATCATGTTATTCCAGAGAATCAAGGTATCGACTAGAATTACATGTCTAGTCAAACCATTACATAGTCAATACATAGGGGCTCAATAAGAGCATCATGTTGTTGGGCTCCAGAATTGTCTTTTATAATGATGTTATTTACATTAATTTCTCATCTTACTACCATGATTTAGTACATTTATGTTCAATAAGGTTATATTTTACTTTGTTTTATTAACTAAATCTTGTAAATGTAAAGTGAGCCTAATATGTTATTTTTAATGTATTCAATGCAATATTGTGCAAATCATAAGTATTATGGCCCTTTATCCGACCTTTCTTTTGATCCTGAGTTCTGCACTAGATTCGATTATGTCTTGAGACATATTTTTGGCTACTCTTCTCATGAAATGATCTTCTGATTCTTACTAAGTCATGTCGATCCTGCATGAACAAATTAAACCATGAAGTAATGGTGAGTTGGTTCACTAATTCACATTTAAACAAAATTTAAAATGAAAGAAGACAAAACTATTTTAATTTCATTTTAAAAAAATTTGTTTTAAATTTGAAAATAATAACCAAAGTTATTTTAACCAAAATTGTTATTTTCATGACATGGTAACTCTTTAAAATATAACGAAAATCCACTCTTTATGCCACTTAAATTAAAGACATGAAACACGTTGCTTATGGAAATTTAGATTAGTTTTTGGGTACCCGCACGAAGCTGGTACCCAAAAAGACCGCAACAGCGGCGCGTGAGTGGAAAAAACAAAGCGACGCGCACACGCATCCAAATGCGCGCACGCGTCGCTGCTTCGGGAATGCCGAACGCCCACATGGTTGAGCCCACATGGAAAAAAGGGGCACACACGTGTCTTTGATGCGTACGCACAAAATGGCACGCACACATCAATGACACGTGCGTGCCTCTGTTTTTTTATAAAAAAAAACAGAGCTCACGGGTTTGTCATTTTCGATAGACCCGTGAGCCCACTGTGCAATCCCACGAGTGCACTGTGAAACCACTCGAACGCGTCTTCGAGCAATAAAATTCTCCTCAACACCAACAAATCACCCCTACACCATGACGCCATCCATTTCTCTAGGTAGGTGCTCCTCAAAGCACAAATTTGTTTTTATTTTTTGTTTTTTTTTGTTTTCCATTTGATTTTTAATTTAAATTTTTTTTTACAATTCATTAAAAAACCAAGAAAATTTCATTGCAGGCCATCTACACCTAACAAGATGTCAAACACACCTGAACCATCCGATGAAACCAATGAAACCCGACCTTCAGAAGACAACATGGGAACCGACAATGAACATAATGAAAACCTCGAAGATCAATTACACCAAGATTTAAATCAATTGAGGGCACTAAGTAATGAATTGAACAGCACCAAGGAACCCTCTCAGGTTTCCTTGGCTTCATCACTGCAAAACATTATTGAATCAATCAATATTGCACACAGTGAGATAACAAACTTGAGCCAATACAGGGCTTGAATGAGGGAACACTACTCCATTGGGATGTCCAAAGAGCATATAAAAGACCTCAACATCACCAAATCCTAGTTGTATAGCAAGTTCATAGTTCCCTCGGCAGGATAGCCTCCAACTGTGACAAGGGCTCAGGTTTGCACGGACTGGTGCATTTACTAGCCATGGAGAGATAACTGGAGAAAGAGGTGGTTCATGGTGTTTGATAGGCACCCATGCAACAATTTGGAGGTCCCACAGTATTTCCTTCGAAAATTGTGGGTTGATTTTGATCTAGGGTACCATGTCAACTATTTTGACATCACTGAATTTCAGTTTGTCGGTCTTGGCTCTGCCCAAGATCGACCTCAGGCGCACCACAACCCACTTAGAAGACCTCCTACACCCAGGATAGAGCCAAAGCCCTTTCCTTAGCCACCTGGGTTTGGTAGTGGCCTAGATGATATTCATGACTCCATCAGACGTGCCACACATGACTTTCTTAGACATACAAAATTTGTGACCATGTCTTCCCAAAGCGGGGAGGACATCGATGAGACATAGACAACTGCACAGTCTATGGGTGGTGGTCGGGATAGGCTGGGTACAGGTGGAACCTAGGTGGGGCCTTCTAGTTCTGTTGGAACAATGACACATCATTGTTCTCACTATGGTCATTCTTGCCATGGTGATACGCAACAGCATGCCATAGGGATATTCATGGATCAGGTTTGCTATTTTTTATTTAATGTTCAAGTATTTTGTGTATTTTATTTGATATCGTATTGTTTAATATATTTAACTTTGAATTACATATTGTTGACTTTATTTGTTTTAATGTACAGTTATTCGGGGTCGGGTCTCCATCCCTCAGGTGGGAGGACATCGATTCCTTTGACCTCGATGGAGCCATGGTGACAGTAGAGGAGATTGCAGTACCATACACACAGGTAACTTCTTTACTTTGAATAATTAGATCCAGTTACGAGTAATTTGTGTTCAGTAATTACAAATTAATTAGCACTGAGTAATTACCATATTATCATCGTATTTTAAAGTTGTGTTTATAATATTGTCTAATTTATTTGAGAGTTATAAATTCGTATAATCCCACCAAAAAAAAAATGAAACCTTATAAAACATGAAAACCTAAGAAAACTAGAAACATTTGTCCATGTTCACTTTAAGCATTCTAGACCTCTGATGATTATACAAATGGGAGAGAAATTTCCAAAATCTGTCATTCTTACTTCACCAATGATGAGCCCGAAGCTAGGGTTTTGGTGATGCCCACAGTGTCCTTCATCCTCAGACTACCATCCAATGCTTTCTTGCTCTTCCTGTGCTTGACCAATGCCATGTGTGTTATTGTTGCTTTTCCATTTGTCACCATGTCATCCTAGTTATCTTTGCCATGTATTCTCCTTGTCCAAATCATCTTCAAATGACCACAGTATGGGTCATTTGACTCTTGGCTCAATAGGTGTGCCAATGGCTCCTATGCCCATCACTTTGTCCACCAAATCAACCTTTGCTGCCATGCCCTTATGCCATGTGTTCTTCAAGATTAAAATTTCATAATATACTACCATGGTAATTATCATTTTCCCCCATATTCTACTAATAGGTTCTTTTAATGGTAAAGGTGGTCAAATCACTTCTATGCTTCTGCTAACTTTGTTGCATCAATTGAGTTCACTGAGATGTTGTACTTGTCACTTTTGCATCCACCGAGACTAATAGGAAAACTATTTATTGCTATGAATTTTCACTGCATTGTGCAAAACTCTCAGGGAAAAGAGAATCATAGTCGCCAAGCTTCTAGAAATTCAAGAACTTGATGTTTCTCATGTCCTTATTACCCTAGTTTATTATCACGGGATTTCCAATTTATTCTAATACTTGAGACTGGAAGTAATCATACTACTACTCCTAGAACATGCTATTAGGAAATACATATAAACAACGTAAAACAACTTATCACATGTATTGTCACTAAAGTTTTTGAAAATGATGTAAGGCCCATAAGGAAGAGTGATAATCTTACAAATATGGTCTATGGGGCCTTGCTATTATCTTGATTCAAATACAACTTGGTAAAACATTTGGCATCAAGAATACTAATTTAACTCATTTCACTCAAGATTTCTTTGATTTCAATCAAGTGATATCATTCTGACAACATAGCTTTTCAATCAAGAACACATAATTACTCATTCAATGCAAAAGAACATGGCACATTCAAGCTTGTAAGTAACTTAATCATGAAAAATATTTCTCTTTATTCCGTTTTCTAGTGATCAACACTCCAAAGTGTATAAATAACATACAAACTAACTTAACTACTATTTAGCACCTCTTTGCAAATTGAAACAATGAGATACCATTTTATTTAATGATGTAAATGTTATGGAAATAAAGGGACTCAAGATCCTCACTCTAGGGATGCAAATACTTTTCCACTAGGTGAATCAAGCTTGTAGGAAACTACAAATCTACAAGAAGACATCAAAACCTAGGAACTCTTCATCAAGAACCCATACACATTACATAGGTTTCCAATTCAAATTTGTTAATGGACATGAATTCCATTCGCTTATGAGGCACTGCACATCTCTCTAGGGCCAAAGGAAAAGCTCACCTACTCATGGGGATGACTCTAGAAAAGGAAAAGATCACCATGTCACCTTCTATTCCCTGTCACCTTATTTAATTTTAATTTAATGCCATGCTAACTTCTATCCTTTAAGAATATTGAATATCAATGACAACTTTTCCCATGAAACACTTCAAGCATAAATTGTCAACCTTCCTTTCCACATTATCTTCAATGAATGACCACATAATGGGTCATTTGTTCCTATCATGGGCCCAATCCATTGTGGGTCAAAGGACTCGATCCCCACAACCATGTTCTTTACCAAGTCTTGAACAAATGGACTACACCAATACAATAAAAACATTATATAATATCCAAAGCCCATCAAACCACTATCATCTAACTTGAATATAAATTAATTACAGGCATGTTTTTAAGTACCATCGTTGTCATTCTCATTTGAATTGTGTTTAATATTGTTAATATTGTTTTTATAAATTCAGTCTAAAAATTGTAGTGTTCGCACAGGTGTTCGCGGGCTCCAATGACCAGCCACCGCCAACCGGGGACCAACAATTCTCCACGTGCATAGGTATTGTGCATATTAAAGCATAAATTTAATTTCAAATATGATGAGTTGTCCATGTATATTTATATTTTTCTATATTAAACTATGAGGTTATAAATGTGTATGCAGGTGCGATCACCTTGGCTTGCTAGTGCCGTTATTCTTCCCTCCCTGACCTTTCAGCCACCCTATATGCCAGTTGTATTCCCTGGAATACATGCCCCATTACCCAACCCATTCCATCCATCCCCCCCCCTCCTATATAGCACCACAGTTCCATCCATCTCCCCCTTACGTTTCATATCCAGCTCCACCTCCGTATCAGTTTCCCATGTTCCCACCCTCCCCCATCCGACCACGGCACACCACCCATCCACAGTCACCCATCCCTCTACCACAACACAGATCTCGCACCCCCCCCACATTACTCCACTACACTCGCTTCCCCTTCCAGGGCGCCCCGATCCATACTACAGCCAGCTGGGGTTTATATCCCTAGACGTCCATCTCCACTTCGCCCACCCTAGTCCATGCCTCCATCTGCCACTATTCCCCCTAGTGGTGTAACCACTATCGATGTGGCTACATCCTCCCCTTTACCGTCCACCCTAGCAACGGAGCAGGCTATCCAACCGACTCCACCATCCGCCAACCCTGATGACCACCCGATTTTGTTCATGGTGAGATTGACTTGTTTATGAAAATCTCGTTCAATTTTAACAAGAATTACTATATCCATCTAGTTTTAGCATCTATCTGATTATACTAAATGTTGCAGGGTGGCATTGCCGAGAGACTAGGATCACAGAGGAGGGAGACCCCCTCACGACTTATAGTCTCACATGCGGTGAGTTATCCAAGATTTGAAAACTATTTTTAATTTGAAATTATGTTTTATACTTGTATAATTGCCAGGAAAAGTTGACATATTATTGTTGTCATTCCAGGGCTTAGGGGGACATGCTCAAAGACGCTAGAAGGACCCATCTTCCTCTAGCATGAAGAAGAGGAAGATTGATTTTGGAGATGCACCCGGGAGCTCCGAGGGTGGGCAGGAGGATTGAGAGACTCTCCTATGTACACTAGCCATAATGTGGCATTTTCGGCACGAGTTTCCATATTTTGTATAGGGCACCATGGGCCATATTTTCTGTAGGGCACGAGTTGCCATTACATAGACACTGGGAACAATGTTCCATTTTTACAAAAAGTGTACATGATTGGATCATTTTTGCATATTAATAGATGGATGTGCACTTGTGTATATGAGTTTGTCTTTGATTACATTTTTGCATACATGATTTTTTCTTCGATAAGAATGTTATGGAAAAGTTCTCACATACATATAGATGTTATTTCTAGACACCAAGTCACCTCAATATGAGTCCCTTGTATTTGAATGGATCTTGCATCTTTTCCTTTCAGCCACAACATACCTAACCAAGCAAACTAAGGAGCGATTTGCATTACAAAGTGTTGTGACTTTAGGGCTACAAAAAAATATATAGGAGATGATGACTTCTTCCATACTTATCCTTGTAATGGTTATAATAGTCAATTCTAACAAGCATTGCATCATATATTATATCAAATTAACTTAGATATATGAGAAGTTCATATGTGTGCTTCGATAGAAGGGTTAACCATATCACTTGAATTGGTTCAAACATGAGGGGTGTGCATAGGTGCAATTGTATTGAGCAATAAAAGAGAATTGTTAATGTAGTTACATATGGATCGTTCTTTGTGTGTTAGTATGTGCCTTTAATGAAAGCATGGTTAATGTGTTGAACTACTACTTGCACAAGTTGGCATAAACCCTTAGTGTTGATAATGTCTTCAATGTTTTGGTAATATTGATAATCACTTTTGCAATTTAAGTATCTTGGATTTTTTGAGGTTAAGACACATATTGAACATAGTCAACTCAATGGTTCAAGGGTGAAAAAATGAAGTTGGGAAACAATTTTGGCTTGTTTTTGACAAACAAAACTACCAAATTTTATGTTTTTCAACTTCGACCTCTTCAAACCCATATCTCCCTTAGGGATTTCAACTTCAGGTAAACACAAAGGTTTTAGAGAATTGAATTAGATTTCTACTCGTATTTAAAAAAAAAAAAATTATGGACATATCGTGGGACAAATTTGTTGTCAACATACGGCATATACTTGAAAATTTTAGGTATCGATTATGAGTGACCTGTGTTGACGATAGTTTTTTGATAGATGGTTATTCATTTTAGGGGAAAAATGTAGTTTCATAATCTACACACACTACACTTGATCCTGGACTATATTTTGAGTTTTTTAAGACTTGGGAACTATTTTTTATTATTTATCGAAACAACGTATGTTCAGAAAATGGTGCATTATCGACACATGTTTTTGTCTTCACATTTTCTTTCAAATGTGGCTCTTATTGGAAAAACTAAAAACAACCCATTGAAGAGGACACTTCAAGGAACATCCTTGTATTTTGTTAAAAAAAATTTGCTTAGTCATTGTGATGATATTGAATTTTCATTGTGACTGACTTTTCAGTCACTAAATTTTTTAATGATAAAGTTTAGTAAAAAAATAGTAATCCTAAATGAAATTAAAAAAAAAATTATATTATGAGAAAGTAGATTGAATGATGTATCTACTGGTATAAAATACAACATATAATTCTCAAGTTTTGCAGTGGTCCGACCTTGTTAAAGTGACACATTTTTGAATTCTGCAGAAATGGTGCTGGAATTGTTGACTAGAAACTCTTAGGCGAGAAAATGTCTTCCAAACTCTAGGCCGAGAGTTTAGTTCAAACTCTCATCTGAGAGTTTTTTTAAAAATACAGCGCATTGATTGGTTCAAACTCTTGGCCTAGAGTTTTTTTAAACTCTTAGCCAAGAGTTTGAACTCTCAAAACTCTCCTCCTAGAGTTTAAAAAACTCTAGGCTGAGAGTTTTAGGTTGACTTTTTTCCCTTATTCATCCGCGCGCCCTCTTTCCCAACTTCACGTTTTTGTCATGGGATTGTTTCCCAGCTTCACATTTTCACCCTCAAGACATCATTTTACCCCATGATCCATGGAAGATTCATTGGATTCATATGAACCTCATTGTCATCACCTCAACCATGGTCCCTCTCTTTAGATCCCTCTCCTTAGCAATGCATAAATTATATCTTCAACCTCTACTAGAAACCTTATGGCCTTTCCCTTCAAAACAACCCAAACCCCATTCAAGCCCCTCTTTATCATCACCAAGAACCTCCTTCCTAGATATTAAATAATATCTATTACCTTCCACACTAGGGCCCTTCCTATTTTGATTATTTACCTCAAAATCCCCATCACTAGAATCAGACCCAATAGGGGATCCCTCAGTAGAATAAATGCAACACACATATCCTTGAATTTCCTATCCCCCTTCAATCCTTTCAAAGAGAAAGACAAAACCTAACAACTATCCCCAAATGAGTATACTATCCCAAAATTTTCAAAATCAAAGGAAGGATATTGCAAACTTAATGCGAAGTCTTTAATAGACTTGCCAATTTCCTTTTGGCATTGATCTAAGTGAGGTTGAGCCTCCATTGAAGGTGACTGGAAGTCCAGAGGAAGACTAAGAAACTTCATCGAAACTGGAGCGATGTCATTCATCTTCGAGTATGAATAAAAAAAGGGTACCATTATTTTAGCATAAGGAAAATCATCTCCCACTTCCAATCATGGGCCAAAATATTCCTCAAAATCCTCTTGATATATGAAAAGAAACCCTAGGTAACTTGTAGTTGATATAAATAAATTAGGAATGTACCCAAGCCTAAGAGCTCATCTTTCCTATAACTACACCCTTAGAGACAACTCTCCCACCTTTTTACCATGAAATCTTCCAACAAGAGCATGGGAATCCATTCCCACCATCTCATGCATTTTGATATCCTTTCCTAGGACTAGCCTCATAAGAGAGATTTTATGTTTTACACACTTCTTCCTCTTCATTATGACACTACCAATATCATTCACCTACATCCCTTTGTTGGCTTCACCTTTATCATTATCAACATGCTTTAAAGAATTGTCTCCTCTATCTCTAACCTTCAACCAAATACCATCATTTTCCAAAACAACCCTTCCATCCTTGAGATCTATAGGATTCACCCTTGGACTTACTAGGTCCATAACCACTTCATATACAACACCTAAAATAATTTGATTATCCTAAATTAATCCATTTCAAATAGGACCCTCGCCACATATATAATGACTAGTCTATCACGATCCACAACACTCATCTATGGATTAGCCCACCCAAAACCATCAAAATTCCTATAATCAAATTTCCCAAATGGAATATCAATACCATGCAAAGTAATTGAGTCAACACAAGGAAAATTACGTCTTTGTGCAACTAATTCCAAGCCTCGGTGGCCATTTTTCTCACCTAGAAACCTCAACTCATTGCCAAAAAGCAATGGGTTCTGGCCCTCTTCGGCTTTACTTTCAAAGGAATTGGCCTTCAAAAATCACTGACCAACACTAGGGCACACAAAAGAAAATGCATTCCATGGATAGGTTCCTAAGAAAATCTCCTTGTACCATCCTTATCTACAGACATTATGTCCTCCACACAAAGTTCATCAAACCCACACCAACTTGACACCTTCCATTAAATCATTTTCTCTATTCTTACACCTCAACCCCAATATCACTTGAACCCACTTTTCCAATAATACAATGATTTTGAGAATTCTCAACCATACCCATGACCAATAACCTTTTTGTATCCACTCAAATCAGCCAAAGGAGAAATATATTTGTCCTTAGGGTATAACTTTGTAGCTTAGGTGTTGGAGCCTAAATACCTCGTCCCACCACCCAATGCCCAAACCTCGCTATTTAGAGAATGGTTTTGATAAGAGAAATGAAAACTTATCTTCCATCCCATGGATCTTGCAAGTAATTTAATGTGTCCTCATACTGATCCATAGAAAACCAACCTAATGTATACCTATATTGACATGCTATCAACATCATATACTCATTTCTATGTCCACTAATAAATGACACATCATGTTGAAATCATTAGAAGTTTTATGCAAAGGTAGATATATCCCTTCATTAATCTTCTATCGAAAAATTGTCAAACACCAAAGGAAAATCAACAAAATAAACTGAATTCAAAATAACCCTCAAAGCCAATGAAAACCTTGTTTGGCACTAAAGAATGCCATCAATTCAACTGAAGTATTACTTGACATATACATTAAATTTCATGAATGATTATTTATTCATTTCAAATCTAAGTATTAATGTTCTTGAAACTATAACGTCCATGTCCAACAGCAGAATGACAAAGAAATCGATTACAGGTTCTAAATTAAGCATGAAGGTCACATATGATCTATAACAAGAAAGAAATGTGTGTGTAGATGCCAAAAATAAACACGTCGGAATTAAACTTCATCCATACCCATAAAACATGCATTTACTAGCATAAATCATCACATGCATAATCATCGCAGCATTGCAAATTCAAATAAAAGTGAATAACCGATCAAGCACATATCGTATACAAGAGAATACTTATCTAGAACAAAGATCCACACAATTTCTTGTGTCAGTGCAATTTTCCACCCAACCATAGGTACTCTTGTTGATGGAAGGAATTACTTCTTTGCATAACAATTTCAAATTTTATCTGGCTAAGATAAAATAGTTGGGACTATCACCGTAGTTTATAGCCTATTTACAATATTAACAATTTAAAAAGAGGAAATAAAATCTGTGAGAGGAAATAATTAATAAATGTAAAAGAAATCATATATAACAATTTTTTGCAATAAATTTAAATATGAAAATCAAGAAAGAGAATAAAAAACAAACATTTCAAGATTCGGATTTGAGAAATAAATAAGCTGATTTTATTGATAATAACTCTAAGTTACAAATTGAAAGACCCTCTTTTCTCACTTATGCGAAAGTGAGGACCAAAAGAACTCTTAAAGTTCTTGGGTGACATCATTTTACCCCATGATCCATGGAAGATAACTCTAGCCCTAACCCTCACCAAAACCCTAGCACTAAACCATCTTATTCATCATCACCATCACCATCACCATCAATGTCTTCATCATCACCACCATCTTCATTATCAACACCATCTTCATCATCATCATCAACTCTAATACTAAACCTAATTCAATTTCCTTCTATAACTCTAGCCCGAACCCTCACCCAAACCCTAGCACTAAACCATCTTCTTCATCCTCACCATCACCATCACCATCACCACCATCATCATGTCTTCATCATCATTGTTAACTCTAACTCTAACCCGAATTCAATTTCCTTCTATAACTCTAGCCCTAACCCTCACCCAAACCCTAGCACTAAACCATCTTCTTCATCCTCACCATCACCATCACCATCATCATCAACGTCTTCATCATCACCACCATATTAATCATCATCATTAACTCTAACTCTAACCCTATTTCAATTTCCTTCTATAACTCTAGCCCTAACCCTCACCCAAAACCTAGCACTAAACCATCTTCTTCATCCTCACCATCACCATCACCATCATCATCAACATATTCATCATCACCACCATCTTCATCATCATCATTAACTCTAACTCTAACCCTAATTAAATTTGCTTCTAAAACTCTAGCCCTAACCCTCACCCAAACCCTAGCACTAAACCCCCTTCTTGATCCTCACCATCACCATCACCATCATCATCAGTGTCATCATCATCACCACCATCTTCATCATCATCATTAAATCTAACTCTAACCCTAATTCAATTTCCTTCTCTAACTCTAGCCCTAACCCTCACCCAAACGCTAGCACTAAGCCATCTTCTTCATCATCGCCATCACCATCACCATCACCATCACCATCACCATCACCATCACCATCACCATCATCATCATGTCTTCATCATCATCACCATCTTCATCATCATTGTTAACTCTAACTCTAAACCTAATTCAATTTCCTTCTATAACTCTATCCCTAACCCTCACCCAAACCCTGGCACTAAACCATCTTATTCATCATCACCATCACCATCACCATCACCATCAACATCTTCATCATCACCACGATCTTCATCATCATCATAACTCTAACTCTAACCCTAGCTCTAACTCTAACTCTAGGTTCCTCATCAACATCGCCATCATCATCATCTTCTCCATCATCATCATCCTCATCGCCATCACAATAACCATCACCATCATCATCAACGTCTTCATCATCATCACCATTATCATCATCATACGTGCCTAGTGGACGATTTTCCAAAGTTGACCCCCGTTTGCAAAAATTGCACACTCCCTTACTGAGCAAAAACCTAGTTTCCAAGATGGACGTACAATATGACATCGAGACCATGGGACCATAATAGAGGGGCACCCCTTGCAATATCTCGGCGTCCTAAATCCAACGGAGTCGATGGTTCATCGATCGGAACCACAGTCTTCATTCTATGGCTCGTTTCGTCTTACATCCAAAAGGCCTTTAGGGACACCTATTGGTTACCTTCCAAGGGCATAGAAATCCAACTGTGCAACAAAACCAGGTTTCGAGGAGTCCTGTAGGTGTGTCTAGGAAGGTTCCAGCTAGGAATGCTAGCCATACATGCCCGGTGGATGATTTTCCAAAGTTGACCCCCGTGTGCAAAAATTGCACACTCCCTTACTAAGCAAAACCCTAGTTTCCAAGATGGGCGTATAAGACAAAACTGGGGCCACAAGACTAGAGGATAGGGGCACCTCTGGTACTATCCTGACGTCCTGAATCCAACGGAGTCGACGGTTCGTCGATTGGAGCCACAGTCGTCATTGTATGTCTCGTTCTGTCTCGCATCCAAAAGGCCTTCAGGGACACCTGCTTGATACCTGTCGAGGGCATAGAACTCCAACCGTGCAACAAAATCGGGTTCTGGGGAGTCCTGCAGGTGTGTCTAGGCAAGTTCCGGCTGGAAATGCTAGCCATACCTGCCCGGTCGACGATTTTTCAAAGTTGACCCCCGTGTGCAAAAATTGCACACTCCCTTACTAAGCAAAACCTTAGTTTCCAAGATGGACATACAAGATGACACTGGGGCCACGAGACTTGAGGAGAGGGCCTCCCCTGGTACTATCTCGGAATCTTAAATCCAACAGAGTTGACGGTTTGTCAATCGGAGCCACGGTCATCATTCTATGGCTCGTTCCGTCTCGCATCCAAAAGGCCTTTAGGGACACCTACTGGACACCCGCTAGGGGCATACAAGTCCAGTCGTGCAACAAAAATGGGTTTTGGGGATTCCTGCAAGTGTGTCTAGGGAGGTTCCGGCTGGGAACGCTAGCCATACCTTCCCGGTCGACGATTTTCCAAATTTGACACCCATGTGCAAAAATTGCACACTCCCTTACTGAGCAAAACCCTAGTTTCCAAGATGGACGTACAATATGACACCGAGGCCACGGGACCTGAGGAGAGGGGCACCCATGGCACTATCCCGTCGTCTTGAATCCAATGGAGTCAACGATTTATCGATCTGAGCCACGGTCTTCATTCTATGGCTCGTTTCGTCTCGCATCCAAAAGGCCTTCAGGGACACCTATTGGATACCCGCGGGGGGCATAGAACTCCAACCGTGCAACAAAACCGGGTTCCGGGTAGTCCTGCAGGTGTGTCTAGGTAGGTTATGGCTGGGAAAGCTAGCCATACCTTCCTGGTTGGGGTGCATTTCTCGTCTGGAGGCCCCCGGGCGTGCATGGCCACTATGGATAGGTCCGCAATGGCCATGTGGACCTATGGGAGCCGATGGAATCCAATTTCGCTCGCCAGTTTGGGTTTCGTGGCCCCAGAGCAAATCCCCAAAGTGTCCCTAAATGGCCCCGGGGTGCCCGACTAGAATGCCCTTAGTAGCCAAATCATGGCTCGGTTTGTGAATTCGTTGATTCCGGTGGGTCCAGGACGCCAGTTTTCAGCTAGGGGACCCCCCACGACATGCCTCAAAGACCCAGAAGCGGTGCCAATGGGCCATCTCTGGAGCTAGGGTTTTGCTCAGTGATAGGCCATTCCAAATTTGTTCAAGGGGTCCATTTCTCCTCTGGAGGCCCTCGGGCATGCGTGGCCACCGTGGACAGGTCTGGAATGGCCATGTGGACCAGTGGGAGCCGACAGAATCCAATTCCACTTGCCAATTTGGGTTCCATGGCCCCGGAACAAATTTCCAAAGTGTCCCTGAATGGCCCCGAGGTTCCCGACTAGAATTCCTGTAGTAGCCAAACCATGGCTTGGTTCATGAATCCATTGATTTCAGTGGGTTTGGGATGCCGGATTTCAGCTAGGGGACCCCCCACAGTGTGCCTCGAAGACCCGAAAGCAGTTCCAATGGGCCATCTTCGGAGCTAGGGTTTTGCTTAGTGAGGGCCATTCCAAATTTTCTCAAGGGGACCATTTCTCGTCCGGAGGCCCCCAAGCATGCGTGGCAACCATGGACAGGTCCAGAATGGCCACATGGACCTGTGGGAGGTGACAAAATCCAAGTCCGCTCATCAGTTTGAGTTCCATGGCCATGGGGAAAATCCTCCAGGTGTCCCTAAATGGCCCCTGGGTGCCCCACTAGAATGACCGTAGCACCCAAACCATGGTTTGGTTCACGAATCCATCGGTTCCAGTGGGTCTAGGACTCCGGGTTTCAGCTAGGCCCCCCCCACAACATCACTAGAAGACCTAGAAGTGGTGTCAATGGGCCATCTCCGGAGCTAGGGTTTTGCTCAGTGATGGCCATTCCAAATCCTCTAAAGGGGTGCATTTCTTGTTCAAAGGCCCCCGAACATGCGTGGCCACTGTGGACAAGTCCACAATTGCCATGTGGACCTATGCGAGCTGACAAAATTCAAGTTCGCTCATCGGTTTGGGTTCCGTGGCCTCGGAGCAAATCCCCGAAGTGTCCCTGAATGGCCATCACTGAGCAAAACCCTAGCTCCGGAGATAGCCCATTGGCACCACTTCTAGTTCTTTGAGGCATGCTATGGGGGGTCTCGTAGCCGAAACCCGCCATCTCGGACCCACCACAATCGATGGATTCATAAACAGAGCCACGGTTTGGCTACTATGGGAATTCTAGTCGGGCACCCTAGGTCCATTCAGGGACACTTTGGGGATTTGCTCCGGGGCCATGGAACCCAAACCGGTGAGAGGAATTGGATTCCGTCGGCTCCCACAGGTCCACATGGCCATTGTGGACCTATCCACGGTGGCCATGCATGCCCAAGGGCCTCGGGATGAGAAATGCTCCCCTTGAGCAAATTTGGATTGGCCCTCATTAAGTAAAACCCTAGCTTAGGAGATGGCCCATTGGCACCACTTCCGAAACTTCAAGGGACGTTGTGGGGGGACCCCTATCTGAAAACTGGCGTCCTGGACTCACCAGAACCAACGGATTCCTGAACTGAGCCATGGTTCGGGTGCTACGGGCATTCTAGTCGGGCACCCCAGGGCCATTCAGGGACACTTGGAGGATTTTCCCCTGGGCCATTCAGGGACACTTGAAGGATTTGCCCCAGGGCCACGGAACCCAAACCAACGAGTGGAATTGGATTCCGTCGCCTCCCACAGGTCCACATGGCCATTGTGGACCTGTCCATGGTGGCCACGCATGCCCGGGGGCCTTCAGATGAGAAATGGCCCCCTTGAGCAAATTTGGAATGGCCCTCACTGAGCAAAACCCTAGCTCCGGAGATGGCCCATTGGTATCGCTTTTGGGTCTTCGAGGCATTCTATGGGGGGTCCCATAGCTAAAAACTGGCGTCCCAGACCCACCGAAATCGACGGATTTGTGAACCAAGCCACGGTTTCGCCGCTAAGGGCATTCTAGTTGGGCACCCCAGGGCCATTCAAGGACACCATGGCCCAATTACTCGTGGATGCAGGCTAGAGAAACTTCAACGAGCCTCGTACCCTAATGATTTTTCCACCTTCATCTACTAGGGGAATATTCTTGCAAAGACTGGTAAGCTCTTCGGGCCAGACGTAGTTATTTGCAGATGAATAGTGCAAAAAATGTGTAGTGGTGATAACAAGTTTACTGTCTGTTGAGTCTGATACTACATCCAAGAGCCACTCAGCAAACTTTGAGATAGAAAGCTCTGTAATTTTAGGGTACTGATTGAACCACTCATACAGTTTCTCACCTTCTCGAGGATCTAAATTTATAATTGCCTTCTGGGTAGATTTAGGCATGGAATAATATTTGGCAGCACTTCCAAGCTCCCTAAGCCATTTGGTCAGCAACAATAGGTGCGACTCCTTTGACGAAAGATAAATTTTGGTGTGGACGGTAGCGTTTGATACACTAGCCAAATCTATGTTGTTGGAAGAACTTACATATTTCAACAAAGAAGTGTTTTGCAGGTGACTTGAAAATCCCTTCCAATTTTCAGCAATAAAACAAAGAAGTTCAATGTATAGATTTTCAGGCAAGCTTGTCAATCAATGAGATAACCAAATACAGGAAGATAACCACGCCCCAAAAAATAAAGCTATTATAAAACTCTTGTTTATCAAGATTAGGATGGACTATGTGTGCATTATGAGAATATAGATGAATGAAGTCCCTTTGATAAACTTTTCCTCTTGCTTTCTCCAGAATGCATTTAAAAGCAGGGAGTATTGTCCGAGCTTCTGTTGGTTTAAATAAACGTTTATTCCCAAAGATGATGTCACATAAAACCACTTCCTCAGCTTTCAATTGGGTCTGAATGGAATCTCTAACTTTTGTTAGCTGTGGATAACGAGGAATATGAAAGGGAAGGAACCTATAGACCCAAGTTTTCGATGATAGAGGTGAATTACCACTTATCAGAGCACGAAATGTTGAACAAAAGTCTAATGGAACACAACGAAGGATTCCCTGGTTCCACTTGTTATTGAAAATGATACTTTGTCTTGACGAAACCAGTAAAAAATATGCCTATATTATAAATGGAAATCCTATTACAATTTTCATTAGAAGAAAAGCATAGATGCATATAGCTGCCGTATTTCCTTCTGTAAGCCGCTCGCCCATCCGAAAAGCTAATGAAACCACTGCCTCCACATGCAATAACTACATTGTTTTGTCGAAAATGGATCTTCTTTTGCTAACAAATGAAAAATGAATGATTCATTGTCATTGCTACGAGAAGTTCTAAGGTCAGTTTCTCGTAAAACGGAGAATCTATAAATCCGGTTAAGATCGATATGTTCCAGCTCACGAACTGAGAGCTTCTTTATATTAGACATAAACAAAAGAGCTTCAGGATGAATACTAGAGAGTTGTTGCTTTACAACTTCAACCTTCTCAAGACATAGGGGTATAAAAGGAGCCATAGAATGACAATCGTGGCTCGGATCGACAAACCGTCAACTCTGTTGGATTCAGGACGTCAAAATAGTGCCAGGGGTGCCCCTCTCCTCCAGTCACGTGGCCCTAGTGTCATCTTGTACGTCCATCTTGGAAACTAGGGTTTTGCTCAGTAAGGGAGTGTGCAATTTTTGCACATGGGGGTCAACATTGGAAAATCGTTGACTAGGAAGGTATGCCTAGTGTTCCCACCCAAAACCTCCCTAGACACACTTGCAGGACTCCCCGGAACACAATTTTGCTGCACGGTTGGACTTCTATGCCCCCGACAAGTATCCAGCAGGTTTCCTTGAAGGCCTTTTGGATGAGAGACACAACGAGCAATAGAGTGATGACCGTGGCTCTGATCGACAAACCGTCGACTCCATTGGATTCAGGACACCAGGATAGTGCCAGGGTTTCCCCTCTCATTCAGTACCATGGCCTTGGTGTAATCTTGTACGTCCATCTTGAAAATTAGGGTTTTACTCAGTAAGGGAGTGTGCAATTTTTGTACACGGGGGTCAACTTTGGAAAATCGTCGATCGGGCACGTATAGCTAGTGTTCCCAGCCGGAACCTGCCTAGACACACCTTCAAGAATCCCCATAACCCTATTTTGTTGCACGGTTGGAGTCCTATGCCCCCGGCAGGTATCCAGCAGGTGTCCTTGAAGGCCTTCTGGATGCAAGACGGAACGAGCCATAGAATGACAACCGTGGCTTTCTTCAATGAACCATCAAATCCATTGGATTTAGGATGCCGGGATAGTGCTAGGGGTTCCCCTCTCCTCCGGTCCCGTGGCCCCAGTGTCATCTTATATGTCCATCTTGGAAACTAGGGTTTTACTCAGTAAGGTAGTGTGCAATTTTTGCACATGAAGGTCAACTTTGGAAAATCATCCACCGGGCACGTATGGCTACTGTTCCCAGCTGGAACTTGCCTAGACACACTTGCAGGAATCCCCGGAACCCAGTTTTGTTCGCTTGGTTGGAGTTCTATGCCCCCGACAAGTATCCAACAGGTGTCCCTGAAGGCCTTTTGGATGCGAGATGGAACGAGCCATAGAATGACGACCATGGATCCGATCGACGAACCGTTGACTCCGTTGGATTCAGGACGTCGGGAGAGTGCCAGGGGTGCCCCTCTCCTCTAGTCCCATGTCCCCGATGTCATCTTGTACGTCCATCTTGGAAACTAGGTTTTTGCTCAGTAAGGGAGTGTGCAATTTTTGCACACGGGGGTCAACTTTGGAAAATCATCCACCGAGCACGTATGATGATGATGATGGTGATGATGATGAAGACATTGATGGTGATGGTGATGGTGATGGTGATGGTGATGGTGATGATGATGATGGAGATATTGATGAGGAACTTAGAGTTAGAGTTAGGGTTAGAGTTAGAGTTAATGATGATTATGGAGATGGTAGTGATGATGAAGACGTTGATGATGATGGTGATGGTGATGGCGATGGTGATGGTGATGATGAAGAAGGTGGTTTAGTGCGATGGTTTGGGTGAGGGTTAGGGCTAGAGTTATCGAAGGAAATTGATGTAGGGTTAGAGTTAGAGTTAATGATTACGATGAAGATGGTGGTGATGATGAAGACATTGATGGTGATGGTGATGGTGATGGTGATGATGAAGAAGATGGTTTAGTGCCAGGGTTTGGGTGAGGGTTAGGGCTAGAGTTATAGAAGGAAATTGAATTAGGGATAGAGTTAGAGTTAACAATGATGATGAAGATGGTGATGATGATGAAGACATGATGATGATGGTGATGGTGATGGTGATGGCGATGATGAAAAAGATGTGATGATGGAGATGTTGATGAGGAACCTAGAGATGACAATGATGATGAAGATGATGATGATGATGAAGATGGTGATAATGATGAATACATTGATGAAGATGTTGATGATGATGAAGATGTCGATGATGATGAAGACGTTGATGATGATAGTGATGGTGATGGTGATGATGATGTTGATGATGATGATGACAAGTCCCTCTAAGTGGTTATCTATAGGAATCAAGCATCAATCTCCAATCATAAATGAGCATGTTTTAAAATAAATTGCTAGGATACATATCTAAGAGTCTCAAATATCTCTATGCATTTTTCCATCAAATTTTGTCAAGGAGATTCTAGTATCTAGTTAGAATATATTAGTGGAAACCCTAGGTTGATGACATGATGCTTGGATAAGGGAGAAAACCCAAAATCTAGCTAGATTTGGGTGAGCATTGAGCATGGGGAACCAAATCTATGAATATCTGTATTGTTAAATATAATTTTGTTGGGTGAAGCCAATAACCAACATAATCATCATAATATAAGATTTTTTTGGGTTGGGGATATACCTCAAGGTACCCAAAGCATGAAAAAAGTTTGGGTGGGCACAAAACCAAGAGAACAAAAAATGTTGAAGAGGACGTGTGGGGTGGGAGGTCAGCCTCCAAAAACTCAAGCATTGACATGAGTGAGGTAGGTCTAAAGCAACTTCTCTCATGTACCAAATGAGAGAAGTGGTAGGGCTAGTTTAGGTTAGATTAGTGTTTCTAGGGCTAGTTTAGGTTTCTAGGACTAGATTAGGTTTATAGTATTCTAGCTTAGTTTTCTAGTGTTAAATTAGTGTTTCTATGGTTAGTTTAGATTTCTATGATTTCTAGGGATAGTTAGGTTTGTAGGGTTATATTAGTGTTTCTAGGGCTAGACTAAGTTTCTAGGGATATATTAGGTTTCTAAGCATTAGTGACAAAGGGTGAAATGATGACATGGCAGATGTATGTATCTCTATGTATGTATGCATGTATCTGTATGTATGTATGTATATCTATGTATGTATGCATGTATGTATAGCAAAGACATATATGTATGTATGTATCAACAAAAAATGCATGTACGAACAAAATAACATAAAACTACACATACCTCGATGTAGAACATAACATTCTTTGATGCAATTATTTCTCTTATGTAAAGTTGACTGGCCTCATTCAATAAATCCATATGGATCCTCTCTATTGCTAATTGTCTCCATCATTCTCTCGTGCTCTGAATGAGGCAGGTAGTAGCGTACCTTGGTTGAGCTCTTGCTTGACATTGTCTGAAGATGGTGTTAGGAACCCATGTCTTTACTTTGTTAGTATATTGTTGTTGGACGCATATGCTTTGTAAGTAGTCCTATAGTATTTGTTGATCCATAGTTTGTGTTATTGTTGTTGGTGCATATGCTTTTTAAGTCGCCCATAGTATTGTTGATCCATAGTTTGAAGTGGCCCATGGTTTTGACCCATAGTATTGGCGCCTAGACTTAGTATATAAGTGTGTGTTAAGGCCTATGAAGGCATGGTGAAGTTATTTTGTATTGAGCTTGCTCAAAGGAGGTTTCCCCCAAGAAGTGGCCTGCGATCAATAAAAGTATTCTGTGATCTGTTATATTGTGTATTCTCATCAATTAATTATTGCAGGTTCTTCACACCTGGTATCATAGCACTTTCTTGGGCTCATTGGGTGAAATTTTTGCCAAATTTTTTTTCGCATCTATTGCAGGTTCGGATTTGGGAATAATCCCTATCTGCTTAATTGTTGGAAGTATGTAGACATAATCCCTAAAACTCATTGTGAGGAGTACCACAGGAACCCTGAAGTAGTTGGCCCATTGAGAGGACCTGCCATCGAAAAGGGCAATGACCACTACTTGATTGACTAGTTCCCACCCATGAGGTAAACCAAGAGTTGTCATTTGTGGCAAAGTGGTTATCAGTCTTACCTGAGCCATGGAGTGAGGGGTACTGCCCCAATACGCAAGCATTTAGACAGCATTGGTGGCCGAGTGAATCCGTTGAACTGTCCCAACACCTGAAATCTCACATTTGTCTATTTTTAGGGTTTTCCATAACTTCTTCGATTTTCACCGGATCGCCTTCAAATTTTGCCACAGAGTTCCTTTCATAATTCTGCTTCTTTATCCCTCTCTACCAAATTTTCTCATTCTTTCACCCCACTTCTGAAATCCTCCTTTTCTACTTCCCTGTCCTTTCAACAGTGTCCAAAATCTAGTCAAACCCAAATTACCCTTCTGATTTTTTCCCAAATCCATATTTTCCTTTACTGAAACAGTCTCTGTTTTTGTTTTTCTACCCACTCAAAAAAAAAAAATCTTGGTTATGGTTGTCACCTGCGTCGAAGCAAAAACTATGGAGGAATCCCTTTCCTCCATCCAAGCCAAACTCTAGGATCTGGATGAAAACTTTCTCGACCTCCATCTTGAGCATTCCACCATGAACAACAAACAATAGTCCGAGTCTTCATCAAACAATGGGTTCTCTTCTTCTAGCAATTTTCGTGGTCCAAAGCTTGATTTTCCTCACTTCCATGGTACTAATCCAACTAGATGGATCTATCGTGCAGAACAGTATTTCAGTCTACATAATACTTTTGATGTCAACAAAGTTCCACTTGCATCCTTTCATTTGGAACGGGAAGCTCTTCAATGGTACCGTTGGTACATCAAGGCTGATGAAGAGCCAAAATGGCTAGACTTTTTCCAGCTCCTTTTGCAACGATTTGGTCCTAGTGCTTTTGATGACTTCATAGGAGCCCTCACTAAACTTCACCAAATTGGCACTCTGAGAGAGTATCAAACCAAATTTGAGAAACTAGCTAACCACACTGAAGGATTGTCTGATGACTTCTACCAGACTTGTTTTATCAGTGGTCTAAAGGATGCCATCCACTCTGAGGTCAACATGTTCTGTCCCAACACAATGATGGAATCCTTGGGGTTGGCTAAGCTGGCAGAAGACAAGATTGTATCCCAACAGTGCTCCAAGCCCACTTTTGTTCCCTTCCGAAATATGGGTTCTCAATGACCACCCATACTGCTAGCTCCTCGACCAACTCCTATCAAGCATTTGTCTGAAACAGAGATGTAGGCACGCAGAGAAAAGGGGCTTTTCTATAATTGTGATGAGAAATTCACTCGGGGACATAGATGTATTCAGCAAAAGCTCTATCTCTTGGATTAGGATTCTCCGCCTGCCCCTGAAATTGGTGACGAAGATCAAGATACAATGGATGCTCAGGTTGACATTCAGGAACCGCCTATTGACCCTCCATCTAAGGATGACCATCCAGAGATATCTCTCCATGCTTTAGCTAGAATCACTACCCCCCTAACAATGTGGGTCAGGGGTTACTTCAACAAACTTCCTCTTACGATACTCATTGATTCTGGTAGCACTCATAATTTCATTGACCCTCAGATCGCCAAACAAGCTGATTGTTTTATCCATCCTTGCTCCAACTTTGAAGTCATAGTTTCCAATGGGGGCACCTTAACTTGCAAATAGAAGTGTCATAATGTGCGTATCTCTATGGGCGATTATACCCTATGCTCTAACATGTTTTCCTTGACCTTAGGAGGATGTGATGTGGTTTTGAGCACTCAATGGCTATGCACACTTGGCCCTATCTTATGGGATTTTGCTAAACTTTGGATGCAGTTTTCCCCCAATGGACAAAAACACACATACACAAGATTACAACCAGGGTCTCTCAGCATCATCAGTTCACATCCCATGGAAAAAATCCTTAAGAAGAATTCACATGGTGTCATCGCTCAGATCCATTCCATTCACATGCAACCCTCAGCGGTCTCCACTACTCCTTTGGATCTACAATAAATTCTAAATCGATATACAGGTGTCTTTGCTGAACCAGTGGGATTGCCACCTTCAAGGCCAGAAGACCATCGTATTTAGCTCCTTCTTGGCAGCCTTCCTCCCAACATTAGGCCCTATCGCTACCCATTTCACCAAAAAACAGATATTGAAATGCTCATTTGGGACTTATTGAAGCAAGGTATTATTTGCCCAAGCACTAGTTCATTTTCTTCTCTAGTTCTTCTTGTTCACAAAAAAGATGGCTCATGGCGCCTCTGCATTGACTTCCAAGCACTTAATCACCTCACCATCAAGGATAAGTTTCCAATTCCTGTTTTTGATAAGCTTCTTGATGAGCTTCATGGGGCTCAATTTTTCTCCAAGTTGGATCTTTGTTCTAGGTATCATCAAATTCGGTTTCATGAGGATGATATCCCTAAAATAGCTTTCTGCACACATGATGGCCACTATGAGTTTTTGGTCATGCCCTTTGGCCTCACTAATGCTCCTTCCACATTCCAGGCCTTAATGAATAAAATATTTCAGCCCTACTTGTGGAAATTCATTCTGGTATTCTTTGATGATATCCTCATCTACAGTAAAACATGGGATGAACATCTCCAGCATCTAGATCTTGTCATGCAACTTTTATCTGACCATCATCTCCACACCAAACAGTCTAAATGTGTTTTTTGGATAGAATGAAGTTTAGTATCTCGAGCACATTATCTCAGAACAAGGGGTTCGCATGGATCCTGCCAAAATTGCTTCCATGAACAATTGGCCGCATCCTCAGACACTCAAGAGCTTTCATGGTTTTTTGGGGTTGACTTGCTACTAACGCAAGTTTTTCAAGGATTATGGGAAGATTACAGCTCCATTAGCTGCTCTATTGAAAAATGATGCTTTTACATGGACACATGCTACTCAGTGTGCATTTGACAAACTAAAACAAGGTATGTGTACTACACCTGTTCTAGCTATGCCCGATTTTTCCAAGCCCTTCACTATTGAGAGTGATGCTTGCGGCAATGGACTTGGTGTTGTTCTCCTTCAAGATGAACACCCAATTGCGTTCGCTAGCAAATCCCTTTCAGGTAAGAATTTAGCTACCTCTACATATGAGAAGGAAATGATGGCTATTTTGCATGCAGTAGAGAAGTGGTGACCATACCTATTAGGGAATCATTTCTGCACCAAGACTGATCACTAGAGTCTGAAATATTTCTTGGAATAGTGTGTCTCCTCCCCAGCGCAACAAAAATGGGTTAGCAAACTCACAGGTTATGACTATGAGATCACTTACAAGAATGGTAAGGACAATATTGTGTCAGATGCTCTTTCTCGCACATTTGATGTCCAAGGTTCTCTTTCAGCTATTTCTATGCATGTTCCAAATTGGTTGCAATCTGTTCAATAGGGCTATGTCAATGACTCTTCCTTATCTCAAATCATCCAACGCTTGACCAACAACCCTTCTACTGTACCACATTACTTTTGGGATGGTGCTTCCCTGAGATACAAGGGTCGTCTGGTGCTTTTCCAAAGCACAGATCTTCAACAGGCTGTCTTCTATGAACTCCATGCTTCTCCCTTGGCAGGGCACTCTAGGTTCCTCGAAACATATGAACGGGCATGGCGTAACTTCTTTTGGAAAGGCATGAAAAGGGAAATTCAACATATGGTGGCTGAATGTGATACCTGCCAGTGCAATAAGGGTGAAACGACACTCGTTTCAGGATTGCTCAAACCCTTGCCCATACCTACATGGATTTGGACAGATATTTCTATAGATTTCATTGAAGGGCTCCCTAAATCTTATAGGAAGACAGTGATTCTCATTGTGGTTTATCACCTCTCCAAATATAGTCACTTTTGTGCTCTTAGCCATCCCTATACAGCCTCCTCAGTCGCTCAAATTTTCTTGGACCAGATATTTCGTTGTCATGGCATCCCTTCTTCCATTGTCTTGGATCATGATGCGACTTTCACCAGTCATTTTTTGATAGAACTATTTCGCCACACTGGCACCAAACTGAAGATGAGTTTAGGGCATCACCCACAAACAGATGGTTAGACTAAAATTATCAATAAATGCTTGAAAACTTATCTTCGTTAGTTCACCTCTAAACAACAACATCAATGGGCAACGTGGCTCCCTCTCGCTGAATGGTGGTACAATACCTCTTACCACACTACCTCTAAAATGAACCCATATGAAGCAGTCTATGGTCAGGCACCTCGATTTCTTCTTCCATACACCCCCAGCAGTTCACCAATTCAGGTAGTTGACACAGTCCTTTGAAACCACGATCATATTCTTCACATTTTGCGAGACAATCTTCACATGGCAAGAAATCGCATGAAGAAACAAGTTGATTAGCACCGTTCTGAGCGCACTTTTCAAGTAGGTGATATGGTTTTTCTTTGTCTCCAACCGTACAAGAAATCCTCCCTAAAACTCAAAGGGCATCATAAGCTCACTCCAAAGTTCTATAGGCCATATTGGTTTCTTCAGAAGATTGGGTCCATTGCTTATAAATTGGAACTTCCTCCTTTCCGCATTCATCCAATATTTCATGTCTCTTGTCTGAAGAAAGTTCTTGGCACCAACATCAATGGACAAACTATTTTACCTGAACTGGATAATGAAGGATCCATCCTTTTGGAGTCGGAGGCCATCCTCAATTGGCGCACTCGTCAGCTTCTCTCTCGCTCTATCACAGAGGTCTTAATTCAGTGGCAGGGAATGCAACCAAAGGATGCTACATTGTTAAATTTTGAGCATTAATTCACAATACTCTAGGATCTTCACTGAGAGAATAACATGTACAGTATATCGATGCATAACAATCACAATAAGCATGACAATCATCACAAGAATCAAAAGCATGATAGACATGAGACACAGAGTTTCCGTGGGGAAAACCCTAAGGTGGAAAACCCCACAACTTCCTCAGAGATAGAGAGAGCAATGGCTCAACCAAAGTAAAACCAAAATACACTTGAGATAGTCTCCTAGAAGTAGATGATCCTCCTCCTCACTAGTGCGCCACTTTCTGAGTGAGAGAGAGATGACTTTTCAAATGATCTAAATAGAGATCACCCGATCTCTATTTATACTAACCTGTTTTCCCAGTGACCTTATGGGGCCGAATTGTCTAGCTAGGTATATCCACATTATAATATATATACTTCAGGGCCGACCCCACACATGGTGGTCTAATAACCCATTGGCAAGTACACACACTTGCGACACTTGTCAATCCACATGACGACACTTCCTCATAGAGGAATAACACATCTCTAATAAGGGTACAATAAATATATATGAAATACATAGATGAAATACATTCCGAAGTTACATATACATCAACACTCCCTCTTAAATAGGAAGGTATTTCTCGGCACAGATCTGCTAGACAAGTCTTCTTCACAGGATCATCATCATCGATGTATCGTCATCGTCACTGCTGCTGCTATCTCAACCAATCTCTGACTCTACTCGTCATAGGAAATTCTACAGAGCCAGTCCTTTTTCATACTGGATGTAGGCCCACCACCTGCAGGTCTTCGTCATCACTGGCCATACTGTGGAATCCTAAGGACTTATTACGTGCTTCTCAAAACCTCGAAAGAGCATCCCAGGCTATTACAAGCACACGGATCTACCTATAGGATCTCCCAGGGCCATATTATATGTGACCTCACCACAAAACCTCGCAAGAGCATCCCAAGATGTTACGAGCACACAGCTCTACCTATAGGATCTCCCAGGGACAGATTACATGTGGTCACCACAAAACCTCGCAAGAACATCCCAGGCTGCTACGAGCACGCAGCTCTACCTATAGGATCTCCCAGGGACAGATTATATGTGGTCATGGAAAAACCTCACAAGAGCATCCCAGGACTTATTAAGGGCACACGACCCAACCTATCGGATCTCTTAGGGACATATTATATTCCATAGGACAAAACCTCGAAAGAGCATCTGCCATATCCCAGGGCCAGATTATATGCCATAGGAAAAACCTCGAAAGACTATCTGCAGATCTCCCAGGGCCAAATTATATGTCCTCCTAGAGAAAAACCTCGAAAGAGCATTTGCTACATATCCCAGGGCCAAATTCTATGCCATAGGCAAAAACTCGAAAGACTATCTGCGAATCTCCCATGGCCAAATTATATGCTCATCTGCACAACCTGATCTACGGCCAGAGAGTATCAACTTGATACTCAACATACATCATCCTGATGTATACATGATCATCCTGATCATCATCACTGCAACATCCTGCTCCAAGTCATCTGGAGCAACATCCTGAAGCTCGTCATCCACGATCATCCTGATCATATCATGCATCTACCTGATGCATACCAAGTATCTACCTGATACATATCATCATACATGATCCACCTGATGATACAATGTATCCACCTAATACAAATACAAATACATGATCCACCTGATCATACATGATACATATCAACATACATGATCTACCTGATACATATACAGATACATGATCCACCTGATCATACATGATACATATCAACATACATGATCTACCTGATCATACAATGTATCCACCTGATCATACAATGTATCCACCTGATACATATACAGATAAATGGTCTAAGCATCCAACATGATGCATATACAAAATACATACTAATGATCCAACCGATCATATCCAGCATCAAACATGATGCATACATACATAAATGATCCAACTGATCATATCCAGCATCATCCTGATGCATATATAGAGCAGTAACTGGAGCATCATCCAGCGCTTACATCCATAGCCATGTGAAGGATCCTCCTTCCAACATGCTTGGAATGGGCTCAGCAAATGTGTCCATCACTTCTTCCTCGAAGTGTCCTTGATCTGAAGAACACCAAGCCTCTCCCTGAAGTACTCGAACTTCACCCTGGCTAGTGGCTTCGTCAACACATCTGCAATCTGCTCGTCCATCGCAACATACAAGAGCTTCACAGCTCTTCTCTGCACCATATCCCTGATATAGTGATATTTGATCTCTATGTGTTTTGACCTATCATGAAGCACTGGGTTCTCGGACAGCTTCACACAACTCTGGTTATCACAAAAGATACCAGTAGCATCCAACGGGAGATCAAATAACTCAGACAATAGTGTCTGTAGCCATACTGCCTCACAACTAGCTGAACAGGTTGCAACATACTCTGCCTCAGCTGTACTCAGTGCTATGCAGGACTATTTCCTGCTAAACGAAGAGATCACACCTGATCCCATACTGAAGCAGCACCCAGATGTGCTCTTCCTATTTGCAGCACTACCAGCCCAATCTGAATCAACATAACCCTGTAGGTTAAACTTTTGATTCGCTTCATACTTGATCCCATAATCCACTGTACCCTTCAGGTACCTCAGAACATGCTTTACCGCAACCAGGTGAACACTCCTCGGATCCGTGAGGAACTGGCTCAATGTGTTCACAGCAAAGCAAATATCTAGTCTCATGTTCGTCAGGTACATCAAGGACCCAATCATCTGACGATACATAGAGACATCAACTGGCTCAGATGAAGCATCACATAAAAGCTTCAGATTCGATGCCATAGGTGTGGCCATGGCGTTGCAATCCATCATTCCGAATCTCTTCAGGATATCTACTGTGTACTTCCCTTGACCAAGGAAGATCCCACCTGCACTCTGCCACACTTCCATACCTAGGAAATAATGCATCATTCCCAAATATTTCATATCGAACTTGGCAGCAAGCTTCCTCTTAGTATCTGCAATCAATCTGTCATCTCCTGTTACAAATAAGTCATCCACATATAGGAGTAGAATCATAGGATTCCCTTCCTCAACCTTGTAGTAAAGGTTGGAATCCGCTTTACTCTTGGTAAAGCCTAAACTAGATAGGAAACTGTCCATCCTACCATACCAAGTTCTGGGAGCTTGTTTTAAGCCATACAAGGCTTTCTTCAATCTGCACACATATGACTCCCTGTCATGTATTTCGAAACCGAGTGGCTGCTCCACATATACTTCCTCTTCAACTATACCATTCAAGAAAGCAGTCTTGAAATCCATCTGGTGTATCTTCTATTTCATCACTTTTATATTTCTCTATGCTGCCATCTGCAGCATGCTTTATCTGATAGATTCACATGGAAGTCATAACAAAACTTCCCTTCAGGTCTTGGGACTACATCCCAAACATCATTCTTCATGATCGACGGATCATGGCATTCTTCCCGTATCCTGGGAATTTCAATATCTTCAATAGATAATTTTGTTGCTTGAACAAATGTTGTAGTCCTTCTTTTGTAGGTGAAGGTATACGGTCTTTCCTACAAAACAAGTTAAATTGCATGATTAGAAACATCTCATAATTTTCAGACAAATTCTTATACATAAATAAATATGTCATACAGTCATGCAATTATCTTAGCCAATGCTTCAATACAACATTTATCCATGTTCCATAACTTTCTAGATGCCTTCCAATCTCTACCAGAACATTGTTAAGAGTTTGCACTACTCCCAACATGTCAGCAAAGAGGTTTCATTCTAGATAAGTAGCAATGGAATGTTGTACACTGCCATAGGCCACTTACCCAACACATGCATATTAGTAGTATGCTGTTCATTAATGCAATCATTCTAATATTCACAATACATATCCTAAGTCTAGGAACATGAGCATATACATCATTGAACAATTTTATTTAAGCAAACAAATATGCAAGAAATGATAGTTAAAATACTTATCTTTGTTTGTTTGTTGGGTGGACTCCCTCTGAGTATTTGCTTCCTTGCAAGAGTTGCTGGAGTCCTTCTACACCTTTCTATTGTGGAATGCAGAGAGATGGACAGCGCCCTCTGAATATCTGCACCCTTGCAGAAACCACTGGAGTGTGCTCCCTCTTGATCTTTGCTTCCTGGATTACCTGTTCTTGAACTCATATTCATCCTTGGTCCCTATGCATGCTTATCAGTATCATGATTGTGTTATCCTTGTGATCTCATACAAAATCATACATTCATTAGTATACTATTAAAACACAATAATCTCAAGCATGTATAGTCATGATCATTTCAAACAGAAATAATAAGCATTAGCATTCAAGGTTTATATAGGACTCTTATGGTTAGTCATATCATAAGAAACATAACATGTCTAAACCTGTAATTACTCAAACCTATGACTCTTCTGGTTAGTCATATCATTAATTAAGGTAAGACACATAATATGAATATAACCATGATTATTCAAACTTATGACTTTATGAACAATCATCATCAATCATGCCATGCATACTGATATGATAGATCCTATGATATAAGAAACACATACCTGGTCACCATATTTGCTAGTTATGTCTAGCAATGTGTTCTTGTTCTCTTCAATGACCTGCATAACTCATTAGTTAACTTTTGCAAAAACAAATTATACATACCTCTATGTGATCCATGACTATGGATGAATCTTTGTCTTTATGTCACCATGGCATGTTCAGGTTGTCCCTTCAATTTGTAGAAACCTCCCTCTTGTTGTCCAATCACTACTACATCATCGATTGTTTTACCCTTTGGCCACATTAGGATTTGGCCATCTACAAATGCAACCCTCATACCTTTTGCATCCAATGAAAAGATGGAGAGTAAGTTCTTCTTGAGCCCAGGTACACAAAGGACTTCTTTCATCTTCAAATATTTTCCAGAATCTAGGTTGTAGGAGGCTTCACCACTTCCATTGATTGGGTATTGATAATCATCCCCAAGTTTCACCTTATGGGGTGATTCATGTTCAGATAGATTCACAAAAGATTCCTTAAACCTAGTCATGTGTTTGGAAGCCCCACTATCAATCAACCAATCATTGCAACCATGGGAGATAGTACCTGTGAGAGTAGAGATTAGAACATACTCTTCTTCACTTGGTGAGTCATCATCACTTTCTGCCCTAGCCTTCTTCTTTGGAGGTTCATCATCTTCGGCAGCATGAGCATGGAACTTTCTTTTGCTGCCCTTCTTCTTCTTGCTGAAGTTGTTGTTATTATCCCTTTTTTTCTTGGGACAATCTGAAGCAAAGTGACCCTTCTCATTGCATGTGAAGCATCTTAGATCCTTCTTATTCTTTTGATATGATATTTTGTAGCGAGAGTGATCCTTCTTGGGCTTGCTTCTTTTGGTGTGAGTTGTGAGAGCTTGATCTTCACCTCCCATCTTTTCCTCATGAGCTACAAGTCTAGATTCTTCTTGAGAGCATTCCTCCCATAGTTTACTGAAATATATCAATTTCTTTCTTGCACAGATTCCTTGAATAAAGGAGTCCCATTGCCTACGCAAGCCATTCAGAGTGGTCATAACAACTTCACCATTGACACTACTTCATCTACAGCTTCAAGTTGTTCCATCATCTGAGAGACCTTGGAGAAGTAAGATTGAATGGTTTCTCCATTCAACATCTTGACCCCTTTCAATTGATTCTGCAGAGTCATCTTCCGATTTATGTTCTTCCCTCCAAATAGCTTGGTCAAAGAGTCAAACATCTCCTTGGGTGTCTTTAGAGAAGACACATGGGGCATGAGATGATCTTTGATAGAATCATCAATGATTCTCTTTGCCTTGACCAAGTTCTTCTTATGTAATACCTTGGCCTCTTCATCCTCTGGGATAGGGATGTCTTCTTTTATATATGAGTCCAACTCATTCTCTTCCAGGATTAACCCAATCCTATACTTCCAAGCTCGGAAGTTATTAGCCCCTCCAAGCTTATCCTCAAGCTTGGTGTGGTGAGACATCTTAAAGAGCACATCAAATGGAAATAGAAAAGATTTAGGTATTACCACTTGAAATGATGAAACTGGATCTGGTCCCGGATTAGGGTTTGTCGAAAAAACCCTAAAAATTCAAAATGTAAATTTCAATTTTTTGAAAGGATATAAAGATGCGCTTAGATGAGTTGATCAGCCTGGTGCATTCAGAATTTGAGATCAGCAAATTTTACCCTTCAGATTTGCCTTTTTGTCCTCCCGGGTTCACTAGGGAGAGCCCTGAATTAGGGTTTGAGTTTCCCAGAGATCTACCCAGCCAAAAATCTCGATCCAAAGCTCTAAACTTCGATTTTTGCAAGGATCTTCCAGCTATGTCTTCAGATTTCAGAAATTCCTATTTTTATGGAAACCCTAATGTTTAGGGCCAAATATGAAAATGCTCAGAATTGATTTCTGATTGGACAGATTGATTCACTTTGATGAGTAGAGTCAATCTATTATACTGCCTTTCCAAAATCTGTTGAGAGAAACCCAATAAACAAGAAACTCAAGTTTCCATCACTGCAAAATGTCTTCTTCTCAGGTTAACTCTGATACCATGTTAAATTTTGAGCATTAATTCACAATACTCTAGGATCTTCACTGAGAGAATAACATGTACAGTATATCAATGCATAACAATCACAATAAGCATGACAAGCATCACAAGAAGCAAAAGCATGAGAGACAAGAGACACATAGTTTCCATGGGGAAAACCCTAAGGTGAAAAACCCCACAACTTCCTCAGAGATAGAGAGAGCAATGGCTCAACCAAAGTACAACCAAAATACACTTGAGATAGTCTCCTAGAAGCAGATGATCCTCCTCCTCACTAGTGCACCACTTTCTGAGTGAGAGAGAGATGACTTTTCGAATGATCTAAATAGAGATCACCTGATCTCTATTTATACTAACCTACTTTTCCAGTGACCTTATGGGGCCGACTTGTCTAGCTAGGTATATCCACATTATAATATATATATCTTAGGGCCGACCCCACACATGGTGGTCTAATAACCCATCGGCAAGTACACACACTTGCGACAATTGTCAATCCACATGACGACACTTCCTCATAGAGGAATAACACATCTCTAATAAGGGTACAATAAATATATATGAAATACATAGATAAAATAATTCCAAAGTTACATATACATCAACATACATGGGAACCACTCCTTCAGATTCAGCAACAATTTCCATGTCTAAAGCTTTGAGGACAAAGCTTTTTCTAAGGGGGAGGGGATGTTAGGAACCCATGTCTTTACTTTGTTAGTTTATTGTTGTTGGACGCATATGCTTTGTAAGTCGTCCCATAGTATTTGTTGATCCATAGTTTGTGTTATTATTGTTGGCGCATATGCTTTATAAGTCGCCCGTAGTATTCTTGATCCATAGTTTGTAGTGGCACATGGTTTTGACCCATAGTATTGGCACCTAGACTTAGTATATAAGTGTGCGTTGAGGCCTATGAAGGCACGGTGAAGTTATTTTGTATTGAGCTTGCTCAAAGGATGTTGCCTCCTCGAAGTGGCCTGCGATCAATAAAAGTATTATGTGATCTGATATATTGTGTATTTTGATCAATTAATTGTTGCAGGTTCTTCACAGATGGATGTTTGTGCCAACAATCAAGTTTGTGAAGTGATGCACCACTGAACCGGGTCTGTAATTCATGAATACATGCCCACTAGTATTTCTTGACTTCCCATCTAGTGTAACATATTCCCCCTTAACCACCATCGAGCCAATAGGAAATTCAATGCCTTCATTGCCGATCAATGATGCGTAGAGGGTTTGTTTACCTTGGATGAACCACACCAACCAATAATCTGCGCACCATTCATTTCCTTTCGGGGAAACAACTGCGTATATGTTTCCTAGTTGTACAAGATCTGAGATATGGTCGTAGTCTACCAAAATCGTTGACTGACCCTCCTCTAACTAAGTCGTTTCAACAACTGCACATTGGTCTACTGCAAGTGACACACGAACCCATTCATCAACCCAGTCCATGCATTTGCATTCATCCCATTCGCCACTGTTGCAAGGGCTACAAAAGCATGCAAGCTTTCACGTCCATATTTCAAATAAGGGGTTGTTTGAGCTTCGAACTAAATGAAATCCACGTGTTCCTTGTACTGTGCCGCAACTATAGGAACACGATTGGTCTATGCCAACCAGTAGCCAAAAATTTCTCACCACACGTCCTGCCACTGATGATCGTCCTGCCACTAATGATGTTTGTTGATCTCTTGCTCGGTCTGACATTGTTGCGGAGCACCATTGAACTGTGGATTTTGCATCTCGGATATGGGGTTCCTTGTCAAACCTCATCTCTTTCCTTCATAGTGTGGTCTTAATGCATGCATCGGCCCCATCATGCTCGCCTTTGCCGTGCCCGGTCTCCAAATAGTTCCAGATATGCGGCACATTATAAGTCTTATGCAAAGTACTCATCCATTGGAATACTCGGGCATTTTTTAACTTGCCCACACAACCATCCGACCATATCCAATGCTGATCCATCTATATATATCTCTCCTTCAACTGATCATATATCCAATGTTGATCCATTTTTATACCTTTCTCCTTCAATTGATCATAGAAAATTCGAAAACAATGTTGCACATAATGCAGATCATGGGTTCTATCATCACTTATGTAAAAGTTTGTCTCCTTCAGTGTTATCCTCTTGTCATTGCTGCTCTCTGGCCCATGCCTATACATAATATGTACCATGATGCTGAATTGGTTTGAATGGTAGTATTGACTCTGGATTCCATTTTGTGGCTGAAGGGTGTAATTTTCTACAAAATCCACAATTAACACTATGGTTCCAATGGGAAATGTGTCCCTGTATTTTCTGTGCTACTCATCTTGCCATCGCACTACATGCACTTGTTGAACATACTGCTTTGTTTTCTTGTAGAACTCTGTCAAGAAGTCACATACTAATACATGTTACCATGGAAACAAGGGAAATATTACAATGTGGCCTTTGGAAAAATGTATATGTCATAAATTGAACATGTAATATGAAAAATATGCAATATTCATTTGTACCTGTGACTTCACCAATGCAATTTTTTTACTTTCTCTGACACTGTCTAATTGATAGGTCACATACTTGAAGCTCTGCATCTCCATGCCCATCATGCCAAATTCGTGCTCCTTTCTTTCATGAATCCAACGGTTCAAAAGAGAAAACCCACTAGACCTAGAACATGTCCCATATAGACACGATTTTTCATAATACTTTTGTCCTTCGGGCCTTGGAAACATGATGTTGTGGATAAAGTCTCTTGATGCATTCGGTGGTAGTATGGCTTCATTGCAGCCCTACACAATGTTAGTATGCAAATCACAAAATATATGTTTATATGTGTCATAATAATATTCATATTCTACGTGGTATCTACAACAACAAGTGTTTCGATCAATCCATATACGAATGTACCATGGTTTGCATTTCTCAAAGGACCTTTGGCCCAGGTTCAATTGTGTGTGTTTGTTCCTGAATCTCTCATAGAGTTCAGTCTGTGTGGTTTCAAGGAAGTGTTTAACATGGGGTTCACATTCAGTAGAACCTTTTCTCAGTTTTAGCACATCTCTTTTTTTTAATGAAGGTCTAGTATGATCATGCCAAAACTTTTGTACTTACTCCTTAACAGCATCAATTAGATTCCTCTCTATACGAGGCAACCTACCAACAAAATCCCAACAATCATTTCCACCCGGAGTGTCAAGATTTTCTCTTATAAAACAATACTTTTTAATAGTTTTTCTATTTAATTTGAGTATGTTGGAAGTGTGTGATAGCAGGTGACGTTTCCTTGTGGACTTGCTTACAACTGATTCCGCTAAAACACGACGAGCCACACAAAGATCTTTTGTACGAGATGTATTCCCAATCGCATTAAATGCATATTGGAGATTTCTAAGAATACGACTGTTGGTCTCTGAAATTTTAACCATCATTATGCCCAAAATTCTCCTAACAACAGCTAAAGAACGTGACTTTAACAAACATAGCAATAATTGACATTTACCTGCATCACCTTTGGATTCAAAATATTCTTTGACAATTTTGTTGCATTGCCATTCGATAGTGCGTTTTGGCAACTTTCCTTCAAGCCTCGACATAGCACTCTCATCCACATGAATACGTTTAGGAGTTCTTCTTCTTGCACTAGAAAGTCGAAGTAGGGAGGGTGGACATGAGACATGAATACCAGAGCTTGTTTGTTGTGGTGCTTCGTTCATAGATTGGGCCATAATGGGAGTGTGGTAAACATGGTTGTGGTCTTCTTGGGGAGATTGCAAATTAAGCAAGGCTTGTATGTCCATCTCTACACATGCAGCATCTCCCAAAATTCTTATGTCGTGAAGAACTTCAACATGACTCGTTAATGGATTTTTGGTTGGAGATTGTGTTGATGTTGGAATTTGAGTTGGGTGCGTTGGACATGACCGCTTTACCCATGGTTCTGAACAAGAGGTTCTCGTGTCAACAACTGTGTTAGGATCAGTGGAAGGATCTGGGGAAATGATAGGACCATGTCTCAATCTTTCCATTCCCAACCTGGCCTTTTCTCTTAAGTCATTGACCTTTTCAGTGGGAAAATTCCTTCTATTTTTTTTTTTTGCGTTTTGTGAATTTCCCATCTCCAGAAGTCTCTTTAACACAACTATTATGCCTACCCCTGCAAAAGAAACAACAAATAACATATTAGTGCCATTATACAATGAACCTGACATATTCCAACATAACTTACCACTTTACAAATTAACATATACAACTACAGACTATGTTGGTTTATTTGTGTTCGAATAAACATCATTATCCCTTACAATTCCAATCAATATAGATGATGGTTGGTCAAGTGTAGAGAGGAGAAACTAGTGTCTTGCATAGCCATGAATTCATAAAAATTATGGTAGTAACACCCTACAATAGAGATGGCTAGAGATGCCTTGGGAATAGTTTGATAGTTTTTCTACATCAAATAAGGTAACCTTAATTAGTTGCATTTTTTGCTTTCTCCCTTAATGTTATCAATTCTAAATTTTGCACCTAGTTTGATTGCTTTGTCTTCATAGTGGAATGGTATATCCTTCCATTTGAGGCAATGTCCTTTACCATCATAAATTACTAGGTTATATAACACCTTAAGGAGTTGAAGAAACAACAACAAACTATTTCCTTATCTATAAACCTTGAGATGATAGAATGTGATTTTGAGTTTAAAATACCCATGGTTGAATTCAACAATGCATCATGATAGAATGAATGTATAGCTTGTATTGTGTAAAACCTTAAGGAGGATGAAAAGGTTCCTAACAAGGATCATGGTCTTGGGAAGGGTGATTAGGGGGAATATAATTTGACCTTTCAATGTGCAATATCTAGGGTAGGGAGGTGTTGGAGAGTGGGGAACTAGGGACTATACCAACAATGATCATGTTGAATAGAGCATGAAGCGGGAAAGTCTTTGTTTTTGGGAAAAAAAATCATTATTAATCGTGAGGGGATATTGTAAGGATGGTAAATATGGATGATTATTATCATGTTTGGATTCATAGAGAAAGGAAAGGTGCATATACTTACAGATTTCCTCATTCCATACAATGGTATTGAATAAGAAATGAGAGAGTTGAGGTTTTGTGGATGAGTTGAAGTGATATTTTTAGTCATGTTTAGTGAGTGTGTAGTATTTTTTGCTAGCATAATATGAGGTGAAAAGAACAAAATTAACCTCAGAACTAATTACACAATGAGGAGGTTGCATACTTCATCTTGTCTAGTGTTCATATGAGTTTTTTTAGATGTGAACTTGGGAAATCTTCTTGTCAAATTCATTGTTGTCTATGCATGGATATTGTTGTGGGCATATGATAAAAACAAAAATGCATGGGCTCATCTCAAATCTTGTGAATGAAAAGACTTATTTACAATTCACCATACCTCTATAGAAATGATATCCACTTGCAATGGAAACTGGTAGCTTGAATGAATCCACTAGATTCCAAGACCACTGAAGATGTTTGTTAGATTCCAAGGGTGATTTTGTGTCCAATAGATCAAAGAGTGTCCAAAATATCAATGAGTGTGAGCCAATAAGAAACCTGTAAGAGCTTGAAACCCGCGGAAGAAATGAAGCCTGTGTTTTTTGTAGAATTCCAGGGAAACAGAGAACTCTGTTTTTTTAACTAGTAACAAGGATGCGCACGCGTGTTTTTCACACGTACACGTCAGCATCGCACACATGCTAAAACATGTGCACGCGCCCCTATATAACGTTTACACCATTTATTCCCCAACGTTTACACCATTTAACGCCAAACCTTCCCCCACTTCAAAAATATTTGCATAAATTGGACTCGGTGATGAAGTTTGAAGGGTGGGTCTTAATTTTTTATTTGAAGGGCTTACTTTTTGGGTCTTAACACATTTGATAATTTAAGGTTGTCTATGCGCCTTGACCCAATTGATATTTTAAGGTGAGGATGTGCATGCATAATAATCCTTATTTATGATTATGCGATAATGATTTAAATGGAAGATGATGTAAAGACATGCTATTTTTATACGTATTTTGATGGCGAGTGTCGAAGAGAAACGTGGTGATAAACCACATATGTTTGGAAGGACGGAGGGAGGTTACATGATCATGATCATGCCACCTATCAAATTGAAGACAACTCTTGAGCCAAAAAATGTTTTTTTAAATTTTATTAATAACCATTGTGGTACTTTGGTCCAAATGTTTTTTCTAACTCATTGTTTCTCCATATTGTGTGCCTACTACCACCTCTCTATATCAATGCATAAAATCAACCTTTGCTTGGTTTGTGGTTATAGTTGGATGCCATTATTTGTAGTTGCATGTCATTGAGTGTTGTTTAGAGTTTTCGTGAGTTTGTGACATTCATGAAATAAATGAAGTCTTGTAGAGGAGGACTCATCAAAGAGGCAATTTGAATTTCATTTTGACAAAAACATATTTTGTAAAGATCAAATGCCATGAATGCATCCTCAACCTACCATGCAAGACCGTGGATATGTTGAAAAGCATTGAACATCATCGAAGAATGAAAATAGGTTCCTCAAGATCTTATTGAAGCATATTGAACTCAATTGAATTCCACCTGGTCCTTAATTGAAAATTCTAGACCTAACACGTCATCAATAACACATAGAATCCACGACACTATCCCTCTAAAAGTAGCCTCCTCTTCCTCCTCCTCCTCCTCCTCATCATCATAATCATCTTCGTCATCGTCAGCATCATCATCATCCTCCTCCTCATCATCATCCTTGTTATCCTCATCTCATCATCATCTCCATCATCATCATCATCATTATCACCCACTTCCTCATCCTCCTCCTCTTCATCATCATCATCTTGGTCATCATCTTCATCATCTTCATCATCAACATCGTCATCATCAACATCATCATCATCCATCATCTTCATCATCATCTTCATCATCATCATCATCTTCTTCATCATCATCATTGATAATGATGAAAATGATGATGATGATGATGAAGATAAGTACGAAGATGAAGATGATGATGCTGATGATGATGAATATGATCATCATCATCATCCTCATCATCATCACCATCACCATAATCATCTTCATCATCATCCTCATCATTGTCATCATCCTCGTCATCATCATCATATCCATCATCATCATCATCGTTATCACCCAATTCCTCATCATAATCCCCATACTCATCATCATCATCATCATCATCTTGGACATCATCTTTATCATCAACATCATCATAATCATCATCATTATCATCAACGTCATCATCATCATCTTCATCATCATCATCATCATCATCATCATCATTATCAATGATGTCATTATCATCAGCATCTTCGTCATTGTCATCATTATCAATGATGATGATGATGAAGATGATGGATGATGATGAAGATGAGTACGAAGACGAAGATGATGATGCTGTTGATGATGAATATGATCATCATCATCATCATCATAATCACAAAGGTGATGATGATGATGATGATGAGGATGGGGATGATGACGAGTAAGTGGGTGATAACGATGATGATGATGATGATGGAGATGATGAGGAGGAGGAGGAGGATGATCATGATGTGGATGATGATGATGAAGATGATGATGATTATGCTGATGATGATGAAGATGATTCTGATGATGATGAAGATGATTATGATGATGATGAGGAGGAGGAGGAGGATGAGGATGAGGAGGAGGAGGAGGATCATAGTCGTCATCATCAGGATCATTATCTTCATCTTCGTACTCATCTTCATCATCATCCATCATCTTCATCATCAACATCATCATCATCGTCATCATCATCATCTCCATCATCATCATCATCGTCATCACCCTGTTCCTCATCATCACCATCATGAACATCATCATCAATGTCATCATCATCATCATCATCATCATCATCATCTTCTTCGTCATCATCATCATTTTCAATCATCATCATCATCGTCAACATCATCATCTTCATCATCATCAGTGATAATGATGATGATGACGAAGATGATGATGATGATGATGGTGATGATGACAAATATGATGATGATGATGATGATGATGATGATGATGGTGATGATGACAAATATGATGATGATGATGATGATGATGATGATGATGAAGATGAGTACGAAGATGAAGATGATGATGTTGATGATGATGAATATGATCATCATCATCATCCTAATCATCCTCATCATCATCATCATAATCATCTTCGTCATCATTAGCATCATCATCATCATCGTCATCATCCACATCATCATCATTATCATAATCATCTTCGTCATCATCAGAATCATCATCATCATCTTCATCATCATCATCCACATCATCATCATCATCCTCGTCATCATCATCATCTCCATCATCATCATCATTGTTATCACCCACTTCCTCATCATCATCCCCATCCTCATCATCATCATCATCATCTTGGCATCATCTTCATCATCAACATCATCATCATTGTCATCATCATCATCATATTCATCATCATCCATCATCCATCATCTTCGTCATCGTCATCATCATCATCTTCGTCATCATCATCATTGTCAATGATGACATCATCATCATCATCATCATCTTCGTCATCATCATCGTTATCAATGATGATGATGATGAAGATGATGGATGATGATGCAGATGAGTACAAAGATGAAGATGATGATGCTGATGATGACGAATATGATCATCATGATCATCATCATCGTTATCACCCACTTCCTCATCCTCATCCTCATCCTCATCCCCATCATCATCATCTTGGTCATCATCTTCATCATCAATATCATCATCATCATCATCATCATCATCATCATCTTCTTCTTCATCATCACCATCATTTTCAATCGTCATCATCATCTTCTTCTTCATCATCATTGATAATGATGATGATGACGAAGATAATGATGATGATAATGATGAAGATGATGGATGATGATGAAGATGAGTACGAAGATGAAGATGATGATGGTGATGATGACGAATATGATCTTTATCACCATCCTCATTATCCTCCTCCTCATCATCATCATCATCATCATCATCCTCATTCTCATCATCAACATCATCATCATCATCCTCGTCATCATCCCCATCCTCCTCCTCCTCATCATTATCATCTTGGCCATCATCTTCACCATCAACATCATCATTGTCGCCATCATCATCATCATCAACATCATCATCATGATCTTCATCATCATCATCATCTTCTTCATCATCATCATTGAAAATGATCTTCAGCATCATCATCATCTTCGTCATGATCATATTGAAGATGATGATGATGATGAAGATGATGGATGATGATGAAGATGAGTACGAAGATGAAGATGATGATGTTAATTATGATGAATATGATTATGATGATCATCGTCATCGTTATCACCCACTTCCTCCTCCTCCTCCTCCTCCTCATCATCATCTTTGACATCATCTTCATCATCAAAATCATCATTATCGTCATCATCATCATTATCGTCGTCGTCATCACCCTCTTCCTCATCATCATCATCATCATCATCATCATCATCATCATCTTCATCCATTCAAAAGGATTTTTGTATGGATGCATATGTGCTTGAGCTATGGTTTGGTTCGATTTTACTAAATAGCTGAAGAGAATAATAATCATTCCTTCAAACCACTTAAAATAAACTTAATTCACTTAAATTTTTTTATTTTTTTATAATTTATAAAATTATATTATTTTCTTAATAATAAAAAACTATATATAAATTTAATTTAATTCAATTTAAAACATTACTAATTATTAAAAATATATATAATTTATAAAATTATATAATCACATTGACAAATTTCAAACTTAATTAAAATTAATTCAAGATAATATAAATTGCGCATGCGTGCTATAAGTGCGTACCCGCCATTGTGTGCGTATGCACTATTAGTGTATATGCGCCATTGTGTGCATGCGCGCTATTTAAATAAACGCGCACCCGCCAGTTTAATTTTTAAGTTTTGTCGGGTAATTTGTTTCCCACCAATGTGGTGGATGACTTGGCTACTATGGTTTAAGGTTCGGGTTGCCAAAATACATATAATACTATAAAAAAATACATCTTATTCTATAACTTCTTTTGTTTCAAGAACGATTCTGTGTATGCTACACTAGTCCACTGCTAATGAAATTGCACACACTTGTAGAACTATGTGTGCAGATTTCAAATATGTAATTTTTTATTAAATCTATTATTTGTTCCTATTTTTTAGTTAATTTCAATTGCACTAACGTCAATCTTACACAAAAAGTAGGTTATTTCTTTCGTCTATAACTTTTTATTGGCTCACCTATTTTGAAAACGGAAAAGAACCCGCACAAGTACACACAAAAACCTACATCCTAAAAAAAAACAATGTTGATTGATTATGTTAAGACCATGATATCAGGGGCTAACACTCATCCTAGTCATTTTAGGGATGGGCTGACTTCCTTAATTAAAAAAAAAATTAAAATTAACATAAATAAATATGGAAAAATAGCGCCGCACTAGAACAGCCTATTATCTACGACTGCATATAATTTTTTTAACAAAAATCCACCATTTGAATACCAAACCAGGGGGCTAACGCAAACATATTCATTATGTTTTCTTAAAAAAATAACATATCAACCTTAGGAGAACCCCTTTTTTGGGAGTTATACTTAATTTCCATAAATAATATTTATATATTCTGGAAGGTCATCCAATTGTCTATGTTTCATCTTCTTGTGCCATATTGCAAAATGTTGTGTAGGTAGCTCTAATATTGTTTTTTGACGTTCAGATTTCTGTTTTTCCAGAAGTCCATTGCGACTAATGCGTCATGAGTAGCCAGCATTAGCTTGCACCAGCCCTTTTATTTAAAAAGCAAGCCACCTCATATTACTCCACTATGATTTAATTTAAAGTGACTTCATATTTGATATACGTTTCTTTTTTTAATTGATGTAGGTTAATATAATGTAAACGTTTTGTGCAGGATGTAAAAGATAAATTCACCTAGCTTCACGCGATGGAATGGAGCACACAAAGGGGATTAAGATACTTCCAACTCAACCAATAAAAGGAAACCACAACTTGAAGTCAACAAACCCAACCGACAATGAATCCATGCAACAACTTAGCAGAAATTCCACTCAGAAAATGGATTTATTAACTAATTTCCGTTACAGGTCATCCAGACGCTCATTCCGACGCCCATTCAGACCTTCATTCATTTTCTGTCAAAAACATGTTTTAACATACGAAAAAATTTCGGGTTGGATCTGCGGGAAGACGGAGGTGCAATTGAAAATTCTGGCACATGGGTTTTGTGCGGAACAGGCCCACTTAGGCCACCGTGAGGAATTTTGCCAAAATTAAAAGCCATTTGGGAGCAGTTCATGGTTCTCTGAAACCAACTTTTCCAGAAAACGTGGTTGGTCGTTTTCTAAATTTAGAAATTAGTTGTAACAGCTCAGGAACTTGGGGATTCGGTTCTATCCACTCCCCAATGGTTTTTATGTATAAATAGAGCCCTAGAGGGTTGAGAAATGATGTAATTTTGGCTTTGTGTTTTTATAATGATAATTTTGCTCTATCCTTGGGTTAAACTCATTTTTATGATCTGGTGATTGAGTAATCCATGAAGCTTTGGCCACTGCTACCTAGGAGGGCCCCTCAGCGGCAGTGGACTTCGTGGTGTTTTATCTCTGTTGTAAATGTTCAGCTAAGTTCATGTGTGTTCCTCTTTTTCATTAATGCAAAAAAAATGTTTTGTGTGTCTTTGTTTTCTTCTCATCATGCAAGCTAAATATTTCTTTGTTTTCATTACTGTAGATTGTATTCTATGTTAACTCAAATGTTTTTACTACTATCTCTTTGTATTATTGTTTAAACTCACACTCTTATTTCTCATTCCATGCACCTATGCCATATGAGCTCATTGTACGTAACTAGGAAGAGATACCTCCTTTGAATTTATGTTGTGTGATTGTGTTGAGATTCATAGTGTAGAATAGAGTTAGAAATCAGATTTGCTTTTATGTGTTTCAAGTCATTGCTTGTAGATAGAAAGAGCTCTCTGTTTTAGTATGATTATATTATTGCTCTTAGCATAGACTAGGGTTTGAAGCTAGTTTCTCTTTCACGCATTTGAATTCTTATTTATTTGCACTTTGGATCCAAGAATTAGTTTTTATTGTTGTAGCTGTCATCAATTAGAAAGAATTAGTTTTTATTGTTGTAGCTTTTATTAATTAGAAAGAATTGTATTTTCAACTTCATTTGGTTAATTTGCAGTAGGAGTTAGCGTTCAAGATAAATGCAATTAAGTAGTTTCTTTTACATAGGATAGTAAGTTTTAGTTTAATTAAATAGACTTTCATTTCAAACACTCATAATTACTTTTCTTTCATAATAGAGCAAGCTTCGCTTTTCTCAAAACTAGTTTGCAATTTAAATTCGTAGAACATAATTATATTTTAATTCTCAAAATGATAAGTCTTTGGTCATAAAATAGATAGATTTTGAGTTGTTTAATAGTTTTAATTGTTCTGTTGTTCATAAAATGCAATTTTATGTTATTTACATGTAATTTGTATTTCCAGAATTCATACGGCCGGCCATTCGCACCCTCATTCGGACTGTCTTTCAACCTTCCATTCGTATTTAAACAAAATTTTCAGTATTTTCCAGAATTTCGAGTATTACGTTTTGTGCAAAAATAATTACTTAGGGCTTAGGTTAATTTTCCAGTACTTTATCATGTTCTGTAGCTAGTTTGGGATTCGAATCCACCTTTAGCATTTTATATTTAGTTTCATATTAACACATACATTACCTATTTCTGTTATAAGTCATGATGAAATTCATTTAAACTTAATTTCATTTTACTGTAGCTGTAGTTGGATTTATTTACCTTTTAACTCTGTTTTACTACGCAATAGAAAATGGTTTTCTTCTTTGAATGCAAATTAGTGTAGTTGCTTCTTGTTATTTTAATTCAAATAGTTCATTTATCGTCATGATTGCACAATAGAGTAGTATGCATAAACCCAACTGGTATTAATATCATTTAGCCAATTTATTTTCATAGTTTGTATCATTTTTATCATCCAGACTATCAACCGAACTGCCATCCGGACTTTAATATTTTCTGTTGTGTTTTTATGCTTAATTAGAGTTTAATTTCTCAGGTTTTCAAATTGCATTATTTCCTGTAGCTGGCCAGTACCCGCATATGTAGTTAGAACCTTGTTTTGAATTACATAGAGTTTTGTTTAAGCTTCATGTTCATTTTTAGTCCTTGTTCATCTCTTTAGCCTACCTTTAGTTTTCATTTCTAGCTTGTATTTGGATCTGGAGTAAATACTTTACCTATGTTTTTATAGCTTGTTAACTGCCCTAGAACTTGTTGATTCCACCTTTAGCTTAGATTAGTTCAAGCCTTCAATCCTGCACATATATTGTTTGCCTCTCATAAGCTATCTTCCTAGGTTGACAATTAAGTGTTGAATTAGATAGCATATATTTCACCAACATTTTGGCGTCGTGGCCGAGGAGGTCTAAAGGGATTGGATTCTAGGTAGATAGGATGATTTTACATTACACAATAAGGGGAAGGGGATAACGGTAATACGAGAGGTAATAACTCCCGCATCCATGATAGTGGGGTTTCCCAAAGCCTTGTTGTTCCTTTCCGCACAAGTGTGATTTCCTTTCTATACGTTTGAGTGTGTTTATTTTCCGCAAGTTAATTTCATGTAGGTGCTTTATTTCATAAAAGTGTGGTGTGTTTAGTTCACAAATTTGTTTTAGTCGTAGAAAGTATTTTAAAAAAACACATAAATTTTTGTTTTGCTGCTATAAGAACCCTAGACACTAACCCATGTGTGAGGTAGAACCTACCAACTGATGACATGGATTCAAAGGTGCTTATTAGTATGAGAGAACTCTTTCAAATCCTAGCAGCAGCTGGGATCTCAATTACTTCTTCTCAAGAAGAACATATCTTGACAGAAGTCAAGAATTTATCTACCTCTCCAGGAATAACAAAAGAACCATAGTTCCAAGAGCTACAAACTGAATCTCCTTGCCAATTTACCAAGGAAACCGGAAACTTGCAAACTACATTTGATGGAGAGAGACCTAAAATTGAAGAGTTCTCCACATATCTATCAATAAATATTTCATGTACTCAAGTAATTGAATATTCAAAAAAAGAGGATCTGCATGGCATGAGCAAGGAAGGTGAGTATCAGGATTACATCGAAAGATGGTCCCAAGAGGTAATGAGGCTGCAATACCATTCCTTCCTTCGACACCTTCTATTGCAAAATCAAGTAAGTTGGTTGATTCTCTACATACAGGTAATCACTGCTTTAACTTTTTCATATGTGGATATAGGTATGTTTTTCATTTTGCTATGCACATAGTTACATGGAAAAAGTTCTTACACTTGAATAAAAAGTTTTTCTTTCTTTTAGATAGCATAGGATAGTATGTATACCAATAAAAAGTTGTATGTGGTTAGTTAGCTTTAGATATTCATACAACTTCACTTTCTGTTTTCCTTAAAAATAAAACTAAGAATAAGATCATGTTAATGACTAGACCAAAACAATCTTGCATCATTATTCATTTTCATACATGCATATTTCTTATTATACCAGTTACTCAAGACCAACTTTAAACATCATGGGAGTTTGTCATAAATTAAAGTCTATCTAGAACCTAGAGGTCACTCGTACATCCTAGCTTCATTATTAGGGCTTGTTATTTAAGCATCTCTACTACACAATAGCATAAGGGTGAATGAAATTCCTAGTTTGTGGGGAACACTACTATAACTCTATATGAAAGAGGCGAGCTTTGGGACTAGAGACACCTTTCATTCATTATCTTATGGCTCCATCCAATTCACATTAATAAACTCAGCCATCTATGTCTTTGATTTGGTTATCTCACTTGCAGTATCCAATAAATTGGAAGAAATATATTTATTTGGTTCAAAAAAAAATTAAATAAATTATCCTCCAACCCATATACCATCCCATCCTGTACCACGGTATTCAGAGTTTCTCCCCCATTCACTCCTTCATAGGAAAATTTAATTGTTGAAAATCTATAAAGAGTGGAAAAACTGGGACAAGAGCCTCTGATCCAAAACGGGTTTAAGAGGTTGACCCGCCGGAGTACTGAACAGGATTGCTAGCAACAAGTATCGGCTTGTGGTATGACTAGGTAAACCTGACGGGGTACTGAACAGGCCTGGCTGAAAGAGGGGAATCTACCTAGAAAGGATAATCTATGCAAAGTATATGGTTCTTCTATGCCTCAATGTATGGAACTGTTTGTGATTTTAGCTAGAAAGGAGTATATATGGTTAAGTTATGGTAAATGAGCTTCATATATATGTCATTTGAGAATGTTTGTAAGTTGCACTTAAGACCCTATTGCCTAATTCCTACTATACCTAGGATGTCAGTATCCTAGAAGTGGGACCCATAAACTTAGGAGCCTAATGAACTCAAATGCAAACATTGTCCATAATTACTTGAATAACAATAAAACTTTGAGAAGTAGCAAGGATGACTGGTTTCCTATAGGCTTTATAGACTATCTATACCCTCATGTTTTCCATTTCGGTAGACATGAAGAAAATCCCCTATCATAAGCTATATGTGGTCTTTATGAGCATAAACTGATGAATTTGCATGTATTGAAGAATTTGACATAGTATGATATTACCTGTTGAGTGTTGTTGATCCAAAGTGTTGACATGAGAACACAAGCCAGTCTCAATTCATTCATGGCACAAAGACATGCCATACCTTTGGTCTGAGGGGGAGATTCTCAATTTATATGATATTCATAATTATGAATTATTACTAGTTGGTGAAATCTTAAATAAAATGAAGCTTTTTTGGCCTTCTCATAACATAACATTAATAATTTTTTTCTTAAGTTCTAGTTTTTCATGTAGTAATAAAATTGGCTTAATTTTGCTGCAAGATTGCATATAAACTATTGATGATCAAACAAGAGTTTTTGAATAAATGAAAGACCACTTCCAATTCATTCGTGGCACGCTGACATGCCATACCTTTGGTTTGGGGGAGTGTTGGGCTCCAGAATTGTCTTTTATAATGATGTTATTTACATTAATTTCTCATCTTATCTACCATGATTTAATACATTTATGTTCAATAAGGTTATATTTTTGTTTGTTTTATTAATTAAATCTCGTCAATGTAAAGTAAACATAATATGTTATTTTTAATATATTAAATGCAATATTGTGCAAATCATAAGTATTCTGGCCCTTCATCCGGCCTTTCTTTTGATTGTGAGTTCTGCACTAGGTTCGATTATGTCTTGAGACATATTTTTGGCTACTCTTCTGATGAAATGATCTTCCGATTCTTACTAAGTCATGTCGATCCTGCATGAACAAATTAAACCATGAAGTAATGGTGAGTTGGTTCACTAATTCACATTTAAACAAATTTTAAAATGAAAGAAGCCTTAAAATTATTTTAATTTCATTTTAACAAAATTTGTTTTAAATTTGAAAATAATAACCAGAGTTATTTTAACCAAAATTTTATTTTCATAACATGGTAGTCCTTTAAAATATAACGAAAATCCACTCTTTATGCCACTTAAATTAAAGACATGAAACACGTTGCTTATGGAAATTTAGATTAGCTTTTATTTAAAAAGCAAGCCACCTCATATTACTCCACTATGATTTAATGTTAAGTGACTTCATATTTGATATACGTTTCTTTTTTTAATTGTTGTAAGTTAATATAATGTAAACGTTTTGTGCAGGATGTAAAAGATAAATTCTCCCAGCTTCACGCGATGGAATGGAGCGCACAAAGGGGATTAAGATACTTCTAACTCAACCAATAAAAGGCAACCACAAATTGAAGCCAAAAAACCCAATTGACAATGAATCCATGCAACAACTTAGCAGAAATTCCGATCAGAAAACGGATTTATTAACTAATTTCCATTACAGGGCATCCGGACGCTCATTCGGATGCCCATTCAGACCTTCATTCATTTTCTGTAAAAAACGTGTTTTAACAGACAACAAACTTTCAGGCTGGATCTGCAGGAAGACGAAGGCGCAATTGAAAATTCGGGCACATGGGTTTTGTGCGGAATAGGCCCATTTAGGTCACTTTGTGTAATTTTGCCAAAATTCAAAGCCATTTGGTAGCAGTTCAGGGTTCTCTGAAACCAACTTTTTTCAAAAAACATGGTTGGCCATTTTCTAAATTTAGAAAATAGTTGTAACATTTCAAGAACTTGGGGATTTGGCTCTATCCACTCCCCAATGGTTTTTTATGTATAAATAGAGTCCCAGAGGGATGAGAAATGATGTAATTTTGGATTTGCGTTTTTATAATGAGAATTATGTTCTGTCCTTGGGTTCAACTCGTTTTTATGATCTGGTGATTGAGTAGTCTATGAAGCTTTGGCCACTGCTACCTGGGAGGGCCCCTCAGCGGAAGTGCACTTCGTGGTGTTTTATCTCTATTGTAAATGTTCAGCTAAGTTCATGTGTGTTCCTCTTTTTCATTACTGCAAAAAAAAACGTTTTGTGTGTCTTTGTTTTCTTCTCATTGTGCAAGCTAAGTATTTCTTTGTTTTCATTACTGTAGACTGTGTTCTATGTTAACTCAAATGTTTTTACTACTATCTCTTTGTATTATTGTTTAAACTCACACTCTTATTTCTCATTCCATGCATCTATGTCATATGATCTCATTGTACGTAACTAGGAAGAGATCTCTATTTTGAATTTATGTTGTGTGATTATGTTGAGATTCATAGTGTAGAATAGAGTTAGAAATCAAATTTGCTTTTATGTATTTCAATTCATTGCTTGTAGATAGAAAGAGCTCTTTTTTTTACTATGATTATATTATTGCTCTTAGCATAGACTAGGGTTTGAAGCTAGTTTCTCTTTCACGCGTTTGAATTCTTATTTATTTGCACCTTGGATCCAAGAATTAGTTTTTATTGTTGTAGCTGTTATCAATTAGAAAGAATTAGTTTTTATTGTTGTAGCTTTCATTAATTAGAAAGAATTGTATTTTAAACTTCATTTGGTTAATTTGCAGTAGGATTTAGCTTTCAAGATAAATGCAATTAAGTAGTTTATTTTACATAGGGCAGTAAATTTTAGTTTAGTTAAATAGACTTTCATTTCAAACGCTCATAATTACTTTTCTTTCATGATAGAGCAAGCTTCGCTTTGCTCAAAACTAGTTTGCAATTTAAATTCGTAGAACATAATTATATTTTAATTCTAAAAAAGATAAGTCTTTGGTCATAAAAATTATAGATAGATTTTGAGTTGTTTAATAGTTTTAATTGTTCTATTGTTCATAAAATGCAATTTTCTATTATTTACATGTAATTTGTATTTCCAGAATTCATACGGTCGGCCATTCACACCCTCATTTGGACTGTCTTTCAGCCTTCCATTCGTATTTAGAATGAAAATTTTCAATATTTTCCATAATTTCCAGTATTACGTTTTGTGCGTAAATAGTTAGTTAGGGCTTAGGTTAATTTTCCAGTACTTTATCATGTTCTGTAGCTAGTTTAGGATTCAAATCCGCGTGAAAACGCGAAGCTGGGAAACAATTCTGTGACAACGGAGTGAAATAAAAAAGAGGGCGCACGGATGAATAGGGGAAAAAAACGTCAACCTCAAACTCTAGGCCGAGAGTTTGAACCAATAGTCGTGTTGTATTTTAAAAAAAACTCTCGGATGAGAGTTTGAACTAAACTCTAGGATGAGAGTTTGGAAGATATTTTTTTGACCGAGAGTTTACGGTCAACAAAACCTACAAAAATCATCGGCATCTTTCTGGAACCTGCAACTTCAGCAAGCCTAGACCCCTGCAAATTTTAAGTATTATTTGTCAGACTTGGTAGCAATGGATTCATCTCCGACTCTAGTTTCCAATGATATAATAATTGTTTCATTTTGATTTGAATTTCTATTTATTAATAATTTTTTTCTAAACCTTATCCCTTAAGAATTTTATTACTCTAAAAATCACCTAAAATGAAAATTCAATATCATAACAACGACAACACCAAAAAATTTGAAATTTGAAAGAGATCAGAATTGGCTCGTCCTCTTCAAAAGGGTACTTTTAGTTTTTCCATTAGGAGTCACATTTGAAATAAAATGCAAAGACAAAAATATGTGTCGATAATGTACCATTTTCTGAACATATGTTGTTTCAATAAATAATAAAAAATAGTTTCCAAGGCTTAAAAAACTCAATATAGTCCAGGAACAAGTTTAGTGTGTGTGGATTATGAGTCCAAATTTTTTTTCCCTAAAATGAATAACCATCTATCAAAAAAACGTTGTCAACAAAGGTCACTCATTATTTGTACCTAAACTTTTCAAGTATATGCTATTGGTTGAGAACAAATTTGTCCCATGATATGTCCATAAAAAAAATTAAAAAAAATACGAGTAGAAAGCTAATTCAATTCTCTAAAACATTTGTGTTTACTTCAAGTTGAAATTCCTAAGGGAGATATGGGTTTGAAGAGGTCAAAGTTGGAAAACAAAAAAATTAGCAGTTTTGTTTGTCAAAAACAATCCAAAATTGTTTCCCAACTTCATGTTTTCACCCATACACCTTTAGCATTTAGTATTTAGTTTAATATTAACACATACATTAACTATTTCTGTTATAAGTCATAATGAAATTCATTTACACTTAATTTCATTTTACTGTAGCTGTAGTTGGATTTATTTACCTTTTAACTCTGTTTTACTACGCAATAGAAAATGGTTTTCTCCTTTGAATGCAAATTAGTGTAGTTGCTTCTTGTTATTTTAATTCAAATTGTTCATTTATTGTCATGCTTGCACCATAGAGTAGTATGCATAAACCCAGCTGGTATTAAAATCATTTAGCCTGTTTATTTTCATAGTTTGTATCATTTTTATCATCCGGACTGTCATACGGACTTCCATGCAGACTTTAATATTTTTCGTTGTGTTTTTATGCTTAATTAGAGTTTAATTTCTCAGGTTTTCGAATTGCATTATTTCCTGTAGCTGGCCAGTGCCTGCATATGTAGTTAGAACCTTGTTTTGAATTACATAGAGTTTTGTTTAAGCTTCATTTTCATTTTTAGTCCTTGTTCATCTCTTTAGCCTACCTTTAGTTTTCATTTCCAGCTTGTATTTGGATTTGGAGTCAATACTTTACCTATGTTTTTATAGCTTGTTAACTGCCCTAGAACTTGTTGATTCCACCTTTAGCTTAGATTAGTTCAAGCCTTCAATCATGCACATATAGTGTTTGCATCTCATAAGCTACCTTCCCGGGTTGACAATTAAGTGTTGAATTAGATAGCATATATTTCACCAACACATGTCACTTACAAAAATTGAAGTGGTAATAAAAATTCCTCCCATCCATCCAAACTACATTTATATATATATATGAATATAACTAATAAATTATTTTTTAAAGAGAAAATGTTGAATATATAACTTTTTAATCAATAAAATTTAAGAATTGAGAATTTTATTTTATATTTTAAATTTTTTCTTTGCGCAAGATACCATTCAAAAAGAGTCAAATTACCTACTATATGGGAATGGGCATGGGAAGAGATATTTTGGATTTATCCTCATTTCTTTGGCAGCAAATTTTTAGGACTAGTGGATCTTCATTGCGGTTACATGAAGAGTTTAAACAATGAGATAATTTTCCCATTATTCCTTCAAAATTAGTTGGATTGTTAAGTCGTCTTGACTTGTTCAATTAGTTTCTTATGATATGATTTCAAACTGCAGATTCTCAAGCTTCATCAAATTACTTGTTGAAATGTTACCAAGGAAGTGTTGTTCACCTTGTGTTGTCGTGGGGTGAACAAGAACACTTTAAAAAGGTGACCCCTAGTCATTAACTAATAAAGTGAGAAGTATTTTATTTTTTTAATAAAGTCACTTTATTAAAAGTTAAGTCATGGTTATATCCTAAGTTCATTTGAATGATAAATTCTAGTGAGTGATTAACACTTAATTAAATGACATGAGTGCACTAAATGTTATTTAATTAATATTTATTGAGAGCCCTCAATCTAATCTAATCTAATCTAGACCATTGGATGAAAAAGAGGCAGTTGCCATAAACAAAAAGGCATGGGGAAGGCAAACCAAAATTGTTATTCACATCCAAGAGAGAATTTTTGGAGAGAAAGAGAGAGAGATGAAAATAGGGTTTGAAGAGATTTCATCCAGGAGAAGAAGAAGGAAAAAAAGGTTGGCTCGAATTCCAAGGAGAGGAACTTGGGCACAATTCCCAAGAAATCCGTATAGAATCTGTACAACTGGGAAGGTCGTATAGCAGGGATCTGTACAGCATTAAAGTGCACATATTTCGAGGACCAGTCATACTGTACTAGAACGTACAGTTGCACAAACTTTGAGGCTAATATTGGCATGAATTTCAAGGATAAAGTGCAACAATTAATGCTATGATCATACCGTACAAAGAACATATTTCGAGGCTGATTTCTGGCATAGAAATCAAGAAAGAATAGTCCGTACAACCGCACGTGTTAGGGCCGTACAACACAGTTTTCAAGGTTTCTGTACAGTGAGGTTTTGGCACAATTTTCGAGAAGAAATTTAAAGGAGATAAGTGCTGTTGTGATTTTTTTTAAATTGTTGAAGAAATAAATAAATCTCTCTCTCAATCAGGTTTTCCCTTAGGGGTTTTATCCTGGACCAATTTGGTAAAAAATTATGTGTTAAATTTTTTATGTGGTTGGCTTATTTAAATTTCTGAGTTTGAAATTTAGGCTGAGTTATTAATTTTTTAGAAAAAGAATTTCATGTGTTTCAGGTCAAGTCATTTTATGAGAAAAATGTGCATATTGGAGTTTGGGAATTAAACTATATGCAGAGAAGCTTGAAAGTGGGTTGGGGTTCTAAAACTTCCATGGTATCAAAGCGGTGGTAAAAATAAAAAATTAAACACTCAGAAAATTTTCAGATTTGAGAAAAAAGTGGGTTTGTGAAAACAGATTGGATGGGGCTTAAACTTTTATCCCATGGAAGGCTAGGATTATGTTAATACTTGAGGAGAATGAACTATGTGAAATAGTTAATAGTACAAAAACAAATCCTGCCACTGTTCCTATTGATGCTACAGATACAGAAGCCTTATGAAGAAATATGTGAAGGCAAGAAGGATCATTCTTGATTCTATGAAGGATCATGTGATCCCACACATTTCAGCATAGTCTCATGCCAGGGAGCACCGCTTAAGGAAAAGGATTACTCCAGCCAATCATGATTGGAAGAGTCCTCTATTGCGTTGTTTTACCCTTTTCTGGGCGAAGAGGACAACCTTATGAAAATGGACCTTTGGAGTCTTCTTTAATTCTTTTCAGACTCTCTAAATATGAAATGATGTCGATTTTACCTTCTATGGACTCGTTAAAACTCAGCATTGAAGGGCCTACCATGGGACGATCCCCTCATTTCCCAGGTTCGGAAAACATTTGGGATTGGACCCATCTATGAGATGAGCTATACCAAGCATCTAGTTACCCTCCTCAAGCTCATTAAAAAACACATGAGGCACTCATCTGTCATGATGGGGAAAAATGAAAGTTTTTTGTGTTACATATTTAACTATGGCAGTACTTAGTCATTCTTGAACATGGCACTCATTTGCATTCGCATACAGTAATTGGGTCATCCGTTTGTCCTCAAGTCTTGCTAACCTCATGAGTCTTGTTAAGTTCCTTTGGTTCATTCGATGAATACTTCCATCATCAGTTTCATTAGGGGTTGGCATCATTCTTGTCATGTCAATACTGCCAAGTCATGCCATTCCCATGTTCAAGATACATTCACCGCTCATCATTTGCAGTCAGTACACCCTCTATCATGTCGAACTACTCTGAGTCAGTCTTGCATGTTACTATACCATCTGATCTACTCCAAACATCTGTTATTGAGTTTCATGTCGATGGTGGGGGATTCATCATGGCCCTCCTTCGACGGATTCATCCTTGTCGACTTCAACACATCATCCGAGGTCTAAGTCTAGCAACCAATCAAGTACCTTGGGCCTACATGGCTCAATGGCAGGTTACCTCTCTTTCAACATGAGTTTACATCATTGGCTCTTAATTGAAATATTTTGTCAAGTGTTCGACTTCAACTCATGTATTCATGCTTGGTGATATGTACTATTATACCTTGGGGGTCATTTACATGAGTGGTGATTTCCCTCACGCTTGTTAATGGTATACATTAATGACTGGTAATCAAGTGGTTTCTACCATCTTCGACTCCAAAACATTGTAATCACATGTATAGATTCGTATCATTGCGGGTTCGACTTGAAGACCCTGGGTAGTTATGTTTTACCCAAGTTGTGATGGAGATTGTTTGAGTTATATTACACGGGTCCACTTTGTATTGGTCATGGCTGTGTTATCATCTCATCATGGATCTACGATTGTGTCTAGTAGTCGTGATTGTGTTCAGTTAGTATTTATTACAATGGATCTGCATTGTATTGGTCGGCAACCATGTTGTGCATCATATGAGACCATGTTCTCAGAGTCAATTGAACTGCAGCAGCATCTTCCATCCGACAAGTCCTTGCCATCCTTCTATCAAAGCATTTCACCTGTCTAGTATCAACAACTTCATGCTTTGGGGGGCATTCTGTTACACCTAAAATCTTGCCATCATAAGACTCAGTGTAAACATCCGTGAAGTTTCCATGACTAGGAAGTTTAACTGGAGAATTTGTTGACCTCTTACCATAAGGTCTAGTTGGGTTGGCATAGGGTGCTTCCTAGCATCCTACGCCCAACTAGGTCAAGCGCAGGTTGTCACCTTCCAGCTTGCGCCGATGGCCCATGCCACCTTTGTACATCATGCGCTGTCCCTATCAGGCGCAGTTTGTCTTAATACAACTTGCGTTGATGTCAGTTAATATAGATAAATGGCATCTTCGAGCGATTTCTCGAAGGTGTATGACTTGGATCTCTATCCCTAGCTTATATTTGAGCTGGCATTCGGTTCCTTAACCCTTTGGGAGGATCGCTTACTCCTCTCCCACTATTTCTCAACCTATCCTATCCTCCTAGTCCTATATATATGAAGCTCCTCTTCATTCTAAAGGGAGGAAGCCTACATAGTCCATATGTTGGTGGAATAAGCTTAGGAGATCATCATTCATCTCTTAGAGGCATCCATTTCTCCTTAGAGGCATTGGCTTGGCTTGTTGGAGGAACATTGCAATGTTAGGGATTGGTTGTAATCCTCACTCTTCTTTGTATTCCCACTTTTATATAGTAATACAAAACTCTTTCCATAAATGTCTTATTATTCATTGATATTTATATTTTACTTCCTTAACCACTTACTTAGATCAATTATTGTGTAGATGTACTATTACTGCTTGTTTGTCTCTTGCGTGTTCTGACAGGTCTTGCAGCTACGAATTTGACGACTATGGAGCCTGAAACAACAAAGGAGGAAGAGATCTACAGATCTAAAAGGTAAGATGTTTACCTCACTTAATCTCTAATTTGATCTAGGAAGGTAGATTTGTATTATGTCTGATTTGTTCTAGATTCGCATTGAACTAGGGAGATCATGCCTTAAGTCCACTTTTGGTAGATTGTCTGGTAACAGAGAGAGAGAGAGAGAGAGAGAGAGAGAGAGAGGGTTAGTAATGGTTAGGGGGGAGAGAGAGAGAGGAAAGGGTGTTAGTTGTAGGGAGTGAGAAAGAGAGATGGGAGGTGTGGTTAGAGGTAGGTGGAGGTGTAGGGAAGAGAGAGAGACTAAGAGATCCCAAGTTAGTAAGGGCTAGGGAGAGGAGGGGGTTTAGGGCTACGGGGAGTAGGAGAGAGATGGGTGATTCCATGAATATGGGTAACTATTTTTGTCCAAATATGGCGATGAAAAATAGAAATTTTACCCATGTATTAAATTGAATCCCTCGAAACTCATATTTGCCACATGAATTTCCGCATGCGATTAAAAATAGAAATGTAGAGAATTATGTTGGATTTCCAATGATATTTTTTTCAAAATATACCAATGTCGTTTATCGTGTCAATTTTTCATTTAATAAAATGTGTACTTAAAAATTTGAAGAACAATTAACAAGTTGTTTGTGTGTGTGCACAATAATTTAATGTTAAAGTAATAATTTAAAAAAATAAAATATGTGAACATGATCTAGACAGAATGAACTAGTGCTTACATATTTTTCTTTTAAATTTTCTCGAAAAAATATATTTATTATTATTTTTCGAAACTGACTGGTCAATGAATATTTGAGTCGCATTTTGCACACATGTGTGTGTGTGCACCAAATCTTTTGATTGTTTACATAATTTGCAAAACTAAAAATATCCTTTTGAAGATGACACACTTACCTAGTGCCTCTGTATTTTTTCAAATTTTTTGGATGTGTATTTTGAATGTTGTTGATTTATCTTTGAGCTCAATCGAAGTTGTCAGCAAGGTTTTCTAGGGCAAGTTTTAGTAGAAATTTAAAAACAAAAGACATATGAAGATAAACATTTGTAAATCTTATGTATATCGATAGAGAATTCATTGACGAATCCAATGGTATCAAGTCCTCCCATTAATGTGCATTTAATGACATAGTTTAAGCCTCTGAAAGACAAACAAAACTTTCTTTCTACAGTGAAAAGGGCTTTTGGCCTGTTTTTAGGCCCTCGATCGAGGGCTAAATATGACCTCAATCGAGGTTTTTAAATAGACCTCGATCGAGGTTTTTTAAAACACTTGATCGAGCAAATTTCTCAATCGAGGGCCTAAAAAACAGGTTGCGGGCCTTTTTTTATTTTTTTCAAAAGCTAGATCTAGCTTTTAAAAGCTGGATTGAGATTTCCAAAGCTAGATCGAGCTTTTAAAAGCTGGATCGAGCTTTCAAAAGCTAGATTGAGCTTTTAAAAGCTAGATCGAGGTCTTGTTTAAACCCTTAATTGAGGTTTTGATAACTCGTTCTAGGTCTTGTAAAGTCCTCAATCGAGGTCTTTTAAAACCCTCGATCGAGGTTCTAATACCTTGATTGAGGGCTTTAAAAGACTTCGATGGAGGGTCCACGAAACAAATTTTTGGCACTTCGCTTGCCAAAAATCGTGAACCAGCTTTGTGGATTCACCTAGATAGAAAGAGTAGGATGGTTAGGGATGGGGGATAGGATAGGGAGAGGGAGAGAGGATTTAAAGAGAGAGAGAGAGAGAGGTGTAGAAGTATGGAAGAGAGAGTGAGAGAGGGTGGGGGGGTTAGTTAGGGGTAAGGGGTTAGGAGGGGGGGTTAGAGAGAGAGAGAGAGAAAGAGAGAGGTGGGGGGTTAGTAATCATTAGGGTGGGGGAGAGGAGAGAGAGAGAGAGAGAGAGGAGAGGGTGTTAGTTGTAGGGAGTGGTAAAGAGAGATGGGAGGTGTGGTTAGAGGTAGGTGCAGGTGTAGGGAAGAGAGAGAGACTAAAAGAGGGGGTTAGTAAGGGCTAGGGAGAGGAGGGGGTTTAGGGTTACGGGGAGTATGAGAGAGATAGAAAGAGTAGGATGGTTAGGGATGGGGTAGAGGTTAGGGATAGGGAGAGAGAAGATAGGTGTATAAGTAGGGAAGAGAGAGTGAGAGAGTGGGTTTGTAACGGTTACGAGGAGGAGTGCATAGAGAGAGGGTGGTTAGGGGTATGCGGATTAGGAGAGACAATAAGAGAGGGGAGGTGTTTACGTGTGGGTGGGGTAGGGTGGGTTAAGGAGTTATAGAGAGATAGAGAGGGAGGAGGGTATCAAAGGGTTAGAATAGAGAGAGAGGTTTGGGAGATAGGGGTTGGTGGAGGAGTACAGAAGATATAGAGAGAGAGGGGTTTAGTAAGGGTTAAGTGTAGGAGGGGAGAGAGTGAGCAAGGTTTATCAGTGACAGGATTAGGAGAGAGATAGAGGGAGGGGGGTTTAAGAGTCGTGGGGATTAGCGAGAGAGAGAGGATGGGTTACAAAGAGAGATGTTGTGTATGTAAATTTATTCAACACTTAGAAACATAATTTTTGAAGTTAATAATGCGCGTGCGTTATGTGCATACAAAACACTAGAGCATTTTGTATGTACATAATGCTCTCGTGTTTTTTATATACAAATCGCTCGAGAGTTTTGTACAAACAAAAATATTAGAGGAAATTTGGGTAAAAAATGGGCCTCCTAAGAAAAATAATAGTAGAGAGAGAGTAAAAAAACTACTTTTTTGGATTGTACTTTCAACTTATCTCATTATAGGTTTACTCAAATTTCAAGCAGGAGTCCGTTGGATGCATAATTAAATTACCCATCCAACGAGCACCCATGTTGCATACTTTTAACAACATCCACACCTTGAAAAATTGAAAATACATTAAAAAACATGTTTCTAGTGAGAGAAAACACGTTTTTTAATGTATTTTCGATTTTTCATGGTGTGGATGTTGTTAAAAGTATGCAATATGGGTACTCATAGGATGCATAATTTAATTATGCATCCAATGAGTCCTCCCGCTTGAAATGTGAGTAAACCTACAAGGAGATAAGTTGAAAATACGATCCAAAAAAGTAGTTTTTATTTTTTCCCTCGAATTTTTTTAGGTGCTCTCTTGCTAAATTTTAAAGCATTTTGATTGGCTAATACATGATGAAATGGAATTTGTATTATTTTTGGAAGGCCCATTTTAAATTGAAATTTCCTTTAATAGGCTCCCACTGAACTTATAAAGTGACGTTTACTTCAAGAATCTGGTGCCAGGAAAGGAGCTAACCTTGTGCGCAAGCGCATTCCTTCTAGCACCAAGTTCACCAATAAAAATATTTGAATTTAAATATAATGCGTGTACGTTCCTGAGAACCTAATCACCCCCTCCTCCTATGCCCCACGTGTCAACCACAGTCCTATGTGGTTGGTTTGGACTTACCAAACCTATGCTATGGAATTTAGGCATTTCCACCATTTTTCTCAATATGTCTGTTTTTCACTGCTCTCTACATCATGACATACATGACAATATGTATTTTTTTTTAAATATTGAGATTTTCTATTTGTTTCCTAATTTTCTTATGTCATCACTCCTTAAGCAAAAAAACATGTTGTTAGTGTTTATTCCGTACCTTTTTTCATTTTACAATCATTTTTAAAAAAATTTGTATGTTGCACTAGTAGACACAGACCTCTATTTTTTATAAAAAATCCAGGTTGAAATAACTACATTAAGACCTTCAAAGGTTGCACTCACATTTGACATACCGTTTTTGAGGTTTGATCACTTACATAATTATAGAAAAAATTAAAAATTAAACATTTAATTTTGGAAAAATAGTGTTGCACTAGTGCTACGGATCCTATACATGTCTACCAATTGTTATATCCCAAAACCATCATTTAGGCATTGAAAGGCTGCACCCACAAAAACATATACCTTATCATTTTCCAAAACAATAAAACGTGACTATTAGAAAATATGAAATTTGACATAGTTATGTAAATTTTCAATACTTAAAACATATATATTCGGAAACATGACTCAATTTCTTACATTTCATCTTTTTTACTCGATGCAAGACATCTTGTGTAAGTATCTCAAAAAAACCAAGTAAGTTGAGGGATGCCTGATTTTTCAATTTTCTATTGCATCTAAAGTACCAAAAGTGACCCTCATTAACTTGCACATGCCCATATATATATATATATATAAGAATATGAATATATATATATGATTATGGGGAGGATTATGAATAGTTATATATATATATATATATATATATATATATATATATATATAATGTGTGATTGAAATATTATTTAAAAAACTTAATATATGGCATAGAGAGCTATATACCAAGTTCCGATATCCAGCATGGTATGGGTCTATATCTTATTTACGTTTATGTTTGTTAAGTATTAGTTATGGTCAACTAGACATTTTAAATATTTAGGATTTGTGTAGTATGTGTCTTGGCTTGTTTATTAATTTAACCTACTTTAATGAAATTTAGAATTTATGTATAAAAACATAACCAAGGCGAAGAATGTGAAAAGATAAAAAGTTTTTCACATAAAGAGTTAATAATATATATATGTATGTATATATGAATGGTGTAGTTGTGATATATATATATATATATATATATATATATATATATATAAGAGTAGATGAATTGTTTTAATTAATGGCATAATATGAAGTTATCATAGTATATTGCAATTGAAATATTTTTGTACATTATCTAATTATCTAAATTGTAAACCAACTTTGTGGATTCACCTAGATAGAAAGAGTAGGATGGTTAGGGATGGGGGATAGGTTAGGGAGAGGGAGAGGGGATTTAGAGAGAGAGAGAGAGAGGTGTAGAAGTATCGAAGAGAGAGTGAGAGAGGGTGGGGGGGTTAGTTAGGGGTAAGGGGTTAGGATGGGGGGTTAGAGAGAGAGAGAGAGAGAGGGAGAGGGAGAGGGAGAGGGAGAGGGAGGGGGGGTTAGTAATTGTTAGGGTTGGGGAGAGGAGAGAGAGTGAGATAGAGGGAGGGGGACGGGGAGGCAGGGGGAGGTTAGTAATCGTTAGGGTGTTAGTTGTAGGGAGTGAGAAAGAGAGATGGGAGGTTTGGTTAGAGGTAGGTGCAGGTGTAGAGAAGAGAGAGAGACTAAGAGAGGGGGTTAGTAAGGGCTAGGGAGAGGAGGGGAGAGAATAGAGAGGAGGGGGTTTAGGGTTACAGGGAGTATGAGAGAGATAGAAAGAGTAGGATGGTTAGGGATGGGGGAGAGGTTAGGGAGAGGGAGAGAGAGAGAGAGAGGTGTATAAGTAGGGAAGAGAGAGTGAGAGAGTGGGTTTGTAAGGGTTATGAGGAGGAGTGCATAGAGAGAGGGGGGTTAGGGGTATGGGGATTAGGAGAGACAATAAGAGAGGGGAGGTGTTTATGTGTGGGTGGGGTGGGGTGGGTTAATGAGTTATAGAGAGATATAGAGGGAGGAGGGTATCAAAGGGTTAGAAGAGAGAGAGAGGGGTGGGGGATAGGGGTTGGTGGAGGAGTACAGAAGATATAGAGAGAGAGGGTGTTAGTAAGGGTTAAGTGTAGGAGGGGAGAGAGTGAGCAAGGTTTATCAGTGACAGGATTAGGAGAGAGATAAAGGGAGGGGGGTTTAAGAGTCGTGGGGATTAGAGAGAGAGAGAGGATGTTAAGATCCTAGTGGGCGGCCTTAACTAACATCTCAAGGTTTTGGTGTAACGGTTCGTATCATCTGGTATCAGAGCCTCCAGCCAGGTTCAAGTCACAAAGCGGGTGGCAACGCCGGCATTGCAATGTTCACCCAGGGCTCGTACGGCGCAAAGGGGACACCACCATATGGGTGCACATCCAGCCCAGAGTCTGGACTGCGGAGCGTGGTGGGATGATAAGATCCTGGAGGGTGGCCTTCAATAACATCTTGAGGTTTTGGTGTAACGGTTCGTATCATCACCACCATCCGTTGAATTGTCCTTTTGAGTCCCTGCCAAAAGAAGTTACATTGTTCTTGGTTATACGTTTTGAGGAACCCAGAGTGCCCTACTGATGAAGAAGCATGGAGTTCATAGAAAAGATAGCCCCATTGAACAGATTGCAACCAATTTGGAACAAGCAGAGAAATAGCTATAAGAGAAACTAGGTCATCAAATGTGCGAGGAGGAGCATCTTCCACCATATTGTCCTTATGCTTCTGGTAAGTGGTCGCATAGTCATAACCCATGAGTTGGATAACCAATTTCAGGTGTGTTGTGGAGGAGACCCGTTGTTCCAGGAAAGTTTTCAGACTCTGAAGATCATTCTTGATGCAGAAATAATTCCCCAATAGGGATGGCTGCCACTTTTGGACTGTATACAAAATAGTCATCATTTCCTGCTAGGAGGTAGATGCGGCTAAATTCTTACCGGAAAGGTGTCTTGATAGGAGTTGGTTGAGGAGCAAGCGTGATGGGAGGTCATTGGGAACCCATATTTCTGAAGGGAACAAAGGTGGGTTTGGAGCATTGTTGAGCTGTGATCTTGTCCCCAGCCAGCTTGGCCAACCATAGGACTTCCATCATTGTGTTGGGACAAAACATTTAGACCTCTGAGCGGATTTCATCCTTGAGACCACTGATAAAAGAACTCCTATAGAATTCATCGGACAATCCTTCTGTGTGATTGGCTAGTTTCTCAAATTCCATCTGAGACTCTCTCACTGTGCCAGTTTGGTGAAGTTTAGTGAGTGCTCCTGTGAAGTCGTCAAAAGAACTAGGACCAAATCATGACAAAAGGAGTTGGCAAAAATCTATCCAGCTTGGCTCAGGATGAGATTTGATGTACCAACGGTACCATTGAAGGGCTTTCTGTTCCAAATGAAAGGATGCAAGTGGAACTTTCTGAACATCAAAAGTATTATGTAGACTGAAATATTGTTCTGCTCGGTATATCCATCTAGTTGGATCAATACCATTGAAGTGAGGAAAATCAAGCTTCGGCCCACGAAAATTGCTGGAAGAAGAGAACCCGGTGGCTGCAAAAGATTCTGGCTGTCGGTTATTGTTCATGGCTGAATGCTGAAGATGGAGACTAAAAAATTTTTCATCCAGATCTTGGAGTTTGGTTTGGATGGCTGCAAGTGCTTCCTCCATGGTGTTTGCTCTTATCCGAGTGACAACCATCACCAGTAATTTTTTTATTTATTTCTTTGGTGGGGGGGGGGGAATGGATAGAGAAACACAAACACAAGCTTATTTAGTAAGGGGAAATTTAGATTTGGGAAAAACTCGGAGGGGTAATTGGGGTTTGACTAGGTTTTCGACACTTTCTGAGGGACAGGGAAGCAAAAAATGGGGATTTCAGAAGCAGGAACTCTATGGTAAAATTTGAAGGCAATCGGGTGAAAATTGAAGAAGTTATGGAAAACCCTAAAAATACACAAATGTGGGATTTCTGGTCTTCGGAAGTGGAATCTGGGATAGGGTATTCAGGAATGAAATATGCAGAATGGGATTGCAGGGATTTCAGTGAAGTCTCAAAGAAAACAGAGTTGAAATAAGGGAGATATGGCCGAAAAACAGAATTTTTCAGATTTTTTTTTTTTTAGAAATGGATCGGCAACAACGGCGCGGAAGGGATCTACAATAGATGGATCTGCAATGGTGCGGAAGGGATCGAAAACAGCTGGATCTGAAATGGCGACGGGATCTGGAATGACTTCCAGAATAGATCTGAAATGGCTGGATCTGGAGCGTAAGTGATCGGCAACAGTTCAACTGAAAATAGATATGTACCCCAGGTATGTACGGCTTCCTAACAGTTCAGGTGTTTCACTCGGCCACCAATGCCATCTAATGGCTTGCGTATTGGGGCAGTACCCCTCACTCCACGGCTCAGGTAAAACTGATAACCGCTTTGCCACAAACGACAGCTCTTGGTTTACCTCACGGGAGGGAACTAGTCAATCAGGTAGGGGTTGTTACCCTTTTTGCTGGCAGGTCCTCTCAATGGGCCAGCTACTTTGGGGTTCCTGTGGTACTCCTCACAATGAGTTTTAGGGCTTATTCCCAAGTGCTTCCCACAGTTAAGCGGATAGGGATTATTCCCAAATCTGAAGCTACAACAGATGCGAAAAAAAAATTTGGCAGAAATTCCACCCAACGAGCCCAAGAAAGTGCTCTGATACCAGATGTGATGAACCTACAATAATTAATTAATGCAAATACACGAGATATCAAAAATAATAGAACTCAGAATCACTTTTATATTGATGATGGGCCACTTCGAGGGGGAAACCTCCTTTGAGCAAGCTCAATACAATTAACTTCACCATGCCTTCATAGGCCTCAACACACACTTATATACTAAGTCTAGGAACCAATACCATGGGTCAATACTATGTGTCAATACAAACCATGGACTAAGTCTAGGTGCCAATACTATGATTCAAAACCATGGTACATATAATACTATAGGACGACTTACAAAGCATATGCATCCAATACTATGGGTCAATACTATGGGCTAATATAAACTATGGATCAACAAATACTACGGGACGACTTACAAAGCATATGCGTCCAACAACAATATACTAACAAAGTAAAGACATGGGTTCCTAACAGAGGATAGGTTACAGAGAGAGACATTGTGTATATAAATTTATTCAAGACTTAAAGACATAATTTTTGAAGTTAATAATGCGTGTGCGTTATGTGTACATAATGTGCTCGTGTTTTTTATATACAAAGCGCTCGAGAGTTTTGTACAAACAAAACTATTAGAGGAAATTTGGGTAAAAAATGGGCCTCCAAAGGAAAATAATAATAAAATAATAAAATAATAGTAGAGAGAGTAAAAAAATTACTTTTTTGGATTGTATTTTCAACTTATCTCATTGTAGATTTACTCAAATTTCAAGCGGGAGTCCGTTGGATGCATAATTAAATTATCCATCTAATGAGTACCCATGTTGCATACTTTTAACAACATCCACACCATGAAAAATTGAAAATACATTAAAAAAAATGTTTCTAGTGAGAGAAAACACGTTTTTTATTGTATTTTCGATTTTTCATGGTGTGGATGTTGTTAAAAGTATGCAACATGGGTACTCGTAGGATGCATAATTTAATTATGCATCCAACGAGTCCTCCCATTTGAAATTTGAGTAAACCTACAAGGAGATAAGTTGAAAATACGATCCAAAAAAGTAGTTTTTATTTTTTCCCTCGAATGTTTTTAGGTGCTCCATTGCTGAATTTTAAAGCATTTTGATTGGCTAATACATGATGACATGGAATTTGTATTTTTTTGGAAGGCCCATTTTAAATTGAAATTTCCTCTAATAGGCTCCCACTGAACTTATAAAGTGACGTTTACTTCAAGAATCTGGTGCCAGGAAAGGAGCTAACCTCGTGCGCGTGCGCATTCCTTCTAACACCAAGTTCACCAATCAAAATATTTGAATTTAAATATAACGCGCGTACGTTCCTGAGAACCTGATCACCCCGTCCTCCTGCGCCCCACGTGTCAACCGTAGTCCTATGTGGTTGGTTTGGACTTACCAAACCTATGCTATGGAATTTACTGAACCATAGGTAATTAGGCATTTCCACCATTTTTCTCAATATGTTTGTTTTTCACCGCTCTCTACATCATGACATACATGACCATTATTGACGAAATTTTAGGCATAGATAGCAATTTTTATGCACATTCCAAATATGTATTTTTTTTTTTTTTTAATATTGAAATTTCTATTTTTTCCTAATTTTCTTGTGTCATCACTCCTTAAATCAAAAAACATGTTGTTAGTGTTTATTCCGTACCTTTTTCATTTTACAATCATTTAAAAAAAAATTGTATGTTGCACTAGTAGACACATACCACTATTTTTATTAAAAATCCAGGTCGAAATAACTGCATTAAGACCTTCAAAGGTTGCACTCACATTTGACATACCGTTTTTGAGGTTTGATCACTTACATAATTATAAAAAAAATTAAAAATTAAACATTTAATTTTGGAAAAATAGTGTTGCACTAGTGCTACCGATCCTATACATGTCTACCAATTTTTATATCCCGAAACCATCATTTAGGCACTGAAAGGATGCACCCACAAAAACATATACTTTATCATTTTTTAAAATAATAAAAAGCGACTATTAGAAAATATGAAATTTGACATAGTTATGTAAATTTTCAACACTTAAAACTTATATATTAGGGAATGTGACTCAATTTCTTACATTTCATCTTTTTTACTCCATGTAAGATATCTTGTGTAAGTATCTCAAAAAAACCAAGTAAGTTGAGGGATGCCTGATTTTTCAGTTTTCTATTACATCTAAAGCGCCAAAAGTGACCCTCATTAACTTCCACATCCCCATATATATATATATATATATATATACAAGACTATGAATATATGTATATATATATGATTATGGTTAAGATTATCAATAATTATATATATATAATGTGTGATTGAAATATTATTTAAAAAACTTAGTATATGGCATAGAGAGCTATATACCAAGTTGCTATATACCAAGTTCCGATATCCAGCATGGTATGGGTATATATCTTATTTACGTTTATGGTTGTGAAATATTAGTTATGGTCAACTAGACATTTTAAATATTTAGGATTTGTGTAATATGTGTCTTGGCATGTTTATTAATTTAACCTACTTTAATGAAATTTAGAATTTATGTATAAATACATAACCAAGGCGAAGAATGTGAAAAGATAAAAAGTTTTTCACATAAAGAGTTAATAATATATAGATGAATGGTGTAGTTGTGATTGATATATACATATTGTTTTAATTAATGGCATAATATGAAGTTATCATAGTATATTGTAATTGAAATATTTTTGTACATTATCTAATTATCTAAAGGGTTTAGTATAGATGGATTGGAAGTTTTTCTTGCTTGTATTATATATATATAGAATTGCATTATATATATTTGTCGTATATTGTATTTGAGGTATCTCTTATATATGGGTAGAGTAATTAGTAATGCATAACTAAAATGGGAAGTTGTAAATAAAAAGTTTCAATAAATATTTAAACACTCTCCTAAAGTTTTATTGTAATTGCATCAATTAAATTTTCCTTATTATTATTTTCAATATTTTATTGTAATTACATCAATTAAATCTTCCTTATTATTATTTTCAATAAGGTTATTAAAGAGCAGCAGCTCATTCGACAATTTCTTGTGTTAATTTCTCTGCCTCTAAATACGGATTCGAAGCCACATCTTGCTTTCACTTGGAAAGCACTGGGTATATTGTTTAGGTGTTTTTTAGGGTATCGGGGCATCGTGTCGCAGTTCACGTGCCGGAAGAGCTATTGTGGTTGAAGAAATACAAGAGAAAAGGGTTTTCAATTCCTATTACGTACTAATCAGGGCCTTCAAAAATATCGGTCGAGACATTTTAATAAAGGCCACTTCGATTGGTCTCCAGAATATTTCAGACTTAGAGAGTTTATAATGCGCCTAGGGTTAAGAGATTAAACCAGTGACGAAACCCTAGTACAAAGCACCCTAACATTTAATTCCTCATTTTCTTTGGCATCCTATTGACTTTCTCCAATCAATGCAGTTATAATAAGAAGAATACCGTAAACATAAGTGGTTTTAGATATTGAATATTTATAATAGTCAATATTAATGAATGACAATAATAATTATAATAGAAAACGTATGGAAACTAAATAATTATTTCAAACTTCATTTAAATTAATCCAGAATAAATCAATTTGTTAAAGGACTTGGAATTTACATTACAGTTATCAGTACTTTAACTTTCAAAAGTTAAATTTGTTTGATAGGTGACTGAATTATCTATTTGAGTTATTGAGAGACCAATACTCTTCCTCGGTAATTTCAACAATGACTAACAACTTTCAATTTGTTTGAAAGGTGATTGTATTTTCTATTTCATTCGCACGCAATCTTAAATATATTCATAGACATATATTCTTTTTCACTAGTTGTCACTTGTTAGTAGCCTTAGAGAGTACAGTGGAATATTATTAGCCGATAGGCGACTATAATGAACATTGCCCTCTATGCCCACCGCGCTCTTTTAATCATTCATTAACTCTGGACGGTGGGGATGCAATCAAATAGCATATACTTTAAGAAATTTCCTCAAACACACAGATCCAATGGTGGAGATAGCAATCAAATAGCATATACTGAAAGATTTTTGCTAATCGTCCGTTTTTTTTCATTAATCATCTTCCAGCAACCTATGGAGCCTTTCAAGCCATCCATCCCGCCACATAAGGAACTTGAGCCGCATTGCAAATGAACCGATCAAACTCTGTTGCCACGCGGGAGGGAGGAAAGATCAATCGGTTCAAGATAAAGGTCCCACCGTTCAAACTAGAGATTTTACGAACTGGGAGCCCGCCAGGTTCTGGGCTGTAATCCTATGGAGAGGGCTCCCGAAATGGGGAATGCGCTGCGCAGCTACAGCACGCTGCGCTTGCAGAATTACTAGCTATCTACAAATCCTTCTCTATTATATGTATTTATTGCAGATGAATTGGAGTCCTGATTCTTGGGCCATATTTTTACTAATATTTTTATGTAGTAAAGATTCATGGCACCTGAAAAATATTGACTTCAATTCCATCCAACAGAGCTCTCCAAAAATAATGGCTTTCAACTTACTGTGCAGATTAATGATCGGTAAAGTTAATCATATTAATACAACAACGAAAAAGAATTGTTTGTGCTTTAGGCAAGTAACCTTCAAGAAACAACAATGCAGGCAAGTACTCTCAATTTCCAACCCTATCTCAACAATGGAATTCTTTGGGTGAAATATTGACATTGAATTAAATTTGGAGATTCCAGTATGGGGACATTAAAGTATTTCATTTTGATGTTGTTCATTGATTTTCTTATGGAAATGAGAGCCGATGGAAACCTGAATCCAAGGAATCCATTGCAGTTCTTACTGTTGAATTGGAGGGTTGAAGTCAGAAATCTCAATTTTTTTGAACATAAAGGGTGTTATTCCATGTTTTTATGTTTATTGCATTAGTGGGTTGAGACTTAACTTGGTGTATAAGACTTATTTTCCCACAATTAAAAAAATAATATAATCAAATATTTTATTAAAAAATCCAGTTTAAACACTCAGTATCCAGTGGTTAGAAACATTTCACTGTTTCATTGTTGGAAAGAAACTCTGCAAAAGTGAGCTTATCACCTCGGTTGTATTACATTTTTGTTTTTTTGTCCATATCAACTTGCATTGCATTTTTATTTTATTTGTCCATGATTAACCTCAACTTCCACTACATTTTTATTTTGTTTCGAGAATGACACCCAGTAAGTTGTACATTTTTATTTTGTTTCCAGAATGACACCCAGTAAGTTGTACATTTTTATTTTGTTTCCAGAATGACACCCAGTAAGTTGTAGTCCAATTTATTTTTAATCAGAATCTTAGCAAACTATAATGTGAAGCTACCGTTAGGGTTTAACTTTTATTTTTGACAAAGGCGCAAGACTCAACCTCAGTAGTGGCATACAATTATAGTTACATGATGAAATTTTGAACAAATCCAGCCGTTACATTTCTTGAATGCACTGCCTATATTTAACCTTTTAAAACGCATTTTTTAACATTACTTTTGTTTCCTTTACAAGAATATCTAGATCGTGTATATTTATGAAGATTGTATCCTACCCAGAAAATTATTTCTCCTTCACTCCATAGGGGGTGGAAGTAGAGATGGAGAAGGAAATCATATGAGGAACATCAACATGCGGCTAGTGATGACAATTTAGATTGAATAATTTAATTGGGGTTAGTGATGACAAGTGGAATAATTTCTAAAATTGATAAAAGGTAATTAATAAAATTTGAGCTTTAAAATCCAAGGAGATATAAGCCCAATGAAATTTGTGATTTAAGTATGGTATTAATTTATCATTTCTTTGTACTGATTCTGTAAAATTAATTAATCTGTTGCAAACTAGTATGATACACTCCTCAACCACTATCATTTGCATAATCCCATTACATGTTATATTGTAATATTTACAATTACATTATTATTGTGTTATTATATCACTAATACTCATTGTTATTACTTAGATTTTACAAATAATATGCAGTTCAAAAAAGATGTACAATGATCCCTATCGGCGTTTTCAGCCACTATTATGGATGTGCTAGTATATATATGAAGGAAAAAGCAAAAAAGAACAGCTTAATGTGTAACAACTAGAAAGTGGGAAGTTTATACATCATCATATGTCATAGACCTGATCATTCCAAGTATCCATCTCCGGTATTCATCCAACCCAGGGACTAGACCAGATGAAGATCGACTGATAGCAGTAAAATAAATCAGCTATATACATAAACTACTTCTGTCTCTCTCTATATACCACCACTCTTTTTAGATTCGAGCAGGTAAACGGAGGGCCGCAATTTCCCAGACCATTTGTATATGTAAATGCTGATGAAATTAAGTGAACCTATCTTACAGCTCTACTTTCTAAATTACAATATTCATTACAGATCTACAAACCCAAAACAAAACAAGAACGTGGAGAAGCTCAAGGCTGTGCATGTGATCGTGGAGACGTTAAACTTCAACCGCCATAGACGTGGGTTTAGCAAAACAGGTTGGGTTCTCATGCCCCGCCATAATCACAATAACTTTCATTTCGTCCTTTTCATCTGAAAGATTTTGCATATCTTTCGTCATCTCATTATTGCCGCCATCACCATGCTCAATATTATGATGCTCTGATCTGTTATTTTCTTCATGTTCCGAATCTCGCCTGGACTCCTTGAAATAAGACCATGCCAGAAGAATCAGAGCAAAGGCTATTAGAACGAGCATGGCACCCACTCCACCTAGCAGATATGGAACTGGAGAGTTCCATACTGATAAATTGCTGCTGATATTTGACATCCCTCCTGCACTGAACTTACACACACAAATTCCTTTCATAAACACATAAGAGTGCATGACATTTATATATAAATTTACACTGTGTAACACTAGCATTTACGACATTGGGCATGTTACCAAATAGCGCTTACTTCAGTGAAACTGAGCACTCGTTCGGCTATAAATAGTACAGAAAAAAGAATATTGGAGCCTGAGCGCCAGCAACTTTTTTTGGATGGCAACCATTAATCCAATAAGTTTTGTTTTTCGTGGATACAGCTAAAGAACCGGCAGGATTATGATTAATATAGACCGTGGACTTAATCTAATGTACTGGATCGAACTGAGGAATTCACTGACTCGATTCCTGGCGTCTCACACAACATTGGAATTTGCGTACCTATTAATGTCCTACAAATAATCGCAGGACAATGGATGTTGCACAGACGCCTCATGATGATTCGCGTTTCTATCGTGGGTCAACGTTAAAATTGATGAGAAGAAAAATGCGTATATCGCATAATAGTATTAAATTTTTTTCATTGTTACGATCATTACACCATCGATATCACATTGAAAAAAATAAAAAACAAAATACCTTATCGCATGACACCATGAGCACATCGCATGTACAATATATTCTTGAAGTGAAAAGAGTTGAAATTGAATAATTGTACTGACTCCATCCATATACATCATACTGTTGCATGGTAAAGAGTGGGAATTGAGTAATTGTGCCGGGTCCATCCACGTTACACACTATAATCTGGCTTATGATCCGCACATATGCTAAAACAGTATTAAAACCAATTTTCACATTTAAAAAAATATAAATCCCCATTGCATGACACCATGAGGTGATAAATTCCACCTCCCATGAAATCATGAGCCCATCGCAGGTATACTATTTTCTTAAAAGTAAAAAAATAATAAATATACTTAGTTTATCTCTATATACTTTTCAAAATATATTAATAAAATAATAAATAATATATTTAAAAAGATATATTTGTATTAATATGGTTATAAGTTTAATTAAATTTAAAATTTATTTGAATAAATTGAAAATATCGTTGTAAAGTTAGAATACATTGGTCACAAAAAATTGAATTTGAAGTTTGTCTTCCTCAAATTTGAAACACATTAATAACTTATAAAATAATAAAAGTGGATGGCTGTTCTAATTACAAAGATTTAAGTGATTTTGTAAATCCTTAATAATGTTAATTTTTTAAAACTAAATAATTTGTACATTTTTAATAATGTTTTTTTAACTAAATAATTTGCATGGTTAGAATGTTAATTTTATTAATTTATTTATTATATGTGTGATTGGTTTGATTATTAATATTTTTTTATTGTAATTAAATTTAACATTAATTCTTTATTTCTTTAATCTTATCAACTTAATAATATTAAAAATTTATATATATATTTTTATACAATTCTATCGTTAATATTTTTATTTTTATTATTTTTTTATGTATAAATTAACAACCACAAATTACTACACCATTTTAATTTTGAAGTGCTTTTAACGTAGAGAAATTTTCACAATTTAATTATTTTATATTAATCATCAACATTTCTAATTTATTAATTAATTTACAATTCACAAACTCTTACTTTCGTAAAATTACCTAAGCTATCACTATAATATAATTGTGGTAAAGAAATTGTGAATAAACACTTACAAGATCATTTAATGAGAAAATGGGAGGATGGTGAAAGTCTCGATCTCTCATGGTAAGAGCTCATAACTGATTGATTCACCTAAGAGCTTATGATTAATTGATTCACCTGAGAGTTTATTACTAGTTGATTCATCTAATTTCTTGCTTTCCTTAGAGTAGTGTTTTAAAGCAAACCAAGTAAACTTTCTTAAGGTTCGATAAACAAAAAGTTGATCTCACTTTATAAATGTTACTATATTTAATATTTAGTACTCCATTTTAATTAATATTTGATTTAAAACCAACAATAACATTTATTAACATTTTTCTTTATTAATATATAAATTTTAATAGAGAAAAGTTTTAAAGTTGGATAAATTTTCATTATTTTTAATTAATTTTAATATAAATATATATTTATATTTAAAATAAACCTAACATATTTTATCTAAATTTGATATTAAAATATTTATTTAATTGTTTTTTTTAATACTTACTAATAGGTAACAAGATAAGTACCATGAACAAGTTATATGAGCTACAAGTTAGCAATCTTTTTTTATAATAAATTTTATTTCAAATTTTGAACGATGTCCATAAAATCAATCTTTAGAGTTGTCCACTCCAAAGTCTTAGATATAAACACATATGGATATCATTAAATGGATTGATCCACATTGAACATTATTTCATTATCTTATAATACTATAGAGAAAAAAATTGTAAGTGTTGTTGTCTTCATTATTTACTACTCCATTTTAATTAATATTTGATTTAAAACAACCAATAACTTTCTCTAGCTTTTTTATTTCTTTCTTAATATTTAAATTTTAATAGAGAAAAGTTTTAAAGTTTGATAAATTTGTTTATTTTTAATTAATTTTAATACTAACACAACCACTTAACTTGTGGCCATAAACATGGATCGGTCACAAGTTAAATGCCATGGATTTGTTCTCCATGCTTACATGTAATCACTTGTTGTTGTTTAGTTAAATGGGTTATCTCTCACTAGTGTGATCCATGCATGTATGAGCTTATCCATGCATCAATTACTTGTTGTTTTTCCTTTTTAAATAATTGTTTATTTTTAATTTTGAATAACCAATCTGAACAATACACTTGTTTCATCCTCCTTCAATCTAAAAAAACCATAAATAGTAGTCCACCCCAAATTCTAAAATATATACATCTATGGATATAAATATATTCTATATTTAAAATAAACCTAACATATTTTATTAAAATATTTATGTAAATGTTTCTTTTAATGCTTACTAATCTCCAATTTAACTTTCTCTTGCTTTTCGTTTCTTAATATGTTAATTTAAAAGGAAACAAATTTTAAAGTTGGCGAAATGTGTTTGCTATTAATTAATTTTAATAAATATAGTTTTAGTTACAATCAACATAAAATAATTTATTTAAAGTTAATATTAAAATATTGCTATTATTGATATTTTATTTTTACATTTATAGGTGTTTATATCTTAGAATTTTCGGTGGACTAGCCTCCAATTATAATTCTTTTTATCAAAAATAATCCGTAGCTATGCATGAATAACTGGTAGATGATGCATGAATAACTTGTAGCTAGTAGCCTATAGGTGTTTATATCTTAGAATTTGGGGTGGACAAGTGTATTGACCATATTGATTTTATGGGAGTCCAAATTCAAAATAAACAATTAACAAAAAAAATATCAAAAATAACTACATGGATAACTGGTAGATGATGCATGAATAACTAATAGGTGTTTATATCTTAGAATTTGGGGTGGACTACCGTCTATGCTTTTCCTAGATTGAGCCATGCTTTTCCTAGATTGGGACGGAATGAGATAAATGTACTATCAGTAACCCATGTTTACCAACCACAAATTAAGTGATTGTGCTAGTTAAAATATAATTCAATATTAAATTTATACATTTTTTTTATAACGATGACAATGGAAGTTAGCATCTACTCACACTAACTTTGATTTATAATTTTAAGATAATTACTGTAAATTTTTATTTAAGCTTACAACAAAAACAATAAAATCTAAATAAATATTTTATTTAAAATTCATATTAAAATTTCTTTGTTACTCGTCTCTATGATTTTAACCGTAATTACACATCTCGTTATTACAGAGTGCTTTCGTACAATGAGGTCTCAAGTTTTCTCATAAATTCAATTTACCTAGTAAATTATGATTTTAACCACTTCGTTCTGCACCTCAAGTCATACACGCTTAAGGCACCGTGAAAAGATCACACTCTTTGAAATTCTTTCAATCGAGATTAGGAATAAGTTATCACGCTCTAAATTCCGTCATCTTTTATTTGTTTTAATTTTATTATTAACTATTAAAGCAATCTATTTCTATTATATTCCATTCCAAGTTCCTAATGATTATTGCAACGTTAAACATTGTCGAAGATCCCTCAAAATGGCACGTCGCGCATATGAAATAGATTTATTCGTTTCTTGAGCGGTAAGGAACAATGGGCCCCTTTGGGAATATGAAAACCGTGACCTATTGCCACTGGACCACGCTAAAAGTAAAAATCATCCCACTAACTCAACTTTATCTAGTAGCCGTTCTTCCGTGTCTATTCGCTCATTAGGTTGACGATAAGTCATCTCAGACGCGGAGAAACGACAGTGCACAAGATTTAGTGTAATGTATCATTGTCGTTCCTAAACATATTAACATGTTTTATTGTGAATATGTGATTAAAAGTATTACATTTTTTTTTGGAAAATCATAAAATTTCTATCACCTAAATTTCACACGCCACCTAAATTTCACACGCCAGCCACTTGAATATAAAATATTTGTTTGTGTGGAATCTACAGGCAATTTTCCTCAAGGCACAACATTTGGTGCATCCCCACCTAAGTTGTTCTTGTATTATCGGAAATTGCAATAGTGCAGATTTATATGAGCCGCTCTGTCGTAATGGGTACGATAGACTTGAGAGAGCGGCTGATATCTGTAAAGATTTGGTACCTCTCATTATGTCAAGTCTCCTTCCTGTTATTAAATGATTATGTACCTCAACAACCTATCAGTCTTCCAACCATCCTGTCGATACTATTGGACTATATAATGAGGTACTATAGTGTAGATTTAATCTAAAATTTAAAGAAGTCGTCGATACTATAGACTTGACAAAATGAGGTACAAAATCATTTATTTAATAATACGAATTATTGAAAGGTTGCATAAGATATCAAAAGATTCTGGCTTTCGTTGCCGAGGTGAGAATATGATTGGGAGTTAGTTACTCACAAGACTAGATAATCTGATGGGAACTATGATATTTTGTAAGCTTTGTTCTTTCTCAATTAAAAATAAATGGTGTTTTTTAGTATGTTTTCATCCCAATTCAAATTTTTGAAATTTACAAAAAATAATTATCACATTAGACTTTTACTTCATAGAATAAACTTTGTGGACAAATTGAATTTGTTTATATTGACTCACTTGATAATGAATTTTGATATTCAATTACATTTTGAACTTTGTAAAGTTATAAGATCGTTGTTAGTATGGACTCTACTAGAAGGGTTGCAAGGCTAGGCAGAGCTATGCAAGATGTACTTTCCTGTGACACATTAGGCCATTGAGATAATTTTTTGGACAAGGGAGGGTATCTTGGATTTCTGAAGTAAATCTTTTAGCATGTCAATGAGGATGAGATTTTATTTCATTTACATTAAAGGCATGTGGTGACTATAGTCGACCTTTGTTGGTAGCGGATGGTTTCTAATGTTGTTTTTAAAGATAAAAGGACATGACATAGTACAATGAACAAAAATTAAAACCAAACTAATGCTTCTAAGGTGTCTCAATCACAACATCGTCACTAAAAGTTATATGGGTACTCGCACGAAGCTGGTACCCAAAAAGGACGCAACAGCATTGCGTAAGCGGAAAAAACAAAGCGACGCGTACACGCATCCAAATGCACGCACACGTCCATGCTTCGGCAATGCCGAACGTCCACGTGGTTGAGCCCACGTGGACAAAAGGTGCGCGTAGGCATCATTAAGGCATACGGACAAAATGGTGCGTACGCATCAATGACGCGTGCGTGCCCCTGTTTTTTTTATAAAAAAAACAGAGCTCACGGGTTTGTCATTTTCAACAAACCCGCGAGTGCACAGAGGCATCCCGCGAGTGCATAGAGGCACCCCGCGAGCGCGTCGTGGAGCACATAAGGCCCCCTCAACGCCAACAAATTGCCCCTACACCACCTTGCCAACAATTTCTCCAGGTAGGTGCTCAACAAAGCACGAATTTGTTGTTATTTTTGTTTTTTTTTTTGTTTTCCAATTCAATTTTAATTTTTTTAAAAATTTACAATCCATTAAAAAACCAAGAAAATTTCATTGCAGGCCGTCTACACCTAACAAGATGACAAACACACCTAAACCATCAGATGAAACCAATGAAACCCAACCTTCAGAAGACAACATTGGAATGGACAATGAACCAAATGAAAACACCGAAGACCAATTACACCAAGATTTAAATGAATTGAGGGTATTGAGCGATGAATTGAAGAGCACCAAGGAACCCTCTCGGGTTTCCTTGGCTTCATCATTGCAAAACATTATCGAATCCATCAAGATTGCACACAGCAAGATCACAAATCTGAACCAATACAGGGCTCGAATGAGGGAACACTGCTCCACTGGGATGTCCAAAGAACAGATAAAAGACCTCAACATCACCAAATCCCAGTTGTATCGCAAATTCATAGTTCCCTCGACAGACAACCTCCAGATGTGAAGAGGAAACGGGTTTGCATGGACTGGTGTATTTACCAGCCATGGAGAGATAACTGGAGTAAGAGATGGTTCATGGTGTTTGATAGGCCCCTGTGCAACAATTTGGAGGTCCCACATTATTTCCTTCAGAAATTGTGGGCTGAGTTTGAGCTAGGCTACCATGTCAACTATTTTGACATCACTGAGTTTCAGGATGTCGGTCTTAGCTCTCCCCAAGATCGACCTCAGGTCCATCGCAACCCACTTAGAGGACTTCCTGCACCCAAGAGAGAGCCAAACCCCCTTCCTCAGCCACCTAGGTTTGGTAGCGGCCTAGATGAGATTGATGGCTCAATTAGGCGTGCCACACATCATTTGCTTAGACATACCACATTTGTGGCTATGTCTTCACAGAGCCAGGAGGACATCGATCAGACAGACACAGCTGCACCGTTTATGGGTGGTGGTAGGGATATGTCAGGTATAGGTGGAACTCAGGCGGGGCCTTCTAGTTCTACTAGAACAACAACACATCATTGTTTTCACTATGGTCATTCTTTCCATGGTCCTACGCAACAGCATGCCACAGGGAGCTACATGGATCAGGTTAGCTATTGTTTTATTTAATGTTCAAGTATTTGTTGTATTTTTTTTATTTTTTTTTTGACAAAAACGAGTAGGTTTTATATTGATAAAACTATGGCTAAGCCATCCAAAAGATACATCTTAGAATTCTGTCTGAAAACCACAATTCTTCATCACAAATAAGACCAGAACTGCTTCTTCTAAAGGAACAAGAGACGCACTAAGTCTGCAACGCATCTACTTCAGGCAAACAAACTTGCTAAATTTCAAACAAATTATTTCAAAGATCCAGTTTGACTACGCGTCAACACTGGATGCCTGGAAAAAGGAGTCTTTTTCTTTTTTATTACTTTCGTCCATTCCAACTGATCTGGTTCGGCATCCAAGAGAGCTTCTTCTGCTAGATCAGCCCAGCTTGGGCCTGTTGAAGACGTTGTGGGAATCGGGTCGTTCTGCTGGGTCACTCGGGGTTTTTTCTGGGTCTGTTCTGCTGGATCATCCGGGGTTTTTTCTGAGTCTGGATCCTTTGAAATACTTTGGTGAGCTGGGATCGCCCCCTCCCACCAAGTTGGCTTCCGACGAGATTTGGCTAATTTCTTTTTTTCTGAATTTTTGCAGTTAGCAGCTATATGCCCTGTATCAAAACATACTCTGCATCTGAAATTTATATGTTCATAATCTAACTTCACAGTCCAAGATCTGTCTTTACCTTGAAGAATGATTTGAGCAGGGAATCCTTTGGTGAAGTCCATCTCAACGCAGATACGAGCAAAGGTTGTAAAAGCCGTTTTTGTTTCAGGACTTCTGCTGTGAAATTTCCCAAGAGCATTTCCAATGGATTGCAGGGATTCAGGTCCCCAAAAGTGGAGGGGAAGATTTGGTAAACGGACCCAAACTGGTGCTGAGGAGATGTCTGCAGTAGAGGCATCAAAGGAAGGAGACCAAGGCTGTAAGGACAGTCCTCATATTGTATAATATATTTAACTTTGAATTACACATTGTTGACTTTATTTGTTTTAATGTATAGTTATTCATGCCTAAGTATCCATCCTCCAAGTGGGAGGACATAGGTTCCTTTGACCTCGACCGAGCCATCGTAGCAGGAGAGGAGATTGCGGCACCATACACACAGGTAACTTCTTTACTTTGAATAATTAGATCTTGTTACGAGTAATTTGTGTTCAATAATTACAAATTAATTAGCATTGAGTAATTACCATATTATCATCGTATTTTACAGTTGTGTTTATCATGTTGTTTAAACTATTTGAGAGCTATAAATTCATATAATCCAACCAAACAAAAATGAAACCTTATAAAACATGAAAACCTAAGAAAACTATAAACATCTGTTCATGTTCACTTTAGGAATCCTATACCTCTAATGATTATAGAAATGGGAGAGAAATTTCCAAAATCTATCATTCTTACTTGACCAATGATGAGCCTGCAACCGGGGTTTTGGTGATGCCCGCAATGTCCTTCATCCTTAGACTACCATCCAATGCTTTCTTGCTCTTCCTGTGCTTGATCAATGCCATGTGTGTTATTGATGCTTTTCCATTTGTCACCATGTCATCCAAGTTATCTTTGCCATGTACTCTCATTGTCCAAATAATCTTCAAATGACCACAGTATGGTTCATTTGACTCTTGGCTCAATAAGTGTGCCAATGGCTCCAATGCCCATCACTTTTTCCACAAAATCAACCTTTGTTGCCATGTCCTTATGCCATGTGTTCTTCAAGCTGAAAGTTTTCCATTAATGTTGTCATCAATGACAATAATAGACAACCATATTCATCAAGCTCTCCTCAATCTCCCAAAATCTTCACACATTGCTTCCTTAAAAATGAAACTTGTCTTCTATTTATACTCTTGTCTTCTATTTATAGTTTTATCATTAAGATGATTAAATAAATCAAATATGATTTATTTAATTATGGCCATGCCATGTCACCTTCTTGTCCTTAGCTTGCCATGTCCTTCTTCCATGCTTGTCATAAACACTTGTCATGCTTTCCACATTTTATGCTTTCCATGTTTGTCATACTTGTCACCTTTTCCATCCCTCAAGCCATGTCACCATCTCCATTGTGCTTGGCATAATTTGTATGCTCCATGTTCTTAACTCTTCCATGTCTTTTTCATTAATGTATTGTCATCAATGTCATTATCAAGTCCTTGTCATCAATCGTTTGTCATGTCTCCACTTTGTCAAGTCTTCTACACTTGTCATGCTTGCTTGCAACTTGTCAAGTCATCAAAGCTCGTCATGTTTACCATTTGTCCATTCAAGTCTTTGCCATTTCATCACTTCCCCCTTTGTCCTTAATGTGTTGTCATCAATAACAACTTTGGCTATCAAACACTTCAAGCATAAATTGTCAACCTTCTTTGCCAAATTATCATGGGCCCAATCCATTGTGGGTCAAAGGACATGATCCCCACAACCATGTTCTTTACCAAGTCTTGAACAAATGGACTGCACCAATATAATAAAAACGTTATATAATATCCAAATCCCATCAAACCACTATCATCTAACTTCAATATAAATTAATTGCAGTCATGCTTTTTAAGTACCATCATTATCATTCTCATTTTCATTGTGTTTAATATTGTTAATATTATTTTTATAAATTCAGCCTAAAAATTGTAGTGTTCGCACAGGTGTCCGCAAGCTCCAGCGACCAGCCATCGCCATCGGGGATCAGCAGATCTCCATGTGCGCAAGTATCGTGTGTATTAAAGCATAAATTTAATTTCAAATATGATGACTTATCCGTTTATATTTATATTTTTCTATATTAAACTATGAGGTTATAAATGTGTATGCAGGTGCGAGCACCTCGGCCTGGCAGTGCCGTTATTCCTCCCTCCCCGGCCTTTCGGCCACCTTATATGCCAGTTGTATCCCCTAGCATACATGCCCCATTACATGCATCCCTCCCCACTCCCTTCCATCCAGTCCCCCCTTCTATATAGCACCACAGTTCCATCCAGCTCCCCCTTACGTTTCATATCCAGCTCCACCTCCGTATCAGTTTCCCATCTTCCCACCCTCCCCCATCCGACCAGGACACCCCACCCATCCACAGTCACCCATCCCTCCACCACAACAAAGACATCCCCCCCCCCCCCCACATTCCCCCACCACACTCACTTCCCCTTCCAGAGTGCCTCGACCCATACTACAGCCAGTTGGGGTTTATAGCCCTGGACATGCACATCCACTTTGCCCACCCCAGTCCATGCCTCCTTCTTCCACCCCCCCTTCTTCCACTGTGCCCCCCAGTGGTGTATCCACCATCGATGTGGCTACATCCTCCGCTATACCATCCACCCTAGCATCGAAGCAGGTTGTCCAACCGACTGCTCCATCTGCCAGCCCTGAAGACCAGCCGATTGTGTTCACGGTGAGATTGACTAGTTTATGAAAATCTCATTCAATTTTAACGAAAATTACTATATGCATCTAATTTCATCATTTATCTGATTGTTCTAAATGTTGCAGGGTGGCATTGTTGAGGTACGAGGAGCACGGAGGAGGGAGACCCCCTCACAACTTACAGTCTTGCATGAGGTGAGTTATCTAAGATTTGAAAACTAATTTTACTTTTAAATTATGTTTTATACTTGTATAATTGCCAATAAAAGTTGACATATTATTCTTGTCATTTCAGGGCTCAGGGGGACATGCTCCAAGACGCTCGAAGGACCCAGCTTCCTCTAGCACGAAGAAGAGGAAGATCAATTTTGTAGATGCACCTGGGAGCTCCGAGGGTGGGCAGGAGGATTGAGAGACCCTCCTATGTACACTAGCCACGATGTGGCATTTTCGGCACGAGTTGCCATATTTTGTATAGGGCACCATGGGACATATTTTGTATAGCGCACGAGTTGCCATATTTTGTATAGGGCACGAGTTTCCATTATATAGACGTTGGGAACGATGTTCCATTTTTCCAAAAAGTGTACATGATTGGATAATTTTTGCATATTAATAGATGGATCTGCACTTGTCTATATGACTTTGTCTTTGATTGCATTTTTTCATACATGATTTTGTCTTCGATAACAATGTTATGGAACAGTTTTCACATACATATAGATGTCAGTTCTAGACAACAAGTGACCTTAATATGAGTCCCTTGTATTTGAATGGGTCTTTCATCTTTTCCTTTCAGCAATAACATACCTAACCAAGAAACTAAGGAGTGATATTTACATTACAAACTGTTGTGACTTTAGGGCTACAAAAAAATAAATAAAAGACGATGACTTCTTCCATACTTAACCTTGTAATGGTTATAATAGTTAGTTCTAACAATCATTACATCACATATTATATCAAATTAACCTATATATATGAGAAGTTCACATGTGTGCTTGGATGGAAGGGTTAACCATATCACTTGAATTAGTTCAAACATGAGGGGTGTGCATAGATGCAATTGGATTGAACAATAAAAGAGAATTGTCAATGTAGTTACATATGGATCGTTCTTTCTGTGTTAGTATGTGCCTTTAAGGAAATCATGGTTAATGTGTTGAACTACTACTTGCACAAGTTGGCATAGACCCTTACTATTGATAATGTATTCAATGTTTTGGTAATATTGATAATCACTCTTTGTAATTTAAGTATCTTGGATTTTTTTAGGTTAAGACACACATTGAACATAGTCAACTCAATGGTTCAAGACATCATTTTACCCCATGATCCATGGAATATTCATTGGAGTCATATGAACTTCATTGTATCACCTCAACCATGGTCAAGATGCCAATATCCATCCTTACTAGTCAAAACCTCATGTTGGCACCCATATCACACTCAAAGATAAAAAAAATCTTTTAAAGGGCATGTCTGGGGGTTGAGGGAATCTAGATGGATAATATCCTTAAAAAATTTATATTTGATTTGAGGCCTCATATGTCCTCACCTTATCATTGTCAATACCTAAAGACCCATCCTTAGAGCACAAAACCTCCAAATGGAATCCATATCCAAAACAAAGGCCATGTATCCCATCTAGAGAGCTTGTGTAGTGATTCAAGGACTTGTTCATGGCTCATGAGCATGCAGATATTCATTTAGGTCCTAATAACCTTTATATTTTTTAATCACCATGCTCGAGGTCTAGAGACCCATCCCTTGTGTTGAAAATCCTCTATTGGCATTGTTGTAGTAGCGTTATTCAACTAGTCAACTAGGATTAAGAGTTGACTGGAGGTATACATTGTAAAAATAAATATTTGTTAGGGATTAATAAAAGGTTAATTATTGATGGCTCTAAAGTTACATTCTCCCCTTTCTCACTTTCCATTTATGTGTATGAATATGTAGATATATCTTGGATAATTACACATAATGACACTTGGATAGATAGATTGGGAAAATTTTAGATGAATGCCTAGAGATCTACACACAAGTTAAAGAAAAAAAAAGAAAAACTCCTAACATTGGGAACAAATAGCCAAAACCAACAATGCAACTAAAACACAATGACCAAGGCAACTTCAAAATGCAACACCACTCCACAAAAGAAGTTGCTTTAGACCTACCTCATTTGGTATGAGATAAGATGCTTTAGAGACCTAGAGACCCACCTACCATTTCTCTCATTTGGTATGAGAGAAGTTGTTTCATATCTACCTCACTCATGTCAATGCTTGAGTTTTTGGAGGCTGACCTCCCACCCCACATGTCCTCTTCAACATTTTTTGTTCTCTTGGTTTTGTGCCCACCCAAAAAAATTTCATGCTTTGAGTACCTTGAGCTATATTCTCAACCCAAAAAACTCTTATATTATGATGATTATGTTGGTTATTGGATTCACCTAACAAAATTATATTTAACAATACACATATTCATAGACTTGATTCCCCATGCTCAATGCTCACTATATTCAACAATACACTTATCTTAAATTTAATTCATGTCTTGTTAAATATTTCATAATTAAATAGCTATTTGAGAGCACCACCTTAGACCAAATCATACCATTAATATAAAATGTACATTAGAGAAATGACATAATTCAATTTTCTTCTATAACTCTAACCCTAACCCTCACCCAAACCCTAGAACTAAACCATCTTCTTCATCATCACCATCACCATCCACATTATCATCAACGTCTTCATCATCATCACAATCATCATCATCATGAACATCTTCATCATAATTGTCATCTCTAGGTTCCTCATCAACATCTCCATCATCACATCTTCTTCATCATCACCAGCATCATCTTCATCACCATCACCATCATCATCAACATCTTCATCATCATCACCATATTCATCATCATCATTAACTCTAACTCTAACTCTAATTCAATTTCCTTCTATAACTCTAGCCCTAACCCTCACCCAAACCATAGCACTAAACCATCTTCTTCATCATCACCATCATCATCACCATCACCATCGCCATCACCATCACCGCCATCATTAACATCCTCATCATCATCACCATCATCATCATCAGTGTTATCTCTAGGTTCATCATCAACATCTCCATCATCACATCTTCTTCGTCATCATCATCATCTTCATCACCATCACCATCATCATCATTGTTAACTCTAACTCTAACCCTAATTCAATTTCCTTCTATAACTCTAACCCTAACCCTCACCCAAACCCTAGCACTAAACCATCTTCTTCATCATCACCATCACCATCACCATCACCATTATCATCAACGTCTTCATCATCAACACCATCATCATCATCATGAACATCTTCATCATCATTGTCCTCTCTAGGTTCCTCATCAACATCTCCATCATCACATCTTCTTCGTCATCATCATCTTCATCTTCATCACCATCACCATCATCATCAACGTCTTCATAATCATCACCATCTTCATCATCATAATTAACACTAACTCTAACCCTAATTCAATTTCCTTCCATAACTCTAGCCCTAACCCTCACCCAAACCCTAGCACTAAACAATCTTCTTCATCATCACCATCACCATCACCATCACCATCATCACCATCATCATTAACTCTAACTCTAACCCTAATTCAATTTCCTTCTATAAATATAGCCCTAACCCTCACCCAAACCCTAGCACTAAACAATCTTCATCATCATCACCATCACCATCACCATCACCATCATCATCAACGTCTTCATCATCATCACCGTCATCATCATCATCATTAACTCTAGCTCTAACCCTAATTCAATTTCCTTCTATAACTCTAACCCTCACCCAAACCGTAGCACTATACCATCTTCTTCACCATCACCATCACCATCACCATTACCATCACCATCATCATCAACGTCTTCATCATCATCACCATCACCATCATCATATACATCTTCATCATCATTGTCATCTCTAGGTTCCTCATCAACATCTCCATCATCATCATCATCTTCATCACCATCACCATCATCATCAACGTCTTCAGCATCATCACCATCTCCATCATCATTGTTAACTCTAACACTAACCCTAATTCAATTTCCTTCTATAACTCTAACCCTAACCCTCACCCAAACCCTAGCACTAAACCATCTTCTTCATCATCACCATCACCATCATCATCATCATCAATGTCTTCATCATCATCACCATCATCGTCATCATGAACATCTTCATCATCATTGTCATCCCTAGGTTCCTCATCAACATCTCCATCATCACATCTTCTTCGTCATCACCATCATCATCACCATCACCATCACCATCACCATCATCATCAACGTTTTCATCATCATCATCATTAACTCTAACTCTAACCCTAATTCAATTTCCTTCAATAATTCTAGCCCTATCCCTCACCCAAACCCTAGCACTAAACCATCTTCTTCACCATCACCATCACCATCACCATCACCATCACCATCACCACCATCATCAATATCTTCATCATCATCACCATCATGTTCATCATCATTAACTCTAACTCTAACCCTAATTCAATTTCCTTCTATAACTCTAGCCCTAACCCTCACCCAAACCCTAGTACTAAGCCATTTTCTTCACCATCACCATCACCATCACCATCACCATCAACGTTTTCATCATCATCACCATCTTCATCATCATCCTTAACTCTAACTCTAACCCTAATTCAATTTCCTTCTATAACTCTAGCCCTAACCCTCACCCAAACCATAGCACTAAACCATCTTCTTCATCATCACCATCACTACCATCATCAACATGTTCATCATTATCACCATCATCATCATCATCATGAACATTTCCATCATCATTATCATCTCTAGGTTGCAAATTTGACCCCAATGTGAAGGCCCTGCAAATTTTCTCAAGGGGACCATTTCTTGTTCGTAGGCCCCCAGGCGTGCGTGGCCACCGTGGAAAAGTCCACAATGGTCACGTGGACCTGTGGGAGCCAACAGAATCCAAATCCACTTGCCGGTTTGGGTTCCGTTGCCTTAGAGCAAATCCCAAAAGTGTCCCTAAATGGACCCGGGGTGCCCGACTAGAATGCCCGTAGCATCAAAACCGTGACTCCATTGGCGAATCCATCGATTCCAGTGGATCTGGGACGCTGGGTTTTAGCTAGGGGGCACCACACAACATGCCTCGAAGATCCCAAAAGCGGTGTCAATGGGCCATCTCCGGAGCTAGGGTTTTGCTCAGTGAGGGCGATTCCAAATTTGCTCAAGGGGGCCATTTCTCGTCTGGAGGCCCTCGGGCATGCATGGCCACCGTGGACAGGTCCACAATGGCCATGTGGACCTGTGGGAGTTGACGGAATCCAAGTCCACTCGGCGGTTTGGGTTCCGTGGCCTCAGAGCAAATCCCCAAAGTGTCCCTGAATGGCCCCGGGGTGATCGACTAGAATGCCCATAGCGTCAAAATCATGGCTCCGTTGGCGAATCCATCGATTCCGATGGATCCGAGACACCGGGTTTTAGCTAGGAGACCCCCCACAACGTGCCTCGAAGACCCGGAAGCGGTGCCAATGGGCCATCTCCGGAGCTAGGATTTTTCTTAGTGAGGGCCATTCCAAATTTGCTCAAGGAGGCCATTTCTCATACGGATGCCCCCAGACATGTGTGGCCACCGTGGACAGGTCCACAATGGCCATGTGGACATTTGGGGGCTGACGGAATCCAAGTCCACTCGCCGGTTTGGGTTCCATGGTCCCGGAGAAAATCCCCAAAGTGCACTGAATGGCCCCAGGCTTCCCAACTAGAATTCCCGTAGCATCGAAACCATGGATCTGTTGGAGAATCCGTCGATTCCGGTGGATCCGAGACGCCGTGTTTTATCTAGGGGACCCCCCACATCGTGCCTCAAAGACCTGGAAGCGGTGCCAATGGGCCATCTTCAGAGCTAGGGTTTTGCTCAGTGAGGGCCATTCCAAATTTGCTCAAGAGGGCCATTTCTCATCCGGAGGCCCCTGAGCATGCATGGCCACCGTGGACAGGTCCACAATGGCCACGTGGACCTATGGGAGCCGACGGAATCCAATTCCGCTTACCGGTTTGGGTTCCATGGCCCTGGAGAAAATCTCCAAAGTGTCCCTGAATGGCCCTAGGGTGCCCGATTAGAATGCATGTAGCATCAAAACCGTGGCTCCATTGGAGAATCTGTCTATTTCAGTGGATCTGGGACGTCAGGTTTCAGATAGGGGATCCCCCACAACATGCCCCGAAGACCCGGAAGCAGTGCCAATGGGCCATCTCTGGAGCTAGGGTCTTGCTCACTGAGGGCCATTCCAAATTCGCTCAAGAGGGGAATTTCTCATCCAGATGCCCCTGGGCGTGCGTGGCCACTGTGGACAGGTGAACGTGGCCATTGTGGACCTATCCATGGTGGCCACGCATGCTCGGGGGCCTCTAGATGAGAAATGGCCCCCTTGTGAATTTGGAATGGCCCTCACTGAGCAAAACCCTAGCTCCGGAGATGGACCATTGGAACTTCTTCTGGGTCTTCGAGGCATGCTATGGGGGGGGGGGGCTAGCTGAAACGCGGCATCCCGGATCTAGAGGAATCGACGGATTCGCCAACGGAGCCACGGTTTTGATGCTACGGGAATTCTAGTCGGGCACCCTGGGGCCATTCAGGGACACTTTGGGGATTTGCCTCAGGGCCACGGAACCCAAACCGGTGAGCGGCCTTGGATTTCGTCGGCTCCCACAGGTCCATGTGGCCATTATGGACCTGTCCATGGTGGCCAGGCATGCCCGGGGGCCTCCGAACGAGAAATGGCCCCCTTGAGCGAATTTGGAATGGCCCTCACTGAGCAAAACCCTAGCTCCGGAGATGGCCCATTGGCACCACTTCCGGCTCTTCACGGCATTCTATGGGTGGTCCCCTAGCTGAAACCCGGCACTTTGGACCCACCAGAATCGACGGATTCACGAACGGAGCCACGATTTGGCTACTACAATCATTCTAGTCGGGCACCCCGGTCGTGCGTGGGACGCTTTGGGGATTTGCTCCGGGGGGACGGAACCCAAACCGGCGAGTGGACTTGGATTCTGTCAGCTCCCACAGGTCCACGTGGCCATTCTGAACCTGTCACCATTCTGGACCTGTCCACAGTGGCCACGTATGCCTGGGGGCCTCCGGACGAGAAATGGTCCCCTTGAGAGAATTTGCATGGCCTTCACATTGGGGTCAAATTTGCAAGTCGACTGGGCACGTATGGCTAGCGTTCCGAGTTGGAAACTCCCTAGACACACTTGCAGGATTCCCCGGAACCCGGTTTTGTTGCATGGTTGGAATTTTATGCCCCCGACAGGTATCCACCAGGTGTCCCTGAAGGCCTTTTGGATGCAAGACAGAACAAGCCATAGAATAACGACCGTGGCTTGGATCGACAAACTATCGAATCCATTGGATTCAGGACGTCGGGATAGTGCTAAGTGTGCCCCTCTCCTCCGGTTCCATGGCCCAGGTGTCACCTTGTACGTCCATTTTAGAAACTAGGGCTTTGCTCAATACAGGAGTGTGCAATTTTTGCAAATTGGGGTCAAATTTGCAAAATCTTCGACCAGGCACGTATGGCTAGCGTTCCCCGCTGGAACCTCCCTAGACACACTTGCAGGACTCCCCGGAACCCAGTTTTGTTGCACGGTTGCAATTTTATGCCCCCTGACAAGTGTTCAGAAGGTATCCCTGAAGGCCTTTTGGATACGAGACGGAATGAGCCATAGAATGACGACCATGGATCAGATCAACAAACCGTCAACTCCGTTGGATTCAGGACGTCTGGATAGTGTTAGGGGTGCCCCTCTCCTCCGGTGTCGTGGACCAAGTGTCACCTTGTACGTCCATTTTGGAAACTAGGGTTTTGCTCAATATGGTGATGATGATGAAGACGTTGATGATGATGGTGATGGTGATGAAGATGATGATGATGACGATGAAGAAGATGATGATGATGGAGATGTTGATGAGGAGCCTAGAGATGACAATGATGATGAAGATGGTGATGATGATGAAGACATTGATGATGATGGTGATGGGGATGGTGATGGTGATGATAATGGTGATGGGGATGGTGATGGTGATGATGATGACGAAGAAGATGTGATGATGATGTTGATGAGGAACCAAGAGATGACAATGATTATGAAGATGTTCATGATGATGATGATGGTGATGATGATGAAGACGTTGATGATGATGGTCATGGTGATGGGGATGGTGACGAAGATGGTTTAGTGCTAGGGTTTGGGTGAGGGTTAAGGCTAGAGTTATAGAAGGAAATTTAATTAAGGTTAGAGTTAGAGTTAATGATGATGATGAAGATGGTGATGATGATGAAGATGTTGATGATGATGGTGATGGTGATGGTGATGGTGATGGTGATGGTGAAGAAGATGTGATGATGGAGATGTTGATGAGTAACCTAAAGATGACAATGATGATGAAGATGTTCATGATGATGATGATGATGAAGACGTTGATGATGATGGTGATGGTGATGGTGATGGTGATGATGAAGAAGATAGTTTAGTGCTACGGTTTGGGTGAGGGTTAGGCCTAGAGTTATAGAAGGAAATTGAATTAGGGTTAGAGTTAGAGTTAATGATGATGATGATGATGTTGATGATAATGAATACATTGATGATGATGGTGATGGTGATGGTGATGGTGAAGAAGATGGTTTAGTGCTAGGGTTTGGGTGAGGGTTAGGGCTAGAGTTATAGAAGGAAATTGAATTAGGGTTACAATTAGAGTTAATGATGATGATGAAGATGGTGATGATGATGAAGACGTTGATGATGATGGTGATGATGATGGTGATGGTGATGATGAAAAAGATGTGATGATGGAGATGTTGATGAGGAACCTAGAGATGACAATGATGATGGAGATGTTCATGATGATGATGATGGTGATGTTGATGAAGACGTTGATGATGATGATGATGGTGATGGTGATGGTGATGGTGATGGTGATGATGAAGAAGATGGTTTAGTTCTAGGGTTTGGGTGGGGGTCAGGGATAGAGTTATAGAAGGAAATTGAATTACGGTTAGAGTTAGATTAAATGATGATAATGATGATGGTGATGATGATGATGGTGATGATGATGAAGATGTTGATGATGATGGTGATGGTGATGGTGATGGTTATCGTCAAGAAGATGGTTTAGTGCTACGGTTTGGGTGAGGGTTAGGGCTAGAGTTATAGAAGGAAATTGAATTAGGGTTAGAGTTAGAGTTAATGATGATGATGATAATGATGAAGATGATGATGAATACGTTGATGATGATGGTGATGGTGATGGTGATGGTGATGGTTATGATGTGTAAGTTTTTAAACCTTAACAGTGAAGTATAGACTTATATTGATTCTTAAGCATTAACAGAGAATACACAATGGCACACACATTACACAGAGATTTTCACCTGGAAACCCTTAACCGGGAAAAAAACCAGAAAAACTTAGAGCCGCACAGCTCCTTTTTAATTATATGTTTATTTTACATGTACAATACAATAAATGGTATTCTGCAACATCTAAAACCCTAATTCGTTTACCCAAAATTAGGTTACAACCCTAATCCCTTTTACCGGGATTAGATAGAGTACAATGGGTCAAAAAATCGCGAAAAAGCAAAAAAGCAACCCAAAAAAGATATAGGGATCGTGTTGTACACGCAGCGACCATGTGAAGAGATATAACATACCCAACATGATGAAGAAGGTGTGATGATGAAGATGTTGATGAGGAACCTAGAGATGACAATGATGATGAAGATGTTCATGATGATGATGATGGTGATAATGATGAAGACATTGATGATGATGATGGTGATGGTGATGGTAATGGTGATGGTGAAGAAGATGGTTTAGTGCAAGGGTTTGGGTGAGGGTTAGGGCTAGAGTTATAAAAGGAAATTTAATTAGGGTTAGAGTTAGAGTTAATGATCGTGATGATGATGGTTATGATGATGAAGACGTTGATAATGATGGTGATGGTGATGGTGATGGTGATGATGAAGAAGATGGTTTAGTGCCAGGATTTGGGTGAGTGTTAGGGCTACAGTTATAGAAGAAAATTGAATTAGGGTTAGAGTTAGAGTTAATGATGATGATGATGATGGTGATGATGGTGATGATGATGATGGTGATAATGATCAAGACATTGATGATGATGGTGATGGTGATGGTGAAGAATATGGTTTAGTGCTAGGAATTGGGTGAGGGTTAGGTCTAGAGTTATAAAGGAAATTTAATTAGGGTTAGAGTTAGAGTTAATGATGATGATGAATATGATGATGGATACGTTGATGATGATGGTGATGGTTATGATTAAGAAGGTGTGATGATGGAGATGACAATGATGATAAAGATGTTCATGATGATGATGATGGTGATGATGATGAAGATGTTGATGGTGATGGGGATGGGGATGGTTATGGGGATGGTGATGATGAAGAAGATTGTTTAGTGCTAGGGTTTGGGTGAGGGTTAGGGCTAGAGATATAGAAGGTAATTGAATTGGGGTTAGAGTTAGAGTTAATGATGATGATGATGATGGTGATGATGATGAAGATGTTGATGATGATGGTAATGGTGATGGTGATGGTGATGGTGATGATGAAGAAGATGGTTTAGTGCCAGGGTTTGGGTGAGGGTTGGGGATAGAGTTATGGAAGGAAATTGAATTAGGGTTAGTGGTAGAGTTAATGATGATGATGAAGATGGTGATGATGATGAAGACGTTGATGAAGATGAAGATGATGATGACGGAGAAGATGTTGATGAGGAACCTAGAGATGATAATGATGATGAAGATGTTCATGATGATGATGATGGTGTTGATGATGAAGACGTTGATGATGATGGTGATGGTGATGGTGATGATGATGTTGATGATGATGATGTCAAGTCCCTCTAAGTGGTTATCTATAGGAATCAAGCATCAATCTCCAACCATAAATGAGCATGTTTTAAAATAAATTGCTAGGATACATATATGAGAGTCTAGAAGATCTCTATGCATTTTTCCATCAAATTTGGTCAAGGAGATTCTAGTATCTAGTTAGAATATATTAGTGGAAACCCTAGGTTGATGACACGATGCTTGGATAAGGGAAAAAACCCAAAATCTAGCTATATTTGGGTGAGCATTGAGCACGAGGAACCAAATCTATGAATATGTGTATTGTTAAATATAATTTTGTTGGGTGAAGCCAATAACCAACATAATCATCATAATATAAGAGTTTTTTGGGTTGGGTATATACCTCAAGGTACCCAAAGCATGAAAAAAGTTTTGGTGGGTACAAAACCAAGAGAACAAAAAATGTTGAAGAGGACATGTGGGGTGGGAGGTCAGCCTCAAAAAACTCAAGCATTGACATGAGTGAGGTAGGTCTAAAGCAACTTCTCTCATACCAAATGAGAGAAGTGGTAGGGCTAGTTTAGGTTAGATTAGTGTTTCTAGGGCTAGTTTAGGTCCCTAGGACTAGATTAGGTTTATAGTATTCTAGCTTGGTTTTCTAGTGTTAAATTAGTGTTTCTAGGGTTAGTTTAGCTTTCTAGGATTTCTAGGGCTAGATTAGCTTTGTAGGGTTATATTAGTGCTTCTAGGGATAGACTAAGTTTCTAGGGATATATTAGGTTTCTAAACATTAATGACAAAGGGTGAAATGATTACATGGCATATGGATGTATCTCTATGTATGTATGTATGTATGTATGTATCTCTATGTATGTATGTATGTATGTATGTATCTCTATGTATCTCTATGTATCTCCATGTATGTATGTATCTCTATGTATCTCTATGTATCTCCATGTATGTATGTATCTCTATGTATGTATGCATGTATGTATGGAAAAGACATGTATGTATGTATGTATCAACAAAAAATGCAAGTACCAACAAAATAACATAAAACTACACATACCTCGATGCAGAACATAACATTCTTTGATGCAATTCTTTCTCTTATGTAAAGTTGACTGGCCTCATTCAATAAACCCATCTGGATCCTCTCTGTTGCTAATTGTCTCCATCAATCTCTCGTGCTCTGAATGAGGAAGATAGTAGCGTACCTTGGTTGAGCTCTTGCTTGACATTGTCCGAAGATGGATGTTTGTGCCAATGATCAAGTTTGTGAAGTGATACACCACTGAACTTGGTTTGTAATCCATGAATACATGCCCACTAGTCTTTCTTGACTTCCCATCTAGTGTAAGATATTCCCCCTTAACCACCATCGAGCCAATAGGAAATTCAATTCATTCATCGTCGATTAATGATGCGTAGAGGGTTTGCTTACCTTGGATGCACCGTGCCAACCAATAATACACACCCCATTCATTGCCTTTCGGGGCAACAACTACGTATATGTGTCCTAGTTGTACAAGATCTGAGATATGGTCGTAGTCTGTAGAAATCGCTGACTGACCCTCCTCTAACTGGGTTGTTTCAACAACTGCACATTGGTCTACTGCAAGTGACACACGATCCCATTCATCAACCCAGTCCATGGATTCGCATTCATCCCATTCGCCACTGGTGCAAGGGATGCAAAAGCATGCAAGCTTTCGCATCCATATTTAAAATAAGGGGTTTTTGAGCTTCGAACTGAATGAAATCCACGTGTTCCTTGTACTGTGCTGCAACTATAGGAACGCGATCAGTTTATGTCAACCACCCGCCAAAATTTATTACCACATGTCCTGCCGCTGATGATGTTTGTTGATCTCTTGCTCAGTCTGACATTGTTGCAGAGCACAATTGAACTATGGATTTTGCATCTAGTATATGAGGTTCCCTATCAAACCTCATCTCTTCCCTTCGTAGTGCGGTCTTGATGCATGCACCGGCCCCATCATGCTCGCCTTTGCCATGCCCAATCTCAAAATAGTTATAGATATGCGGCACATTATAAGTCTTATGCAAAATACTCATCCATTGGAATACTCGAGCATTTTTGAACTGGCTCGCACAACCATCTGACCATATCCAATGCTGATCCATCTGTATATCTCTCTCCTTCAAATGATTATAGAAAATTCGAAAACAATGTTGCACATAATGCAAATCATGGGTTCTATCATCACTTATGTAAAAGTTTGTCTCCTTCAGTATTATCCTCTTGTCATTGCTGCTCTCTGGCCCATGCCTATACATAATATGTACCATGATGCTGACTTGGTCTGAATGGTAGTATTGACTCTGGATTTCATTTTGTAATTTTCTGCAAAATCCACAATTAACACTATGGTTCCAACAGGAAATGTGTCCCTGCATTTTCTGTACTACTCATCTTGCCATCGTGCTACATGCACATGTTGAACATACTACTTTGTTTTCTCATAGAACTCCGTGAAGAAGTCACATACCGGTACCTGTTACCATGAAAAAAAGGGAAATATTACAATGTGGAAATATTACAATGTGTCATAATAATATTCATATTCTACGTGGTATCTACAACAACAGGTGTTCCGATCAATGCATATACGAACGTACCATGGTTTGCATTTCTCAAGGACCTTTGTCCCAGGTTCAATTGTGTGTGCTCATTCCTGAATCTCTCATAGAGTTCAGTCTGTGTGGTGTCAAGGAAGTGTTTAACATGGGGTTCACGTTCAGTAGAACCTTTTCTCAGCTTTAGCGCATCTCTTTGGTTTGATGAAGGTCTAGTATGATCATGCCAAAAATTTTGTGCTAACTCCTTAAAAGCATCAGTTAGCTTCCTATCTACACAAGGCAACCTACCAACAAAAGCCCAACAATCGTTTCCACCCGGAGTGTCAATATTTTCTCTTATAACAGAGTACCTTTTAATAGTTTTTCTATTTAATTTGAGTATGTGAGAAGTGTGTGATATCAGGCGACATTGCCTTGTGGACTTGTTTACAACTGATTCCGCTAAAACACGACGAGCCGCACAAAGATCTTTTGTACGAGACATCTTCCCAATTGCATTAAATGAAAATTGGAGATTTATAACAATATGAATGCTAGCCTCTAAACGTTTAACCATCTTTATGCCCAAAATTCTCCTAACAACAGCTAAACAACGTGACTTTAACAAACATATCAATAATTGACATTTACCTTCATCACCTTTGGATTCAAAATATTCTTTGACAATTTTGTTGCATTGCCATTCGATAGTGCGTTTTGGCAACTTCCCTTCAAGCCCCGACATAACACTTTCATCCACATGAATACGTCTAGGAGTTCTTCTTCTTGGACTGGACAATCGAGGTAGGGAGGGTGGACATGAGACATGAATACCAGAGCTTGTTTGTTGTGGTGCTTTGTTCACAGATTGGGCCATAATCGGAGTGTGGTCTACATGGTTGTGGTCTTCTTGGGGATATTGCAAATTAAGCACTGCTTGTATGTCCATCTCTACACATGCAGCATCTCCCAATATTCCTGTGTCGTGAGGAACTTCAGCATGACTCATTAATGGATTGTTGGTTGGAGATTGTGTTGATGTCGGAATTTGAGTTGGGTCCCTTAGACGTGACCGCTTTACCTGTGGTTCTGAACAAGAGGTTTTCCTATCAACAACTGTGTTAGGATCAGTGGCAGGATCCGGGGCAATCATAGAACCATGTCTCAATCTTTCCATTCCCAACCTGGCCTTTTCTCTTAATTTATTGACCTTTTCAATGGGAATATTCCTTCTATATTTTTTTGTTGCGTTGCGTGAGTTTCCCATCTCCAAAAGTCTCTTTAACAAAACTATCAAGCCTACCCCTGCAAAAGAAACAACAAATAAGATATAAGTGCCATTATACAATGAACTTGACACATTCCAACATAACTTACCACTTTACAAATTAACACATACAACTACAGACTATGTTGGTTTATTTGTGTTCGAATAAACATCATTATCCCTTACAATTCCAATCAATATAGATGATCGTTGGTCAAGTGTAGAGTGGAGAAACTAGTGTTTTGCCTAGCCATGAATTCATAAAAATTATGGTAGTAACGCCCTACCCTAGAGATGGCTAGAGATGCCTTGGGAATTGTTATTGGTTTACATCATATTTTTCACATTAATTAGTTGCATTTTTTGCTCTCCCTTAATGTTATCAATTCTAAATTTTGCACCTAGTTTGATTGCTTTGTCTTCATAGTGGAATGGTATATCCTTCCATTTGAGGCAATGTCCTTTACCATCATAAATTACTAGGTTATATAACACCTTAAGGAGTTGAAGAAACAACAACAAACTATTTCCTTATCTATAAACCTTGAGATGATAGAATGTGATTTTGAGTTTAAAATACCCATGGTTGAATTCAACAATGCATCACAATAGAATGAATGTATACTTTGTATTGTGCAAATTTTAAGAACCCATGTCAACCCTTCTATTTACTTTGTTAGTATATTGTTGTTGGACACATATGCGTTGTAAGTTGTCCCATAGTATTTGTTGATCCATAGTTTGTATTATTGTTATTAGACGCATATGCTTTGTAAGTCGTCCCGTAGTAATTTTTGATCCATATTTTGTATTGGCTCATGGTTTGTATTGACACATGGTATTGACCCATGGTATTGGCACCTAGACTTAGTATATAAGTTTGTGTTGAGACCAATGAAGGTACCGTGAAATTATTTGTATTGAGCTTGCTCAAAGGAGGTTGCCCCCTCGAAGTGGCTTGTGATTAATATAAAAGTGATTCTAAGTTCTTTTATTTCTGCTAATTTGTGTGTTTTCACTAATTAATTATTGCAGGTTCTTCACATCTGGTATCAGAGCACTTTCTTGGGCTCGTTGGGTGGAATTTCTGCCAATTTTTTTTTTCACATCTGTTGCAAGTTCAGATTTGGGAATAATCCATATCCGCTTAACTGTGGGAAGTACTTGGGCATAAGCCCTAAAACTCATTGTGAGGAGTACCACAAGAACCCCAAAGTAGCTAGCCCATTGAGAGGACCTGCCAGCGAAAAGGGAAACGAGCCCTACTTGATTGACTAGTTCCAACCCGTGAGGTAAACCAAGAGCTGTTATTTGTGGCAAAGCGGTTATCAATTTTACCTGAGCCGTGGAGTGAGGGATATTGCCCCAATACACAAGCCGTCAAATAGCATTGGTGGCCGAGTGAAACCCCTGAACTGTTAGGAAGCTGCACATACCTGGGGTCCATATCTATTTTCAGCTGAACTGTTGCTGATCACTTCCGCGCCGTTTCCGATCCATTCTGAGCCGTTTCAAATCCAACCATTTCATATCCAGCCGTTTCAGATCCATTCTAATAGTCGTTCTAGATCCAGCCGCTTTTTATCCATTCGGCATCGTTTCTGATCCATCTGTTGCCAATCCCTTCAGTGTCATTGCAGATCTATCTGTTTCCGATCCCTTCTGCGCCGTTGCAGATCCATTCCTGATAAAAAAATTAATTTTTTTTTTAAAAAAATCCATTTTTTCACCATATCTCCCTTGTTTTAACTCTGTTTCTCTTGAAACTTCCCGGGCACCCCTGCAATCCCATTCTACATATTTCATTCCTAAGGAACCTATCCCAAATTCTACTTCGCAAAGCCAAAAATCTCACATTTTTCTATTTTTAGGGTTTGCCATAACTTCTTCAATTTTCACCCACTCGCCTCCAAATGTTTCCACTGTGTTCATTCCTTATTTCTGCTTCTTTGTCTCTCTTTGACAAATTTTCTCATTCTTTCACCTTGCTTCTGAAATCCCCATTTTTTGCTTCCCTTCCCATCAGAAAGTGTCCAAAACCTATTCAAACCCCAATTACCCATCCGAGTTTTTCCCAAATCCAAATTTCCCTTTACTAAATAAGCTTTTGTTTGTGTTTTTCTATCCATTCCCCACCCCCCCCCCCCAAAAAAAAAAAAAACTCCTGGTTACAGTTGACACTCGCGCATGAGCAAAAACCATGGAGGAAGCACTTGCAGCCATCCAAACCAAACTCCAAGATCTGGATGAAGAATTTCTTAGCCTCCATCTTCAGCATTCAACCATGAACAATAACCGACAACAAGAATCTTCTGCAGCTAATGGGTTCTCTTCTTCCAGCAATTTTCGTGGTCCGAAGCTTGAATTTCCTCGCTTCAATGGTACTGATCCGACTGGATGGATCTATCGTGCATAACACTATTTCAGTGTGCATAATACTTTTGATATCCAAAAACTTCCACTTTCATCCTTTCATTTGGAACAAGAAGCCCTTCAATGGTACCGTTGGTACATCAAGGCTCATGATGAGCCAAAATGGATAGATTTTTGCCAACTCCTTTTGAAATGATTTGGTCCTAGTTCTCTTGATGACATCACCGGAGCACTCACTAAACTTCGTCAAATTGGCACTATGAGAGAGTATCAGACAGAATTTGAGAAACTAGACAACCACACAGAAGGATTGTCTGATGACTTATACAGAAGTTGTTTTATCAGTGGTCTTAAGGATGAAATCCACCGAGAGTTCAAAATGTTCTGTCCCAACACAATGATGGAAGCCCTGGGGTTGGCTAAATTGGCAGAAGACAAGATTTCCACCCAACAATGCTCCAAACCCACTTTTGTTCCCTTCCGAAATATGGGTTCTCAACGACCTCCCATCCCGCCAGCTCCTCGACCAACTCCTATCAAGCATTTGTCCGAAACAGAGATGCAAGCACGCAGAGAAAAAGGGCTTTGTTATAATTGTGATGAAAAATTCACTCGGGGACATAGATGTGTTCAACAAAAGATCTATCTCTTGGATGTGGATTCTCCACCTGCCTCTGAAGTTGGTGAAGAGGCTCTAGATACACCGGATGATCAGGTCGACATTCAGGAGCCGCCTATTGACCTTCCATCTCAGGAAGACCACCAAGAGATATCTCTCCATGCTTTATCCGGCGTCACCACCCCCCAAACAATGTGGGTCAGGGGTTACTTCAAGAAGCTTCCTCTTACAATACTCATTGATTCTGGTAGCACTCATAACTTCATTGACCCTCGGATCGCCAAACATGTTGATTGTTTTGTCCATCCTTGCTCCAACTTTGAAGTCATGGTTTCCAATGGGGGCACCTTACCTTGCAAGGGAAAGTGTCATAATGTGCATATCTCTCTGTCAGATTATAACCTGCGCTTTGACATGTTTTCCTTGTCCTTAGGCGGATGTGATTTGGTTTTGGGCGTTCAATGGTTACGCACACTTGGCCCCATCTTATGGGATTTTGCTGAACTTTGGATGCAGTTTTCAGTCAATGGGAAACAACACAAATTTAAGGGCTTACAACAAGTGTCTCTCTGCATCATCAGTTCACATCTACTGGAAAAGATCCTTAAGAAGAATTCACATGGTGTCATCGCTCAACTCCATTCCATTCAGATGCACCCATCAACGGTCTCCCCAACCTCCTTTTATAGATATGCAGGTGTCCTTGCTAAACCAGCGGGCTTGTCACCTTCAAGAGACCTTTCCGGTAAGAATTTAGTTGCATCTACATCTCAGTAGGAAATGATGGCTATTTTGCAGGCAGTACAGAAGTGGAAACCATACCTATTAGGGAATTATTTCTGCATCAAGACTGATCTCTAGAGTCTGGAAAATTTCCTGGAACAATGGGTCTCCTCCCCAGCACACCTGAAATGGGTTATCCAACTTATGGGTTATGCCTATGCGGTCACTTACAAGAAGGGTAAGGACAATATGGTGGCAGAAGCTCCTTCTCGCACATTTGATGACCCAATTTCTCTTCCAGCTATTTCTCTGCTTGTTCCAAATTGGTTGCAATCTATTCAACAGGGCTATCTCTTCTATGCACTCCATGCTTCTTCATCAGCAGGGCACTCTGGGTTCTTCAAAATATATGACCAGGAACAATGTAACTTATTTTGGCAGGGACTAAAAAGGACAATTCAATAGATGGTGGCTGACTGTGATACTTTCCAGGACAACAAGTGTGAAACGACACTCCTTTTGGGACTGCTCGAACCCTTGCCCATCCCTACACATATTTGGATAACTATTTCTATGGATTTCCTAGAAGCACTCAAATGGTACAATACCACATCTAAAAGGACATCATATGAAGCAGCCTATGGACAGGCACCACCAATTCTTCTTCCATACACCCTCAGCAACTCCCCAGTTCAGGAAATTGACTTGGTTCTTCGAAACCGCGATCAGATTCTTCTCATTCTGCAAGACAATCTTCACATGGAAAGAATTCAACTGAAACAACAAGCCGATCAGCACCGTTCTGAGTGCACTTTTCACGCAGCTGATATGGTTTTTCTTCATCTACAACCTTCCAAGCAACCCTCCCTAAAACTCACAAGGCTTCAGTGGCCTAGCATGCCACGCGAGGATGCTACAGGGGAACCACTCCTTCAAATTCTGCATCAATTTCCACATCTAAAGCTTTGAGGACAAAGATTTTCTAAGGGAGAGGGGATGTTAAGAACCCATGTCAACCCTTCTATTTAATTTGTTAGTATATTGTAGTTGGACGCAAATGCTTTGTAATTTGCTTCGTAGTATTTGTTGATCCATAGTTTGCATTATTGTTAATGGATGCATATGATTTGTAAGTCGTCCCGTAGTAATTGTTGATCCATATTTTGTATTGGCTCATGGTTTGTATTGACACATGGTATTGACCCATGGTATTGGTGCTTAGACTTACTATATAAGTTTTTGTTGAGACCATTGAAGGTACCATGAAGTTATTTGTATTGAGCTTTCTCAAAGGAGGTTTCCCCCTCGAAGTCGCCTGTGATCAATATAAAAGTGATTTTGAGTTTTGTTATTTCTGCTATTTCGTGTGTTTTCATTAATTAATTATTGCAGGTTCTTCACGATATGAACCATTACACTAAAACCCCAAGGTGTTAGTGAAGGCCGCTCACTAGGATTTTATCATCCCACCACGCTCTGTAGTCCAGACTCTGGGTTGGATGTGTGCTCATATGGTGGTATCTCCTTTGAGCCGTACGAGCCATGGGCGAACACTGCAATGCCGCCGTTGCCACCCGCTCTGTGACTCGAACCTGGTTGGAGGTTCTGATACCAAATGATATGAACCATTACACCTAGACCCCGAGGTGTTAGTGAAGGCCACCCACTAGGATCTTATCAGCAAAACCTTAAGGAGGATGCAAAGGTTTCTAACAAGGATCATGGTCTTGGGAAGGGTGATTAGGGGGAATATAATTTGACCTTTAAATGTGCAATATCTAGGCTATGGAGGTGTTGGAAAGTGGGGAACTAGGGACTATACCAACGATGATCATGTTGGATAGAGCATGAAGTGGGAAAGTCTTGGTTTTTGGAAAAAAATCATTATTAAAGGTGAGGGGATATTGTAAGGATGGTAAATATGGATGAATATTATCATATTTGGATTCATAGAGAAAGGAAAGGTGCATATACTTATAGATATCCTCCAACCATACAATGGTATTGAATAAGAGATGAGAGAGTTGAGGTTTTGTGGATGAGTGAAGTGATATTTTTAGTCATGTTTAGTGAGTGTAATATTTTTTGCTAGCATAATATGAGGTGAAAAGAACAAAATTAACTTGGGAACTAATTACTCAATGCGGAGGTTGCATACTTCATCTTGTCTAGTGTTCATATGAGTTTTTTTAGATGTGAACTTGGAAATTCTTCTTGTCAAATTCATTGTTGTCTATGCATGGATATTGCTGTAGGAATATGATAAAAACAAAAAGGCATGGGAGAATCTCAGATCTTGTGAATGAAAAGAATTATTTACAATTCACCATACCTCTATAGAAATGATCTCCACTTGCAATGTAAACTGGTAGCTTGAATGTATCCACTAGATTCCAAGATCACTGAAGATGTTTGTTAGATTCAAAGGGTGATTTTTTGTCCAATAGATCAATGAGTGTCCAAAATATCAATGAGTGTGAGCCAATAAGAAACCTGTAAGAGATTGAAACCCACGGAAGAAATGAAACCTGTGTTTTTTGGTAGAATTACCAAGAAACAGAGAGCTCTGTTTTTTTTAACTAGTAACAGGGACACGCATGCGTGCTTAAACGCGCGCACGCGCATTTTTAACGCATAAACGTCACTAGCGTGCATGCGCTAAAACATGCGCACATGCCCCTATATAACGTTTACACCATTTATTCCCTAATGTTTACACCATTTAATGCCAAACCTTCCTCGACTTCGAAAATATTTGCATAAATTGGACTCGGTGATGAAGTTTGAAGGGTGGGTCTTAATTTTTATTGGAAGGGATTACTCTTTGCATCTTGACACATTTGATAATTTATGGTTGTCTATGCGCCTTGACCCAATTGATATTGTAAGGTGAGGATGTGCATGCATAATAATCCTTATTTATGACTATGCGATGAGGATTTAAATGGAAGAGGATGTAAAGACATGCTATTTTTATACGTATTTTGATG